>JBBPBK010000087.1:140000-361234 GCA_039720395.1 Liquidambar formosana | reverse complement strand
ATTCTATATATGCTCATATATTGATCATGCTAGGTTTGCATCATATAGAGGATTTTGTAGGGCTTTTAGAGATATTATCCTTTTCTAAGGATAATCCTTTTGTTAAGTAGGTTTTGCATAAGAGCTTTCTGTGATGGTTTAAGGAAAATCACTTCTATAGTGTTCTAATATGTATATTGACGTGGGATATGATGATTGCACCTCCCCATAACGACTTTTTTATATGAAATTATCTTAGGATAGTTTTGCTTAAGAAAGCTCGCCGTAAGAAGGCTTGTTTCATATTTTACATAAAATGTCACCTTTTTGTGTTAGGATTATGCCCTAGAGCCAATCATAGAGATGATTGTTTAGGGATTAGGAACAATTGATTTCATTTATGCATGTCACATTATTATTGATTTAATAAAAGGGCTTATTCTATTATGTTCATATGCATCATTTATATTTACATAATATGTCCATGGAATTAGAGTTGAGAATATGAAATTACAAAGAGTTGTAATTTTGAGGACTATAGATATATCTCTGTACTAAACTCCTAAACATTCCTAGTTGAAGGTTCACTATGATGGATAGTAATGACCATAGGACTAGTACTTGTTAGATTGACTCTATAGGAGGATAGCTAATCTCAAACTATTTGTGTGGAGACACTACAACCAATAAGTGGGTGCCTATTATAAGAATAGGTACACTGAATGTGACCAAAGATATGAGATAAACTGAATGGAGTTTTTAACCTGCCTGTCAATCAGTTTCTCATTGTTATAGTGGTAAAGTAATCCTTAGACCTAAGACACCATGGTTGTCTTATACATGTAACTTTAGAAATTTGATAACACTAAGTGCAGATCCTATTCAGGGGTTTGTAAGGGAATTCATTGGCCCTACTGCTATGTGTGTGAAGGCATGTAAAGTGATCAACAAGGAATTCCATCACTCTCAGGAAAAGAGAGTGATGTCTTATATAGCATTCATTGAATATAACTCATTAAATCCATGGACCCATGGTAGAATGAATATGAAAAGGAGTTCCATAAGTTCATCATTGAGTTGGTATTAATGAATGAGTATAAAGTAGTTGAACTAGGGACTTGACAGACTTCCATGTCCTATTAGTTCAATTGGAGACATTGTGTTGATGGAAGGATGTAATTGTAACTTATAAACTATAACAGAAGGGTTTTTTGTAAATGACTATTCACCTCATTAAGGACCACACCATGAGCCATATGCTAGGTATTACTCATGGTTAGTAGAAGCCCTAATTGATATAAATGAGTTATAATCAATTAGGGAATTGAAAGGAGTTTCAATTAGACCCTTAATGGAAAGTGTTCCATTATGCACAACTTGTGCTGTTCCTACTGCTTGATGATGTGAACCCAATGGGTCACACACTGATCATGCTAAGAGAGCTTGATGTCTATGAGAGAAGGGTAAAAGTGATTAAAGAAAAGTTCTTTAAGGGGCTAATTTGTATTTGATTGCAAACTAGTAGGCTAATTGTGTAATTAAGAGTAATTACACAAAAACCACTAGGGTTTTAAGTTCCCCCTTGGTCGGCCCTATTGTGTGGCTATATAAGCCACATTATGATGTGATGACATCATCACAATTAGATCCCTAAGGGGCTGGCCAAAAATTTCACAAGGCTCTCTCTCTCTCTCTTATCCACCTCTAGCAACCATAAAGAAGAAGAAGGAAAGGACTTCAAGTTCAAGCTAGGTGTGGATACTGTTGGAGGTAGTACACTTGGACTGCTCATTCATTATTGCCCGACGTTCATGCTTTGAGCAAAAAGGAGAAGACAAAGCTTAGAGCATAAAGGAGAAGACATTCATCAACTGTAAGTAACCCTAACTCTCTTAGTAGTTAGGTTATTGTTTTTGTATTATGCATAATCGGATTCATGGGTTTGGGAATCGTAGGAAAATTTTTATTTTGCCTTTGTATGTTTTCCTCTCTAGTTAGATTCCCAACATTTTGGTTAGAATAGATTTTGCTATCATGATTATTGATATTATCAGGGTCTCTCATTGTTAGCATGTTTTTCATAGGTTTTTATGCATATAAGATAGGTCATTGCATGTAGGATTGAGTTGAGGTTTGTGGTTATTCATTATTCTTGTTGTTCGCATGATAAATGGATGAATTTAGGCTTTAACATGATTCTGTCCAGATTAGTGTTTTGTTCTCTTTGCATGGTTTTGCGCACTTGTAAGGTGCAAACAGGTACCATAATTGTCCTATTGCAAATAGGGTTGCTATTGCTTGAAATTGCTAATGCTTGGAGCTATTGCGCTCAGGCAAGTGGGTGTGAAGGTGCCCCAATTCACCTTTCCTTTCTTATCCTTTCTCTTCCCTCACCCTAGGGTTATTCCTTAATATGGACACATGGTAACTATCAAGGGTTTCCTTCATTAATAAAATTCTGATTTTCTATCAAAGTTTCCATCTTGTGGAAGTTTTCAATTTTGGACTATTCAATACATTCCGAACAAGGAAACCTAGGGTTTTTACCATAGGTTTGTATTAGGTTGTAACCCTAATTCTATTCGAACTATGTGGACTTTGATCCATGTATTTCACTGCATGGTACGTAGGCGCTCATTTTGAGGCTCAAGTCCGTTCTAGGATCCAAGTATCCTAGGTATTTCTTCTTTTCTTTTTTCTGTTTTACTCTATTTTCTTTGTTTGATTATGCATGGATGAAATGGATGGATAGGATATATGTTATGCATGTTGCCTTGTGATGATATATGATGATATTTGAGTGAAAAAGATCTTAAATTAGCCTAATCAAATTAAGAGACCAACTTAGGCGATGTGTGTGCCTATGGGCTTTGCCCAGAACCTTCCCACGTCGTAACTTAGTCCCCGAATCTAATTTTCTGGTTTCAAAGACTTTGCTTTTCCTTTAATGGAGTCATGAGGTTTTTGGAAATAAAACATTTTTATGGTTATCCTCTTTTCCTTAAAAAATGATGGTGGCAACTCTTTTCATTTGTTGTCTTTTAAAAATCCCAAACCCTTGTGGGCGCTGTGCTTTTTCGTGGGTTCATAGTTTGGTGACTCCGTTGGAGATATCGAGGGCTAGACTCATTTAATTTGATTGGGCTAAATTAATTTATTATTGTTTAATAAAATCAATCACTTGCATCCAGTTTGATTGTGTGCTTTCATTCATTGCATTGTGTGCGCAATTGTTGCATGATGACTTGATTGTCCCTCGATGTGTCCTTGCCAACTGATAGCCAAGTTTGACCTTGGTTTTCATGATTCCATGTGTTGGGCGAAGCGATCAAACCTCTCTTGCCAAGTACCTTTTGTTGGGAATCAATCAAGAGGAAAAATAGAAGTGCGGAATATAAAATTTTTCCTTTGGGATCCCCTAACCCATGAATCTAACTATGTATAACACAAAATCAAACCATAACTACGAAGAGGGTTAGAACACTTCCAGATTTATTGTCTTCTCCTTTTTGCTCCAAGCTTTGATTCTGGATAGCGGTGAATGAGCAACCCAAGTGTGCTACCTCCAACGGTATCCACACCTAGCTAGAGCTTCAAGTCTTTTCACCTTTTCCTTGTTGTTGCTAGTGTAGGAGAAGAGAGCAGAGAGAGAAAGGGAGGCTGGAAGTTCTGGCCAGCCTTTGGAGTGTTCAACTTGTAATGATGCCACACATCAAAGTGTGACTTATATAGTCCACACTTAAGGGGGCTGGCCCTAGGGGGAAACTCTATTAGGGTTTTATGCAATTTCTCTAAATTGCACAATAACCCCTATAAATTATATCAAATATAAATAGGCCTCAAAGAACTATTCTTTATACACTCATACCTTTTCTCTCATAGACTTTAAAGCTCATCTTGCATGATTAGTGTGTGACCCATTGGGTTCACATCATCAAATAGTAGGAATAGCACGAGATGTCCACAATGGAACTCTTTCCATTTAGGGTCTAATTGGAACTCCTTCCAATTCCCTAATTGATTATAACTCACTTATATCAATTAGGGCTTCTACTAACCATGAATAACACCTAGCATATGGTTTATGGTGTTGTCCTTAATGAATTGAATAAGATCTTACATAGAACCCTTCTGTTATAGTTTATAGGTTACAATTACATCCTTCCATTTTACACAATGTCTCCAATTGAACTAATAGGACATGGAAGTCTGTCAAGTCCCTAGTTCAATTACTTTATACTCATTCATAAATATCAACTCAATGATGAACTTATGGAAACTTCTTTCTATATTCACACTGCCATGGCCATGGACTGAATGAGTTATATTATGAATGCTATATGAGACATTCTCTCTCTTTTTCCTGAGAGTAATGGATTCCTTGTTGATCACTCATATGCCTTTATACACATAGCAATAGGGCCAATGAACACCTTTACAGACCCTTGAATAGGATCTGCACTTAGTGTTATCAAACTTCTAATGCTATATGCATAGGGTAACTATGGTGTCTCAGGTCTAAGGATTACTTGTACCACTATGAAATTGAGAAATTGATTGACAGGCAGGTTAAAACTCTATTCAGTTTATCTCAAATCTTTGATCACATTCAGTGTACCTATTCTATTAGTAGGCACCCATCTGTTGGTTGTAGTGTCTCCACACAAATAGGTTGAGACCAGCTATCCTCCTATAGAGTCAACCTAACAAGTGCTAGTCCTATGGTTCATTACTGTCCATCATAGTGAACCTTCAACTAGGAATGATTTATGAGTTTAGTACAGAGATATATTTATAGTCTCATAATTACAACTCTTTGTAATTCAATATTCTCAACTCTAACTCCTTAGACATATTATTTAAATATAAATGATGCATACAAACATAATAGAATAAGCCCTTTTATTAAATCAATGATAAATGTGACATACATAAATGAAATCAAATGATTGTTCCTTTATCTCTAAACAATCATCTCTATGATTGGCTCTAGGGCATAACTCTAACAATCTCCCACTTGCACTATAGCCAATCCACAATGTATCTAATACCCATTTCCTGTCTGTGGTGATCTAACTGCTCTTGGGTTATAGCTTTGGTGAAGGGATCTGTTACATTCTCTATTGTATGAATCTTCTGTATGCTAATATCACCTCTTTCAATGATCTCTCTAATCACATGGAATCGCCGCTCAATGTGTTTGGACTTTTGATGAGACCGTGGTTCCTTAGCTTGAGTAATAGCCCCGTTATTGTCACAAAACAATGGCAAGGGCTTCTCAATAGCAGGAACTACTCCCAGTTCAGTAATGAACTTCTTCATCCAAACAGCTTCCTTTGCAGCTTCTGATGCAGCAATGTACTCAGCCTCTGTAGTGGAGTTCGCTGTAACATCCTGTTTACAGCTCCTCCAACTTACAGCTCCACCATTCAAGGTGAAAAGATACCTCGATGTTGATTTCCTATCATCATCGTCAGATTGAAAATTTGAATCCGTATAACCAACCATTTCTAAGTTTCTTCCTCCATAGACAAGGAATAGTTCCTTAGTTCTTCTTAAGTACTTAAGGACAGCCTTGACTGCTTCCCAGTGTTTCACACCTGGGTCTACCTGATATCTGCTTGTAACACTTACACCAAATGCGATATCTAGTCTTGTACATAATATGGCATACATTAGACTCCCTACTGCAGAAGCATAGGGAATCTTCTCATGTACGCAATCTCCTCTGGAGTTCTAGGTGCCATGTTTTTAGACAATTTGATTCCATGCCTAACAGGAATTAGACTTCTTTTGGAATCTTCTAAATTGAACCTTTTCAATATTTTGTCTATGTATAATGATTGGGAGAGACCTAGCATCCTTTTAGATCTATCTCTATAGACCTTTATTCCTAGAATATAGGATGCTTCTCCCAAATCTTTCATGGAGAAATTTTATGAAAGCCACTCTTTCACTTTTGATAACGTTTCTACATTATTCCCGATAAGTAGAATGTCATCAACATATAGGACCAGGAAGGTAATCGCACTCCCACTAACCTTCTTGTACACACATAGTTCATCCATATTCTATAGGAAACTAAACAATTTGATTGCCTCATCGAATCGGATGTTCCAGCTTCTAGAAGCTTGTTTAAGTCTATAAATGGACCGCTGTAGCTTGCACACTTTGTGGTCCTCACCATTGGATGTAAAACCCTTAGGTTGCTGTATATAAAGGTTTTCCTCAATGTTGCCATTAAGGAAAGTGGTCTTTACATCCATTTGCCATATCTCATAATTGTAGTGTGCAGCTATAGCTAACAAGATCCTAATGGACTTAAGCATAGCCACTGGTGAGAAGGTTTCCTCATAGTCAATACCATGTCTTTGTCGGTAACCTTTTGCCACTAGCCTAGTTTTGTAGGTCTCTACCTTTCATCTGAGCCTATCTTCCTTTTGAAGATCCATTTGCAGCCAATAGGTACTATACCTTCTGGTGGATCAACTAAAGTCCAGACTTTGTTGGAATACATCGAGTCCATTTCAAATTTCATAGCTTCTAGCCATTTATTCGAATCAATATCCGAAATCGCCTTTCCATAAGTAGTAGGGTCATCTGGGTGTTCTCTATCACCAAGGAACAATTCCTCTGCATTATGGTTGAGCAATCCATATCTCTTAGGTGCAACAGATACCCTACTCGTTCTACGAAGAGGTTGTGGTACATTAGTGGGTTCTGTCTCATCAGGGACAGGGTTGGGATCACTGTCGGTTTGTGTCTCATCAGACAATTCTTTGAGTTCTATTTTCCTGTTGTTGCCTCCTTCTTGAATAAACTCTTTTTCAAGAAAGACTGCAAACTTACTAACAAACACCTTTTGTTCATCAGGATAATAGAAATAGTATCTAAAATCTCTTTAGGATACCCACAAACCTACATTTAATTGATCTTGATTCTAACTTGGTTGCATCATGTGTCTTTACATATACAGTGCAACCCCATACCTTAATATATTTAAAGCTTGGTGCTCTCCCTTTCCATATCTCATACGATGTCTTAGGGATAGCCTTGGTTGGGACTCTGTTCAACAAGTACGCGGTAGTTTCCAGGGCATGTCCCTAGAAGGACAATAGTAAATCAGTGTAACTCATCATGGACCTAACCATATCTAATAAGGTTCTATTCCTCCTTTCTAACACACCATTAAGCTGTGGTGTTCCAGGAGGTGTCCATTGAGATAGAATGCCCACTTGAACAAGATGATCTAAAAACTCACTGGTTAAATATTCTCCTCCTCGATCCGATCGAAGAGCTTTAATACTTTTACCAGTTTGTTTCTCTACTTCATATCTGAATTCTTTGAACTTTTTAAATGCTTCAGATTTGTACTTCATTAAGTACACATACCCATACCTGGAATGATCATTGGTAAAGGTTATAAAGTAAGAGAAACCTCCTCGAGCATGTATGCTCATAGGACCACATACATCACTATGTATTAATCCTAATATGTCTGCAGTCCTCTCACCGTGACCGATGAAAGGTGACTTGGTCATTTGACCTAGTAAACAGGATTCATAAGTTGGAAAGCGCATAGAAGCCAATGGACCCAATTGTCCATCCTTACACATCTTGTTAATCCTATTCTCACTGATGTGACCTGGTCTTAGGTGCCAGTCATATGCAGAGTTTTCTTCATCTCTTGTTCTCTTGGGTGTGTTTGCATTCAATTTAGAACTATCATGCTCTATGCAGTTAACATTTGCAATGAAGTTTAGAAAATAAAGGCCATTCACATAAACTCCAGAAGTAATGAACTCTTCATTTTTAAATAAAGAACATTTATTCTCCTCAAAAACAAACCTAAATCCTTGTTTAGATAATACTTAAATAGAAATAATGTTTCTTATAACTTCTGGAATATAAAAATAGCCTGATAATTCTAAACTACTCCCACTAGGCAAAGTCAAGCAGCAAGTCCCTACGGCTAATGCAGCAACATTTGCTCCATTTCCCACTTGTAGCGTTATTTCTCCTTTACTCAGCCTTCTGCTTCCCACTACGTCCTGTATGGAATTACAAATATGAGAACTCGCACCAGAATCTAGTACCCAAGTGGAAGCAGAGCTAACACTCACGTTAGTCTCAAGTATAAGAGCATGATCTATACCTTTCGAAGGTTGGTTCTTTAGAGTATCCAGATACTCTTGCCAGTTACGTTTCCAATGCCCATCCTTGACGCAGTAAAAACAGATCCCTTTACCTTTCCTCTTCCTTCGAGTACTCTTACCCTTTCTTATTCCCTTACTTTTAGGCTTGAGTACAGAATTGGAAGCAGGAATTTCAACCCATTCATCACATTCAAGCAAGAACTCTTTGCCATACAACTCTTGTATGTGGATAAATATCTCGGGTGCACTTCCCATGGACTCATATTGCTTCTTAAGCTCAGGACTTAGAGATACCATCATATAGCATCTCGTCATAAGAACATCATCCATGCGCTTCTGATAAGCGTCTTTCTCTTGCTGAGTTGCAGCCTCAGTAGGAGCATTGGGAAGTGGACTTTAAAGTGCATAGGTAATATTTTCATAATTCAAAACGATTTTTAAATTCCTTAGCCAATCAAGATAATTAGGTCCAGTTAAACAGTTGGTTTCCAAAATGTTGGATAACGGGTTGTGGTGAGCCATTACAGTGATCTACATACAGGAAATTAAACAGAAAATTAGATTTCATTTTTAATCCATAATGATGGGGTCTTTAATCATATGGTACCTCCCACTATTTTATCAAAATCCATACACCCTCTAATGGAATTCGGGAATCTCATTCCTAATGGGGATTGGGGTCCCACTGTGACCTAGAAGCCTCACATGTTAGTTTCTTGACTTCTAACCCACAGTAAGAAGACAACTCTTTGTTTATTGCTTTATAAGCAAATTCCAATCGTTTTGCCTCTAGGGAATATACTCCTCACATGTTAGTTTCTTGAAATACTTCCCTAGTTAAGTTAAGCCCATCATTCACACATGTATGTTTCACCAAATATATACCTCACATGTTAGTTTCTTGGTATATACCAGCTTAGGCACCCCGTGATATCTCATATATGATAGTTTCAAGTAATGTCTTTAATATGGGTAGCTCCTACATGTCTGCAGCTAGGTACCCACATTAAGGGACGTTAGATGATCCTATAATGATGGAATGCAATGAAGAATCCATTCCCTAATGTATTCTCCATTTCCAACTTAATATTAAAAGAGAGGGGTTTTAAGGGTCTCATCAAATTAACTAATTTAACATACATCTCATGCATCTAAATATAAAAAATGAACAGCATAATAATAATAATCCACTTATCGATATTAGTCCCTAAAAGGAGACATATAACGATCTATGGATTTGGAGCTATCACTATTAATCTCATTAAAAGCTCCCACTATGATGATTATGGACTTTGAGAGGATTCAATCCAAGCCAATAGATTGAATCCAAGGTCTAAGGTGGGTGTAGGTGATCGTAAAATAACACATTCGAAACATGCATGCTATCTTGAAACACTTCTCTAAGCTTTCAAGTCCTTCAATCTGCTCCCTTGGCTTGATGGTCTCCACCATTGGCTTGTTGGGCTCTATCATGCTCCTTTGGGTCCACCATGCTCCTTAGTGCGCTCTCAATTACATAACATTTACATAATTTAAAGAAAGTGATACATAAGGGGAATGTGGGGTACATAAGAGAATGATAGAGAGATAGGGAGAGAGAAGGTGGCATATATGCAAGCCCCAAATAATAAATTACATCACCAAAATAAATTACAACTCTTGAAAAATATTATAACATCCCATTCATAAGACGGCCAATCACAATTGGTTTAAAGGGTATAGTCCATAATCATCATCCAATTACAAACATACAATCATATTGCATAATGTAAAGAAAAACTGTAAGCATTAAAACATATGGGCATTATGGTAATTCTCTTGAATGATTTACATTAATCTCATTAATGCATCCTAATCTTATTAGGTTTTAACAAAATATCCAGAATTAAATAAGGTCTTAACATTTAAGACATTTAGTTTCAATTAATCAAATTAATTTAAATATATAAAGTTTCCTAAAATAACTCTAATATCCAATATTAGGGTTTCCTTAATTAAACAAAACAATTTCATTTAATTAAGAATTTCTAGATTTTAATTTAATCCCCAATTGTATTTTAAACCATTTAAAACATTATAAAATTAATCAATATTAATTAAATAATTAACATGGGAATTAAATAAAATCATTTAAATGATGAATAAGCGTATTAGGGTTTCCTAAAACCCTAAACCCTAAATGCAAGCCCTAATCATTAAATGCCTTATGATTGGTCATTAATGTCCAATCATTAAAAACCCTAGGTTCATACGGTATTTAATAAAAGGGATTAGCGTTTAATTAATGCCGAATAGGGTATTAATTACCCTTAATTAATTACACTAATTAGGGTTATCAAAAACCCTAACCCTAGACATCATTAATGGTATTAATTATGCCTTAACAATCAATAACCATGATTGGTCATTTAATGACCAATCATTAACTCTTAATTAAGGTAATTAATATTCCAATTAGGGTTTTAATTAATGCCATAATGAAATTAGGGTTTCATCATTAACTCTAAATTAGGGTTTCATCCTTAACTCTATGCAGCCGCCACTACCAAGGGGCTGCCTGAGCTTGGTTGGGTTGCCATGGCCACCAACGGCTATAGGAGGCCATGGCCAGCCAAGGGAGAGGACTACAGGGGTGTGGGACAAGACCTTGGACACATGAGGAATGGTGGAAGTGGCTGCCATCATCAAGAACAATTAGGGTTTCCAAAAACCCTTTGCTGGAGCCATTGTTGCAGACCTTCAAGGTCACAATAGCTTCTAAAACCTTATCAATTCGACTCCTCCATTGAAACCAGCTTTTGTATCATGTCCCTACATGAAATACTAAGCTAATAGAAGAAGTTTGGATGATCAAATCATCACCAATTGTTCTAAACAATTAAAACAACAGTAGGCTGCCCAGAATTTGATAGTATACTGTCCACTGTCAGAAATTGATTTAAAACCCAGCAAGATTAATGAATTAGGCTACCAAACGAATTTTCCCAGTATCCTACATGTCTTAGGAAACTAATGCAATTGGTTTCATGCAATTTGGAGTTCCCTAACTTAAGTTCTAATCAAAACTCCATTGATGACTTTTCTGCAGAGAAAATCTGCTATACTGTTCATGAAAAATTTTCAAACATTTTGAATCTTTTTCCATCAAAACCTTTTTGAAACTTAAATAAAATCATATACACATGATATATAATGATCCTACAATGGATTTGCATAAAAAATACAGAAGCTTTGATTGAATTTAATTGCAAGAACCTCTGGGTTCTAAAACCCAGATTCGACCCTTTGAAGAAAAACCCAGTTTTCCTTTTTCTTCTTCTCCCAATTCAAACCCTATACAACCTTCGCATCAATGGTTACCCTTAACCATGATTTAGAAGAGGAGTAGAAGAAGAATAGACCTAGGGTTCCAAACCCTAGGTTCGGCCAAAGAGAAGAACAATTATGCAGTAAAAATTTTCCAGATTTTTGAATCATTTAACTACTCCATAAATTCCAGCCCATATGTATTTTGTATTATGCATAATCATGGCTTTGATACCACTGTTGGGAATCAATCAAGAGGAAAAATAGAAGTACGGAATATAAAAATTTTTCCTTTGATCCCCTAACCCATGAATCTAACTATGCATAACACAAAATCAAACCCTAACTACGAAGAGGGTTAGAACACTTATGCCATGTTTGTTTGATTGGAATGGAATGGATAGAATGGAATCTCATTCCAATTCATTCCAAACAACATGTTTGGATGAGGTAATTAAATGGGAATAGAATCAAACAATAGTAGTGAATTATAATGATATTCATTCCGCACTATTTATTTCAATCTTATTTTCATTCTGGACTATTTTGAGCATGGAATCAGATTCCATTCCCCTCATTCCATTCCAACCAAACAAACATGGCCTTACAGATTTATTGTCTTCTCCTTTTTGCTCCAAGCTTTGATTCCGGATAGCGGTGAAAGAGCAGCCCAAGTGTGCTGCCTCCAACGGTATCCACACCTAGCTAGAGCTTCAAGTCCTTTCCACCTTTTCCTTGTTGTTGCTAGTGTAGGAGAAGAGAGGAGAGAGAGAGAGGGAGGATGGAAATTCTAGCCAGCCCTTGGAGTGTTCAACTTGTGATGATGTCACACATTAAAGTGTGACTTATATAGTCCACACTTAAGGGGGCCAGCCCTAGGGGGAGACCCTATTAGGGTTTTATTCAATTTCTCTAAATTGCACAATAAGCCCTATAAATTATATCAAATATAAATAGGCCTCAAAGAACTATTCTTTATGCACTCATACCCTTTCTCTCATAGACTTTAAAGCTCATCTTGCATGATCAGTGTGTGACCCATTGGGTTCACATCATCAAGTAGTAGGAACAGCACAAGATGTGCACAATGGAATTCTTTGCATTAAGGGTCTAATTGGAACTCCTTCTAATTCCCTAATTGATTATAACTCACTTATATCAATTAGGGCTTCTACTAACCATGAATAACACCTAGCATATGGTTCATGGTGTTGTCCTTAATGAAGTGAATAAGATCTTACATAGAACCCTTCTATTATAGTTTATAGGTTACAATTACATCCTTCCATTTACACAATGTCTCCAATTGAACTAATAGGACATGGAAGTCTGTTAAGTCCCTAGTTCAATTACTTTATACTCATTCATAAATATCATCTCAATGATGAACTTATGAAAACTCCTTTCCATATTCACACTGCCATGGCCATGGACTGAATGAGTTATATTATGAATGCTATATGAGACATTCTCTCTCTTTTTCCTGAGAGTAATGGATTCCTTGTTGATCACTCATATGCCTTCATACACATAGCAATAGGGCCAATGAACACCTTTACAGACCCTTGAGTAGGATCTGCACTTAGTGTTATCAAACTTTTAAAGCTATATGCATAAGGTAACTATGGTGTTTCAAGCCTAAGGATTGCTTGTACCACTATAACATTGAGAAACTGATTGACAGGCAAGTTAAAACTCATTCAGTTTATCTCAAATCTTTAGTCACATTCAGTGTACCTATTCTATTAATAGGCACCCACTTGTTGGTTGTAGTAGTCTCCACACAAATAGCTTGAGACTAGCTATCCTCCTATAGAGTCAACCTAACAAGTGCTAGTCCTATGGTTCATTACTGTCCATCATAGTGAACCTTCAACTAGGAATGATTTAGTAGTTTAGTACAGAGATATATTTACAGTCTCATAATTACAACTCTTTGTAATTCAATATTCTCAACTCTAACTCCTTGGACATATTATGTAAATATAAATGATGCATACAAACATAATAGAATAAGCTTTTTTATTAAATCAATAATAAATGTGACATACATAAATGAAATCAAATGATTGTTCCTTTATCCCTAAACAATCATCTCTATGATTGGCTCTAGGGCATAACTCTAACACCCTTGGGCTTGCCATTGGGTATATCAAATGGATCAATCACGTATTGCTGGACCCACGCGGCATTCCTGATGTCACATGTGGTTAGGTATAAAGATTGATACAAGCAAAGTTGAGGACCCCAGCCTACCCTTTTAAAAGAAGAGAATGCATGTAATGGGCATTCTAGGACACCGTTGGATCACCTATATGCACACACATTGTTGTGATGATATGCTACCGTGTTTGTGATATGTTGCCATGCTTTATTGATTGAGTGGATAATTAAAGGGAACTTTACATCTTACACCCTCAATATGTACCCTTCCCCATGATCCCCACAAGGTTAATTGGTTAAGGAGACTAATTAAGCATGTACGTTGTAAAATTTTTGAAATAAACCCAAGCATGATACGGAGAATTGTGTCATATTGAAAAAGGTGGTCCAAAACCTTATTGACCAAATGTTTTGGTATTGCCGAAGAAGTCCATTCAGTAATAATTGAAAGAAAGGTTCAAGGCAGGAGATCCTAAAGTGGGTTTGCTAAGAGAGTCATCCAGAAAGTTCGATTATTATGTACTCTACCCCGACCCCACCCCCAATGAGCCTATAGTCCCTACAGGATGGGACGAGTTACCAGAGGAAGTTCAAATGGAAGAAATCAACACGATCACATGGGATGATCTCATGAGTGACGTGGGTGAGATTGATGATATGTGGATGAGCGATGACGAGGTGGAGCACATAACTAGAGGGGGTCGCCATTTCAAGACTCCACACTTAGAATCTGACAACCCGTTGGGGGAATTGGAAGGTAACCACCACCTCGACTTGCAAGAAGAGGAGGATGAAGTGCTTAGGCAATTAAAAAAGACTAATGCAAACATCACTATATGGGGTTTGCTCATGGCCTCTTACAAGCACAGGCAGACAATCTTGAAGTTGCTTAACCAGATACAGGTTCCCGTTGACACATCTCCAGAAAATTTGGTGAACTTAGTGAATCCAACCTCGAAGAACTCAACCATTGCGTTCTCAGAAGCAAACCTACCTACAAGTGGACCTAGCCATTCACAAGCCATGTACATCACTGTTGACACAATGGGAAAAAAGGTTCCTACAGTCTTAATTGATAATGGTTCTGCTCTTAATGTATGCCCTCTCAGAACTGCCATCGTCTTGGGATTGGATCCTATCGACTTCATAATAAACGGGCAAACAGTGAGAGCCTATGATAACACCTGCAGAGAATTGATTGGAGTGGTCACCTTACCACTAATTATGGGGCCTATAGAATTCAGAGTGGAGTTTCAAGTGTTAGATGTCCCGTCATGCTTCAATCTCTTGTTGGGGAGGCTTTGGATTCACCCTGTAGGGGCTGTCCCTTCTTCATTGCACCAAAAAGTCAAGTTCCCTTATGAAGGAGCCATTCGTCACACTCCAAGGTGATTATGACTTAAAGTTGTCAGGGGTACCCATTTGCGAGATCAAGCCCAAGCCCGTTGGAGTACCATTGTCTGGGTTCGAGTATGTTCAGCGCATAGAGAAAGAACCAGAATAGAGAGAGTTGATACCTCTCGACTTTTGCCCTTATGGCAATTTACATGTTGGGAACATAATGAAGAAAATGAGTTTCTTCCCAGGCATGGGACTAGGACGTCGTCAACAAGGCATACCGCGATCCAGTCAGAACTGCGTTGTCACCTATACCTTCGGTTTGCGATATAAGCCTTCCAAGAAGGACCGTATGGAGATATTACAGAGAAACAGAGAGAAGATCAAATCAAAAGCAGAAGGGAGTGTGCCGGATATTATAATCTCACTATACAGACCTACCTTGAATGGCTTCTTTGTCAAGGAAAGAGAAGATTTTCTATTTTGTGGATTCCTTGAACCATCTATCGACAAAGCAACCAAGACAAGAATTCCAGGATTCGAGATATTCTTCACCAAGTGGTATCCAATCACTGCTACAATGGTTGATGATGAAGCAATCAATGATGACTATTGGGAAGAGAAGAGCGAGGACTGGGCAGAATAGATGGATTCGGAAGCCATGGTTACAATGTTTCAAGATATGGTTCTTGCTTTGGAGGAATCGGATTTTGAGTGTTCTTCAATTCACCATGCAGCTATGCCGCTCCTTAATTGGTATCTTGAAGAGGGTACCATTACAAAAATTCTTGAGGGCGAGGATCTCGACCTACTTGATAGTAGCTTGTAAGTTCCTTTAGTAGTATTCTCTAGTCTTTCTTTCCAAATAAAATGTGTCCGCCTAGCCCACCTTGTGGAGTTAGGAGTCGTTTCCTAGTTGTGGCATATATGCTTTCTGTTCTCTGTGTTTATTAGTTCAGTTAATAAAGTATGTCTCTTTTTATTATTTGTAGTGTTTCCTTTATCTCTTCTATGGATATCTATGGCATGGATATAGATCTTAGGAATGACGTCCCTCCGGAGCTCGTCGAGCAAAGGACAAAGGATGTTATCGAACCTAACATGGATGAATTGGAATCAATCAATCTAGGAACAGATGAATTGCCAAGGATAATTAAAATTGGGATAACTCTCTCACCTGTTGAAAAAGAAAAATTGATAATACTTATAAAAGCCAACATAGAGGCCTTTACATAGTCTTATGAAGATATGCTTAGCATTAATCCAGATATTGTGCAACATTACATCCCCACTAATCCCACTAAAAAGCCTATAAAGTAGAAATTAAGAAGATTAAAACCCGAATGGGCTTTGAAAGTAAAAGAAGAAGTAACTAAACAATTAGACGTAGGGTTCCTCCAAGTTGTGGAGTACCCTGAATGGTTGTCTAACATAGTGCCTGTGCCTAAAAAAGATGAGAAAGTGCGAATGTGTGTGGACTTCCGTGACCTTAATGCTGCGAGCCCTAAGGACGACTTCCCCCTACCACATATTGACATGTTGGTGGACATTACAGTAGGCTATGCTCTTCTCTCCTTCATGGATGGGTTTTCTGGTTACAACCAAATAAAGATGGCGCCTCAAGACATGGAAAAGACGGCTTTTATCACTTAATGGGGGACGTATTGCTACAAGGTAATGCCTTTTGGCTTGAGAAACGCCGGGACTACTTACCAAAGAGCTTCTACGACCCTATTGCATGATATGATCCATAAAGAAGTAGAGGTGTATGTGGACGACATGATAGTCAAATCTGTAGACCGGGAAGGACATTTCGCTACATTGGAGAAGTTCTTAGAACGAGTAAAGAAGTACAACCTCCTATTGAATCCTCAGAAGTGTGCCTTTGGAGTCACCGTAGGAAAGTTGCTGGGTTTCATAATCACTCAGAGGGGAATTGAAGTTGATCCAGGGAAGATAAAAGCTATCATGGAGATGGAGCCACCAAGAACTGAAAAACGGATTCGGGGTTTTCTGGGGAGAGTTCAATACATAAGCCGATTTATCGCCAATCTGACAATGGTTTGTGAGTCGATTTTCAAGTTACTTAAGAAGGGAGTGTCCAAGGAATGGAATGAGGATTGTCAAGAAGCCATTGAGACCATTAAAAGATATCTGAGCAATCCCCCAATCTTGGTTCCCCCACGGCAAGGTGAACCGTTACTGTTATACTTAACGATTACTGAAACCACAATGGGAGCCATGTCAGCTCAATACCTTGAAGGGTCAAAAAAAGAAAATGCCATCTAATACTTGAGTAAGAAAATAACGGATTATGAGGTAAAGTACAATGCACTAGAAAAGGCTTGTGTAGCATTGGTGTGGGCCACTTAGAAACTCCGCCATTACATGATGTCTTTCGAAGTCCTACTGATAAGTCGCTTGGATCCCTTGAAATATTTGCTAGAAAAACCAGTCCTATCATATAGGACGGCTTGTTGGTCGCTTCTCCTCAATGAGTTCGATATAAAGTACCTGGCACAGAAGTCTATTAAAGGAAGCGTTATTGCAGACCACTTAGCAAGTTGCCTTGTGTCATCATCAACCCAATTCAATGATGAATTCCCTAACGAAGACATCCTAGAAATCAAGAAGAAGACTTAGAGAGTCTACTTCAATGGAGCTGCAAATTAAAGAGGTTATGGAATAGGAGTGCTACTAGTTTTGCCCGAAGAAGCTTTTATGCCTTTAGCAGTCAAATTAGGGTTCGAAGCTACCAACAACATTGCGGAATACGAGGCCTGCATTCTAGCATTGGAAGCTGCATTAGAGTTGGGAATAAAAGAACTAGAAGTGTTCAGGGATTCAGCATTGATCATTTGTCAGATAAAAGGGGAGTGGAAAACTCGTGACGAGAAGCTGTAGCCATATCATGCCTATTTGGAAGCATTGACCAAAGAGTTTGCAGAGATCGAGTTCAATTACCTATCAAGAAATAAAAATCAGTTTGCCGATGCCCTAGCAACTCTAGCTTCAATAGTGGAGATACTAGAGGGGGGAAATGTGAAACCACTAGTGATCGAATGCAGAGAAAAACCTGTTTATTGTTGTTCCATTCGAGAAGGGGAAGTAATGGATAACCACCCCTGGTTTTATGACATAAGGAGGCTCATCGAGGAAAGGGAATATCCAGAGGAAGCATCTCGTGTGGACAGACGAACATTAACAAGATTGGCAAGCCATTATGTGGTCTGCGGAGGGAAACTGTATTGGAGGTCTTACGACGGGATTCACTTGTTGTGTGTCACGGAGGAAGAAGCTAAAAGACTTATCAAAGAAATTCATGAAGGAATGGGGGCTCCGCATATGAATGGATACATGTTGGCTAAGAAGATCATGAGGCTAGGGTACTACTGGTCTACAATGGAGAGGGATTGCTATGCCCATATCAAGAAGTGTCATAAGTATCAACTCTTTGCCAACAGACAACACTTGCCTTCTATGCCCTTAACAAGTATGTCAACTCCTTGGCCGTTTATAGTATGGGGAATAGATATCATCAGGCAGATTAAGCCAAAGGCATCAAATGGACACGAATATATCTTGGTAGCCATCGATTACTTCACCAAGTAGGTGGAAGTAGCTTCCTTCAAGGTTTTGAATGCCAAAAAGGTGGTGCAGTTCATATACCTCAACATTATCTACAGATATGGGGTACCGCACGAGGTCATTTCAGATAACAGTTAGCATTTTCAGAAGGAAACTAAAGAACTCTTACAAAAGTATAAGATTGTTCATCACCTGTCATCCCCATATCGCCCACAAACTAACAGTGTAGTAGAAGCTGCCAACAAGAATATCAAGAAGATACTACAGAAAACGGCTGACACGTACACCAATTGGCATGAGAAACTACCATCGGCATTATGGAGGTACAGAACGTCAGTCAGATCATCAATAGGGGCTATGCCGTATGCTTTAGTGTATGGGATGGAGGCCGTTCTACCAGTAGAATTGGAAGTTCCTTCGCTAAGAGTTGCTATGGAAAGCCAGCTAGTAGAGGTGGACTGGATCAAAGGCCGTTATGATGAGTTGGCATTGTTAGATGAAAGACAATTGAGGGCTCTGTACCACGTATAAGGATATCAGAGAAGAGTCGCAAGGGTATTCAACAAACATGTCAAAGACAGGGGCTTAAAGAAAGAGGATTTGGTATTGAAAGAGATTAGAGCTCCAATCTTTGATCTACGAGGAAAGTTCAAACCAAGTTGGGGTAGCCCGTATGTCATCAAGGAGATATTGCCAACAGGGGCTGTTCGACTTATGGATTTGGATGGGATTGAGTTCACTCGTCCTACCAATTTGGATCAATTAAAGAAGTATTATGTATAAAGCCTGCCAGGCTGAAAACCTGTAAGGATGGCCTAGGCAAAAGTTAAGGCACTTGAACTACGAGGACCTAATTCCCCAAGGAAGAAAAAAAAAAAGAAGAAGAAGAAGGAAAAGAAAAATGGGGATACGTGGGCAACCCATAAAGTTACTTTGGGTGCGTTCCAAACAACACAATCACAACAAATTCTCAAAAGTAAATTATTATTGGCAATTCATTTGAAACTAATTGTTTAACATAGCAATTTATTGGTGTTAAGTAAAAGAGCTATTGATATGCCATAGATATTCTATTTCTTGACTCTTTAAGTTCTCTTGAGTTTCTTCAGAGTCGTTTTATCTATCTTCTTTCTTTCTCTCTCAAGTCTCCTTTTCTTTTGTAAGTCGTGGTCGTGTGCTGCCTCCATTGCTTCAAGAATGTCTTCTCTGCAAAGTCCAAGTCCAGTGTCCCTGATGAGGTCGTAAATTCTTTCTCTGCGGGAAGCTTCCCTTTCACCCAAATCATCCTTCAACCATTGCTTATATTCTTGACTCATCTTGAAAGGTCTTTCAGTGTTGGCAATTCAAGTCAATTTCAGGTCTGTAGGCTAGTGAGTCCTCGCCCACTTAACCATAGTAAGACCGATAGGTTCCACAGAGCAATAAGGTCCTGTTAAGGACGGTATGGTTTGCATGGCTCCCATCTGGTGAAGAATTCTTGAGGTACAATAGAAGGAAGTCGATCTCAGCCCTATGAGTTTGACAAAAGCACACTCTGAGGTTCGAAAAAGTACTTGTTCTTTACACCCCCATATAAAGACGTACCATTTGATGTTCCGCCATAACAATGTTTGAAAATAACCTAACCAATCTCTTAAAGAGAATGGCCCAGGGAGTTCAACTCGGCGAAGACAAAAGTGCTGGGGCTTATATTGATTGATAGTGGTAGGGGATAAAAAGTTCAAGCGTTCGAGTAGCCACATTTGCAATAAAAAGGGGCTACCTCCTAAAAATGCTTTAGGGTTGCCATGAACCTTATCTAAACCATTCAGGGTTTCAGCTAATACCAAAGGAATAATGTTATGTCACTTGAGAAGAGGGGAAATCAACTCACATATTTGAATAGGGGCTTGAAGAGTGCCGGTGAAGATAAGAAAGCGACCAATTAAACAAAAAGCAAGTGCACGCTGAAGTTGAAGGGTGAAAATCAGAGTACCTTTGCTATCATGAGCTAAGAAAGAGGTTTCTAACTTTATTAAGTCCACCATATGAACCTTTACAAATATCGTTTCGTCCTTATGAGGAATGCCAAGAAAGTCTGAGAAAGAAGCAAGGTAATTCGAGCGAGGTGTAGGAAGGACGAATGGTCTTGCGAGTGAAACTCCTACATAGTTGGGCATAATTCTTCATAATTGAATCAAAAGACATGGATTTGAGGATCCCAAAAATACGTAGCAGCAGTGAAAAGAGTCGTTTCGAGCTTCATATGCCTTATAAAGAGCAATAGTTCCAAGCCAAAGCACTTAAACTCAGTTTTGTCTTTGGTAGCCATGACTGCCAAAAACCCTCTTAAAAATCCATCCAAGGCTTCCATAATTATTTTCAATAAAAATAGGTGAGCTAGAAGGCTTCCCTCATGTGTTTTTATAGGGAAAAAGTCACAAAATCGAGTCCTGAAAGAAGTAGAATCGTCAAAATAGAAAAATTCCTGAAAAATCGCGAAAAAACGTGTTGACCTTGGGCAACCGTCTGGGGCTGGACAGTCAGCCATCTAGGCCCAGACAGCTAGCCGTCCGGGACTGGATGGTCACCCGAGCCTCCACCTTGTTTCACCTTATTTCACCTGGTTTTGCCTATTTTCGTTTTCGGATGGCCTTTTTAGGCCGTTTTAATTCCTGTAAGCTCACATTGACTCAAATTTTCATAAGAAAGGCATCACAACATCATCATGATAGGTTCTAAGAAGCACCACAAGTATCCATACTAAGGGTTAAGAAAGTGGTTCAAAGGTTGCAATTACAGAACACAGCATAAAATGCAAAAAGATAGCCATTGTTCATTGTTTTTATAATCCCAACAAAGAGGTAACTAAACTCAACGAGTCCCAGAGCTTCTTTTGTGGCTTGGCCCATCTCCGTCAAGACCCCCAAGAGGTGCTCTAGGAGGGCGCATTGATGGAGGCGGCTGTAATGACGAAGTCTGTTGCAAAGAAACTAAGTATGAGAATAGGGTGGGTTGAAAACTTCAAATAGAGAATTTAAGTAGGTTGAACACTTACTACGACATCCAAACGGGCTTCCACCATGGATTTGGCTAAGCCCTCGCTAAGATCAATGAACCCTTGGGCATATGCCGCAAGCACCTAGGATAATCAATAAGATTAAATTGAAGGTAATGTCAAAAAGGAAATACCCATAAAGAGAAACTCACCTGTTCTCGACTTGGGTCGATCCTAGGGGATTCATCAAAAGCGGGATGGGTGATGGCAGTCTTGACAAAGTCCGACCCGCAACACAAATCTATGGACCAATTAGGCCGAGGCAAGGGCAGGTAACCGATCCTCCTCCATTTCATCCTCTTCAGAACCATGAATCACCCCTATTCCTGAGCCCACTGTCGAGCTATGCCCTCTTGCTCGTCAACCCTAAAAGTGTTCACCCATTAAATAAAGTCTCTATCAAAAGGAAAGGCAATGAAAGCATCAAAGACTTACCCCTTGAGGATGGAGGCCAGTCATCCTGGGTCTCATCAGATATTTGTGGCAGAAAGTGTCGTACACAATGTTGGGAGAAGTGTACTCCTCAGCATCCCAACCCCTCAAAGCATCCCACAACTCATCCTCCTCCATCGAGTTAGCATGCCTCATGTTTCATGGTGGTAGCATTGGGGTCACAGTTGCATTCACATCACCTATGACTTGTCACAAGACTCATTCCCCTAAGTACCAGTAACTGCCCACGGGGCCTTCTAAAAGCACCTTCTTGCCAGTCAACACTAAGCTAGGAATGCATCACTTGGGTAGCATTGGCACCCATATCTTCCAGGGATCCCATTCGATCTGTTCAAAAATCCAAAATAAGTAATTGGAAGTAAAAAGAGAAGAAAAGAATAAGGAGATAATTTCACCATGTCAGCTGTTAGGCTTGCTAGGTGAGCTCTAGCATAGGCGTAATCATAACGGTTTGCTGCCCAAAAGGACACATAAGTGGGAGAGTAATTCTTGAGGGTAGGCCATTCTATGGTTTCCTCAGCAAGAGATAGGCGGCATAGGTTGAAGTATTCATAACACCAGACCTGTTAAGAGTTGAAAGAAGAGTCAAAAAGAAAAGAAAATATACAAAAAGGTGAAAGGAAATAAAAGGGAAGTACTATTACCTCCTAAACAAAAAGCATCCCTCCAAAGTCCTTTGTAACGCCGCGAGACATGTCACACATTGTTTGGTACATGATGGCTAGAGCAGCCCCTCCCCAATTGAATTTTCCAATCTTGCCAACATCTTCCATGCTTGCAAGAAGACCCAAAAGGGCTAGGTCGCCTGTACCGGCAAAGAATGTGCATGAGATCATGTAAAGAAGGAACGCCTTTGTAATGCAATTGGGGCTCACACCCGTGCTCTCCCTTTGCTTTGCAAATTTGTTAAAAAGCCAGGTACGATGCACCGTTTTCTTGATTACCTCAACTTCCATTCCAAGGTAGGCTAGGAGATAATCCTCATCTGTGGATGCATCCTCATAAAATTCCAGGCTCTTGCCCTTAATGCTCAAGCCTGTGATCATGGTAAAGTCCTTGGGGGTTAAAGTCATCTCCCCAAAACTGAAGTGGAATGTGTTGGTAGTGTCCCACCATAATTTAGACAAGGCTAGCAAGGCTCGCCTATCACATTGATCATTCCACAAGGAATCTAGAAGTGGACCAAAATCGGTCTTTTCAACATGGCTCTTGGCTATGGGTTGGAAATTCTCTATGTTCTGCCACCATTCAATAAGTCCTTTTATAGAGGACCTAATGAGCATGTCCTGAAAGTTGGGCTATGGTCGTTGAAAATACCTTAAGAGTTAGTTGAGAGAACATGGAAATAATAAGCTTATACTAGCAATTGGTTTCAAATTGCTTTCTAAAAGGTGTCAAAAAGTTATTTTTATTCATGAAATGAATTGCTAATGAATGTTTATGAGTTTACTTGTTCATATGCCTTAATTTGGCAAGGATTGAACACTTTTTTATCACTTGGGCATTTTATCGAACACTTGGTGGGTGACACTTCCCAAGCTTTGAAACAAAAGAATTTTATACGTTCAATCCTTGCTAAATCATAGCATATTACTCACTCAAGTGTTTATTTGTTGATATACATTGATTTGGTAAAGATTGAACACCTTTATTTCACTTGGGCATTTTATCAAACGCTTGGTGGGTGGCATTTTTCAAGCTTTCAAATGAAAAGGATTTGCATGTTCAATCCTTGCCAAATCAAGGGATATCACTCAACAACACAAGGGGTATTCAAAAGAAGTAAATGGGAATGCAATTTCATCAATAGAATCGAAAGATTCAAAAGAAAAGTGTTAAGTTGGGTAAACTTACTTCTTGTTGGGAATGGAGAAATGAAAGATGCTTATCGGGTTTAAGCAACACCCTATCTTGTGGGTCATCATAGAGTGGTGCCTTGTACTTGCTTTTGACCCCATAGGATGGATACTTGGTGCTTGAGTCTTTGCTAGATGACATTCTTGATGATGGAGTTGGGTTTGTGAAAAATGGGTTTGATTTGGTTTGATTTCAAAAGATGATGTGAATTTGGTTCTTTGATTGTTAAATGGGCTTGGTTTGTTGTTATTTGACGTGCATGAGTTGTTGGGAATGAGTGTTTTTGAAATGGGAATGAGAGAATGAGGATTTAAGAAGATGGGTTGAGAGTTTGGAGAGAGAAACTCTCTAATTTTCAGGTTGAGAGAGTGTGAGAATGAGTGTGCAAGCATGGGTTTTATAAACCCAGATTTTTTCCTTGGTGGGCTCGGGTAACTGTCCCCCCCTGGACGGTTAGCTATCTTGGCTTGGATGACTGACCGTCTAAAGAAAGATGGTCATCCTAGCCCGCTTTGCCTGTTCACCCCGTCTCGCATGCTTGCAACCTCTAATCTTCTCCAAATTGACTTGATGATCACTTTTTGAGTTATGGGTTGAATATATTCCCCAAGTTTATCGATTCTTAATGAAATTTTCGAATCTTGGGTTGAGTGTATTTACCCACATAACGAGAATTTGTTATGGCTATGATAAATAGCTTTCTCATGAATTGAGCTTGGTTTCGAATGGATTGATTTTCAAGCCTTGAAATTCAATTCTCTATATGATGATGGTGATATCATATCATGTGATAAAGATAATTTCACATGAAATGACATGATAATCATGTGATAAAGATAATTTCACATGAAATGACAATCCATGAGTTATGCTAGTTATGAAATAACTTGCTATCTTTATGAAATTAGCATGAAATGCACTTTGTTGATTTTCAATTCAATTTCATATCATGTGATAAAGATAATTTCAAATGAAATGACATAAGATATGCTTGATTTTGAATTGATTGACTTTCAATTCAAATCAATATCATGTGATAAAGATAATTTCACATGAAATGACATGACATAAGCTTGATTTTGAATCAATTGACTTTCAATTGGATCTCATATCATGTGATAAAGATAATTTTACATGAAATGATGATCTATAATCATGCTAGTTATATTCCCAATGAAATTGGCATGAAATGAACTTGTGATAATGATAAATTCACATAAAATGATGATTCATGAGTTATGAAATAACTCACTATCTTTGCTATTTCCACTGGCATGAAATGAACTTTGATAATGATAAATTCACATAAAATGATGATTCATGAGTTATGAAATAACTCACTAGCTTTGCTATTTCCACTAAAAGTGGCATAAAATCATGTGATAATGATAACTTCACATGAAATGATGATTCATGAGTTATGAAATAACTCATTATCTTTGATATTTCTACTGAAGGTGGCATAAAATCATGTGATAATGATAACTTCACATGAAATAATGATTCATGAGTTATGAAATAACTCACTATCTTTGAGAATTCCTAATGAAATTGGCATG
The DNA here is from genome assembly GCA_039720395.1 of Liquidambar formosana. NCBI lineage: Eukaryota > Viridiplantae > Streptophyta > Magnoliopsida > Saxifragales > Altingiaceae > Liquidambar > Liquidambar formosana. Next base: position 335,798 of record JBBPBK010000087.1, on the reverse strand, counting down.
AAAAGAGCTTGGTCTTGAATTGATGGACATTCAATTCAATTTCGTATCATGTGATAATGATAATTTCACATGAAATGATGACCTATGAGTTTACTTGTTATGAAATAACTTGTTTTGAGAATTTCCAATGAAATTGGTAGGATACCTTATGATACACTAGTGAAACTAGCTTTGCATCATGAGAAGACTATGTGGATATCACTAATGCAATTAGTGCATGGTAAAGGCATTCACATGAGCGCACCAACGAATATTGGCATGCATTGAAATTCAATCAATCATTTGCTTCGATGAAATCAGCACGTGCTTGGATATGACGAAGTCTATCCTTATGGTTCCATTTGAGTTTGTTAGTATTAATGAAATTAATCCATCAAACAAAAATGGGTTGTTCTTTTATCATTGGCTCACAAGTGAAACTTGTTCACCAATGAGGGGCTTCTATTACACCCCATTTTTGTCACCTTAGCTAGGATTCATCATTTCATGTAGGATTTTGAGTTCTTTTGCATTGAGTTTCTATGGCATTGAATATCATGTGTATGAATTTTGAAGTGATTTGGAGTTCATTTCGATAGTCAATAAGAACTTTTGCGACTTTAAGGGCATAATCGTCTTTTAAGCCATATATTTTCCATTTCACTTTGGAATGAATCCCGAGTCATTCCCTTGAGTTTATACGACTACATAGAGTCTATATATAGGTTCAATTTCATGAACTAATGGTTTAAGATCAATTCAACTCATCAATTCGGGTTGGCTAAAAGACCCTTTCTTGGTTTGCTCAAATTGACTCATAAGACCCACTCAATTTTCTCTCATTTAACTTCAATTAGGCTTTATTTGTTGGGAATCAAACTAGAGAGGAAAAATACAAAGGCGGAATTTTAAATTTTTCCTATGATTCCCAAACCCATGAATCTTAATTATGCTTAATACAAAAACCATAAACCTAACTACCAAGAGAGTTAGGGTACTTACAGTTGAACAAGTCTTCTCCTTTATGCTCCAAGCTTTGTCTTTTGATTGAGCAGTCCAAGTGCACTGCCTCCAACAGTATCCACACCTAGCTTGAGCAAGTTGTCCTTTCCTTCTTCTTCCTTAGGGTTGCTAGAGGTGGAGAAGAGGGAGAGAGAGAGAGAGAGAGAGGTGAAATTTTCGGCCAGCACTTGGCAGCCTCCAAGAGTGCTTCAAGTGATGATGTCATCACATCATAAAAGGCTTTAAATAGCCTCCAAATAGGGCCGGCCAAGGGGGGTCTCCAAACCCTAATCTAATTTGTGTAATTACTCTTAATTACACAATTAGCCCACTAGTTTGCATCAAATACAAATTAGCCCCTTAAAGAACTTTTCTTTAATCACTTATGCCCTTTCTCTCATAGACAATCAAGCTCTCTTAGCATGATCAGTGTGTGACCCATTGGGTTCACATCATTAAGTAGTAGGGATAGCACGAAGTGTGCACAATGGAACACTTTCCATTAAGGGTCTAATTGAAACTCCTTACAATTCCCTAATTGATTATAACTCATTTATATCAATTAGGGCTTCTACTAACCATGAGTAACACCTAGCATATGGCTCATGGTGTGGTCCTTAATGAGGTGAATAGTCATTTACAAAGAACCCTTCTGTTATAGTTTACAGGTTACAATTCCATCCTTCCATCAACACAATGTCTCCAATTGAACTAATAGGACATGGAAGTCTGTCAAGTCCCTAGTTCAATTACTTTATACTCATTCATTAATATCAACTCAATGATGAACTTATGGAAACTCCTTTCCATATTCATTCTACCATGGGCCCATGGATTTAATGAGTTATATTCAATGAATGCTGTATGAGACATTCACTCTCTTTTTCCTGAGAGTGATGGATTCCTTGTTGATCACTCACATGCCTTCACACACATAGCAGTAGGGCCAATGAACACCCTTATAGACCCCTGAATAGGATCTGCACTTAGTGTTATCAAACTTCTAAAGCTACATGTATAAGACAACCATGGTGTCTCAGGTCTAAGGATTACTTGTACCACTATAACAATGAGAAACTGATTGACAGGCAGGTTAAAACTCCATTCAGTTTATCTCATATCTTTGGTCACATTCAGTGTACCTATTCTTATAATAGGCACCCACTTGTTGGTTGTAGTGTCTCCACACAAATAGCTTGAGACTAGCTATCCTCCTATAGAGTCAACCTAACAAGTGCTAGTCCTATGGTTCATTACTGTCCATCATAGTGAACCTTCAACTAGTAATGATTTAGGAGTTTAGTACAGAGATATATTTACAGTCTCAAAATTACAACCCTTTGTAATTTCATATTATCAACTCTAACTCCATGGACATATTATGTAAATATAAATGATGCATATAAACATAATAGAATAAGCCCTTTTATTAAATCAATAATAAATGTGACATATATAAATGAAATCAATTGATTGTTCCTAATCCCTAAACAATCATCTCCATGATTGGCTCTAGGGAATAATCCTAACAATCTCCCACTTGCACTATAGCCAATCCACTATGTATCTCATACTCATATCCTATCGGTGGTGATCCAACACACTTGGGTCATAGCTTTAGTAAAGGGGTCTTCTTTAATCTCTGTTCTTTTAAACTTTTATATGTATATGTCATCTCTTCCAATGATCTCTGTAATCACTTGGAATTGCCGCTTAAAGTTTGGACTTTTGATGAGACCGTGGATCCTTATCTTGAGCACTAGCCTTATTGTTGTCACAAAAACAATAGTAAAGGCTTCTCAATGTCAGGAACCACTCCTAGTTTTGCAATGAACTTACTCATCCAAACATGCAGCAATGCACTCAAATTTATAGCTCCACCATTTAAGGTGAGAACATACCTCGATGTTGATCTACTATCATCATCGTCAGATTGAAAATCTGAATCCGTTCTACCAACCATTTCAAGTTTCTTTCTCCATAGGCAAGGCATAGGTCCTTTAGTTCTTCTCAAGAACTTAAGGATAGCCTTGACTGCTTCCCAGTGTTCCTTATCTGGGTCTGCCTGATATCTGCTCGTAACATTTACAGCAAAACTGATATCTGGTCTTTTAGTTATAGACAACTTGATTCCATGTTTGACAGGAATTAAACCTCCTTTTGGAATCATGCATTTTGAACTCTTTCAAAATCTTGTCTATGTACTTCAATTGGGAGAGACTTAGCATCCTTTAAGATCTATCTCTATAGACCTCTATTCCTAGAATATAGGATGCTTCTTCCAAATCTTTTATGGAGAAACTTTGTGAAAAACTAATTTTTCACTGTTGACAACGTCTCTACATTATTCCCTAATAAGTAGAACGTCATTCACTTATAGGACCAAAATATGATCGCACTCCCACTAACCCTTTGTACAATCATGGTACAATAATGGGTTTTGTCTCAACAGGGACAGGGGTTGCATCAATGTCGGTTTGTGTCTCATTAGACAACTCTTTGAGTTCTGTTTTCCTATTGTTGCTGCCTTCTTGAATAAACTCTTTTTCAAGAAAGATTGCATACATACAAACAAAACACCTTTTGTTCATCAGGATAATAGACTTAGTATCCTAAACTCTATTTAAGATAATCCACAAACCTACGTTCAAGTTATCTTGATTTCCAATTTGGTTACATCATGTGTTTCTACATATGCAGTGCAACCCCCATACCTTATCATGCTTAAGGTTTGGTGCTTCCCTTTCCATATCTCATATAGGTCTTAAGGGATAGCCTTGGTTTGAACTCTGTTTCACAGGTATGTGGCAATTTCTAGGGCATATCCTAACAAGGATAATATTAGGTTGTTGTAACTTATCATGGACCGGACCATATCCAATAAGGTCCTCTTCCTCCTTTCTGACACACCATTTAGTTATGATGTTCTAAGAGGTGTCCATTAGAATAGAATGCCTATTTGAACAAGTTGATCTGAAAGATCACCAGTTAAATATTCGCCTCCTCGATCCAATCGAAGAGTTTGATGCTTTTACTAGTTTGTTTCTCTACTTCAAATCTGAATTCTTTGAACCTTTTCAAATGTTTCAGATTTGTACTTCTTTAAGTATATGCACCTATACCTTAACATTTTTAAGTAAAGGTTCATAAAGTATGAGAAACTATTTCTCTTGTTCTCTTGGGTTTATTAGCATTCAATTTTAGAGCTATCATGTTTCATGCAATTCATATTTGCAAAGTAGTTTAGAAGATAAATGCTATAAATTCCAAAAGTAATGAACTCTTCATAAAAACATTTATTAAATCAAACTAAAACACTGTTTAGGCAAAACTGAAATAAAGATAATGTTTCTAAAAACTTCTGGAATGTCAAGATAGCTTATTAATTCTAAACTACTCCTTCAGGTAGAGTCAAGCAGCAAATCCCATAGCTAATACAGCAACACTTTGCTCCATTCTCTACTCATAGGGATATTCCGCTTCTACTCAGCCTTCTGCTTCCCACTAGATCCTGCATGGAATTCAAAATTCACATCAGAATTAAGTACCCAAGTGGAAGCAAAACTAACATTTAGTTTAGAGCATGATCCATACCTTCCGAAGGTCGGCTCTTTAGAGTATCCAGATACTCCCGGCAATTACGTTTCCAGTGCCCATCCTTGCCGCAGTGAAAACAGGTTCCTTTGGCCTTGTCAGTATTACCTTTCTTGACACCTCCCTTTGGCTTCAAGTTCTTCTTCTTCTTCCCTTGGGTACTCTTACCCTTTCCTTTGCCCTTGCCCTTAGGCTTGGGCTTGGCCTTGGAAGTAGAAGCTCCATCAAATGCAAGCAAAGAACCTTTTCCCTTCTTCATTGTCTCCTCAGTCATCTTGAGCAAATTATGCAGCTCGGGGAGAGTGGGCTCAAGCTTGTTCATATGAAAATTCATTATGAACGGCCCAAATGAATCAGGAAGGGACTGCAGTATAATGTCTGAACACATATCAGCTTCAATGATCACATCAAGCTTTTCAAGCTGCTCGATATGGTTGATCATTTTCAAGGTGTGATCAGTCACAGATGAACCCTCATTCATCCTTGCCTTGAATAGATCCTTGATAATATTGTACTTCGCGGTCCTACTTTGCTCCCCATACAACTCTTGTAAGTGGAGAAAGATGTCGCGAGCACTCTTCATGGACTCATGTTGCTTCTGAAGCTCAGGGCTCATGGATGCCATCATATAGCATCTTGCCTTCGAATCGTCGTCCATGCGCTTCTGAAAAGCATCTCTCTCTTGCTGAGTTGCAGTCTCAGCCAGTGCCTCAGGAGGTGTGCCATCAAGTGTGTAGGTAATCTTTTCGGAAGTTAAAACTATTTTTAAGTTCCTCAGCCAATCAAGATAGTTTGGTCCAGTCAAACGGTTGATGTCCAATATTTTGGATAACGGGTTGAGGTGAACCATTTCTATGAACTACATATAAAAAATTAAATAGAGAATTAGATTTCATTTTTAATCCATAATGATCGGGTCTTTAATCATATGGTACCTCCCACTATTTTATCAAATTCCATACACCCTCTGATGAAATTCGAGAATCTCATTCCTAATGGGGATTGGGGTCCCACTATGACCTAGAAGCCTCACATGTTAGTTTCTTGACTTCTAACCCACAGTAAGAAGACAACTCTTTGTCTATTGCTTCATAAGCAAATTCCAATCGTTCTGCCTCTAGGGTACATACTCCTCACATGTTAGTTTCTTGGAATACTTCCCTAGTTAAGTTAAACCCATCATTCACACAGGTATGTTTCACCAAATATATACCTCACATGTTAGTTTCTTGGTATATACCAGCTTAGGCACCCCATGATATCTATATATGTGATAGTTTCAAGTAATGTCTTTAATATGGGTAGCTCCTACATGTCTGCAGCCAGGTACCCACATTAAGGGACGTTAGGTGATCCTATAATGATGGAAGGCAATGAAGAATCCATTCCCTAATGTATTCTCCATTTCCAACTTAATATTAAAATAAAGGGGTTTTAAGGGTCTCATCAAATTAACTAATCTAACATACATCTCATGCATTTAAATAAGAAATATATATAACAACATTATATATAATCCAATCATCGATATTAGTCCCTATAAGGTGACATATAACGATCTTTGGATTTGGAGCTATCTCTATTAATCTCATTAAAAGCTCCCACTATGATGATTATGGACTTTAAGAGGATTCAATCCAAGCCAATGAATTGAATCCTAGGTCTAAGGTGGGTGTAGGTGATCGTAAAACATTAATTCAAAACATAGCATGCTCTCTTGAAAGTCTTCTCCAAGCTTTCAAGTCCTTCAATCTCCTCCATTAGCTTGATGGTCTCCACCATAGGCTTGTTGGGCTCCACCATGCTCCTTTAGGTCCACCATGCTCCTTAGTGCGCTCTCGATTACATAACATTTACATAATGTAAAGAAAGGGATACATAAGGGGAATGTGGGGTACATAAGAGAATGATAGAGAGAGAGAAGAAGGTGGCATGCAAGCCCCAAATAAATAATACATCACCAAAAATTAACAACTCTTGAAAAATTATACAACCCATTCATAAGATGGCCAATCACAATTGGTTTAAGGTATAGTCCATAATCATCATCCATCCATAACCATACAATCACATTGCATAATAAAGGAAATAACTGTAAGCAATAAACATATGGGCATTCATGGTAACTCTATTGATTGGTTTTCATTAATCTCATTAATGTGTCCTAATCTTATTAGGAGATGCATAAGTTCCTGAATTAATTAAGTCTTAACATTTAAGACATTTAATTTCAATTAATCAAATCAATTAAAACATTTAAAGTCCCCTAATTAAATTCTAATATCAAATATTAGGATCTTTTTAATTAAACAAAACAATTTTATTTAATTAAAATTTCCAGATTTTTATTTAATCCTAAATTGTGTTTTAAACCATTTAAAACAATATAAAATTAATCACCATTAATTAAATAATCAATTTCGGAATTAAATAAAATCATTTTATTAATTAATTAGTGCATTAGGGTTTCCTAAAACCCTAAACCCTAAATGCATTAACTCTAAACCCTAAGTGTAACCCTAATGCATTAAATGCCTTATGATTGGTCAATTAATGGCCAATCATTTAAACCCTAGGTTTATACGGTATTAATGATTAGGATTAGGGTTTAATTAATGCCACCTAGGATATTAATTACTCCTAATTAATATGCACTAATTAGGGTTTCTAAAACCCTAAACCTTAAACCTATTAAATGCCAATGATTAATTACTAAACCATTAATGATCATGATTGGTCATTAATGACCAATCATTTAACCCTAGGTTAGACACATTAATTACTAGGTTTAGTTATTAATTAATGCATTAATAGAATTATGGTTTAATTAATATGAATTAGGGTTTCCTAAACCCTAAACCCTAGACATCATAAATGCACTTAATTATACCCTAATGATTAATAACCATGATTGGTCAATTAATGACCAATCATTAAACATTTTAATTAAGGTAATTAATAGTCAATTAGGGTTTTTAATTAATGCAATTAATGAATTAGGGTTTCATCATTAATGGGAATTAGGGTTTCCTAAGAAACCCTAAGGCTGCCGCCACCTATAGTGGGCTGCCATGGCTTAGCAAGGCTGCCATGGCTTGGCCAGGCCATGGGAGGCCATGGCCAGCAAAGGGGGACTCAAGCCAGGGTGTGGGCCAGGCCCATGGACACGTGTGGAGTGGCCAAGAGGGCTGTCTTCTTCAAAAAAACATTAGGGTTTCAAGAACCCAGTGCTGGCACCACCATTGGAGGACCTCCAAGGTCACAAAAGTTTCTAAAACTTAATCAATTCGACTCCACCATCAAAACAAGCTTTTGTATCATGTCCCTACATGAATTACTAAGCTAATTGAAGTGGTTTGGATGATCAAATCATCCCCAATTGTTCTAAACAATTCAAGAACAGTAGGCTGTCCAGAATTTGACAGCACACTGTACCTGATCACAAATTGATTTAAAACCCAGCAAGATGATTAATTCAGGTTACCAAATTATTTTTCCTAGCATCCTACATGTCTTAGGAAACTAATAAAATTGGTTTCATGCAATTTGGAGTTCCCTAGCTCAAGATATGAACAAAACTCCATTGATGACTTTCTGCAGAAAAACAGCCTGCTGTGTTCTTCCAAGAAATCAAACTTTTTGATTCTTTATGCATCAAGACTCTTATAAAACTTAAAGAAAATCATACATACATTATGTATAATGATCCTATAAAGAATATACATCAATTTTACAGAGGATTCTGTACAAAACAATAGCAAGAACCACAGGGTTTCTAAAACCCAGATTCAAACTCCATGTGTTCTTCCTATTCCTTTTGTCTTGTTTTAATTCTCATGCATCCCTATGCTTGAGAAATCACCATAACATCTTTATGTGAATTAATTACAGCCATCTCATGTCTTAATTAAACGAAAACAAAAACAAAATACAAAAGAGAGCAACCTAGGGTTCCAAACCCTAGGTTCGGCCTCCATAGAAGAAACCCTGGTTTCTTCTTCTTCTGTATATATCACATGCTTCTCAAAAATTCCAGAATTAATGTTAGAAGAATATTAGAAGAGGAGAAGAGGGAAAAACAGCCTAGGGTTCAAAACCCCAGGTTCGGCCATGAAGAGGAAACCCTAGTTTCCTCCTTCTTCTTCTGCAAAACTGAAACCTATTCAACTCTTTGAATTTCCAGCAGCCCTAAAACTATTTTAGAAGAGGAGAAGAAGAGATAAACACCTAGGGTTCAATAACCCTAGGTTCGGCCATGAGAAGGAAATCAATTAAATGCATGAACATGAATATTAATTCATTAAACCAATCAATTTACCATGAATTACAGCCCATATGCAGTTTGTATTAGGCATAACCATGGCTCTGATACCACTGTTGGGAATCAAACTAGAGAGGAAAAATACAAAGGCGGAATTTTAAATTTTTCCTATGATTCCCAAACCCATGAATCTTAATTATGCTTAATACAAAAACCATAAACCTAACTACCAAGAGAGTTAGGGTACTTACAGTTGAACAAGTCTTCTCCTTTATATTCCAAGCTTTGTCTTCTGATTGAGCAGTCCAAGTGCACTGCCTCCAACAGTATCCACACCTAGCTTGAGCAAGTTGTCCTTTCCTTCTTCTTCCTTAGGGTTGCTAGAGGTGGAGAAGAGGGAGAGAGAGAGAGAGAGAGGTGAAATTTTCGGCCAGCACTTGGGAGCCTCCAAGAGTGCTTCAAGTGATGATGTCATCACATCATAAAAGGCTTTAAATAGCCTCCAAATAGGGCCGGCCAAGGGGGGTCTCCAAACCCTAATCTAGTTTGTGTAATTACTCTTAATTACACAATTAGTCCACTAGTTTGCATCAAATACAAATTAGCTCCTTAAAGAACTTTTCTTTAATCACTTATGCCCTTTCTCTCATAGACAATCAAGCTCTCTTAGCATGATCAGTGTGTGACCCATTGGGTTCACATCATTAAGTAGTAGGGATAGCACGAAGTGTGCACAATGGAACACTTTCCATTAAGGGTCTAATTGAAACTCCTTTCAATTCCCTAATTGATTATAACTCATTTATATCAATTAGGGCTTCTACTAACCATGAGTAACACCTAGCATATGGCTCATGGTGTGGTCCTTAATGAGGTGAATAGTCATTTACAAAGAACCCTTCTGTTATAGTTTACAAGTTACAATTCCATCCTTCCATCAACACAATGTCTCCAATTGAACTAATAGGACATGGAAGTCTATCAAGTCCCTAGTTCAATTACTTTATACTCATTCATTAATATCAACTCAATGATGAACTTATGGAAACTCCTTTCCATATTCATTCTACCATGGGCCCATGGATTTAATGAGTTATATTCAATGAATGCTGTATGAGACATTCACTCTCTTTTTCCTGAGAGTGATGGATTCCTTGTTGATCACTCACATGCCTTCACACACATAGCAGTAGGGCTAATGAACACCCTTACAGACCCTTGAATAGGATCTGCACTTAGTGTTATCAAACTTCTAAAGCTACATGTATAAGACAACCATGGTGTCTCAGGTCTAAGGATTACTTGTACCACTATAACAATGAGAAACTGATTGACAGGCAGGTTAAAACTCCATTCAGTTTATCTCATATCTTTGGTCACATTCAGTGTACCTATTCTTATAATAGGCACCCACTTATTGGTTGTAGTGTCTCCACACAAATAGCTTGAGACTAGCTATCCTCCTATAGAGACAACCTAACAAGTGCTAGTCCTATGGTTCATTACTGTCCATCATAGTGAACCTTCAACTAGGAATGATTTAGGAGTTTAGTACAGAGATATATTTACAGTCTCAAAATTACAACCCTTTGTAATTTCATATTCTCAACTCTAACTCTATGGACATATTATGTAAATATAAATAATGCATATAAACATAATAGAATAAGCCCTTTTATTAAATCAATAATAAATGTGACATATATAAATGAAATCAATTGATTGTTCCTAATCCCTAAACAATCATCTCCATGATTGGCTCTAGGGCATAATCCTAACATTATTTACATCCTAGACATGTTTAAGAAGGTTGAATTTTGATTTGGAAAGTATTTGGTTCGACCTTGTGTGCAAACCTAAGCTTAGCGACGGTGAGGCACCATGGCTAGCCGCCTTTGTAAAACCTAACCATGCACCGATGTGTCACACCCCATTTTTGCCACCTTAGCTAGGGTTTGTCATTTCATGTGTCTTTTTGTTTCCTTTTTGAGTCTTGAGGATGATGTGTATGAATTTTGGTTCGATTTGGAGTTGATCTTGAGGGTTACTAAGAACTTTTGCGACTTGAGGGGCATAATCGTCTTTTAGGTCACAAAATTTCCATTTGACCTTGAAATGATCTCCAAGTTGCTAATTGGAGTTCATATGGATGCAGTTAAGGTATTTATGGGTTCAATTCGATGAATTGATGGTTCGGGATTAGAATGGCTCAACATGGCTTAGGTTGGTTAAAAGACCTATTTCGGGTTAGCTCGAATTGGCTCATGATTTTTACTCCATGACTACTCATTCGACTTTGATTAGTCTTAATTTCATCCCAAATGTGTTTAGGGAGGTTGAATTTCGAATTGGAAAGCATTTGGTGCAACCCTATGTGCATACCTAAGCTAAGCGACGGTGAGGCATAGCAGCTAACCGCCTTTGTAGGACCTAACCATGCAACCAATGCTAAGGTTTCTTGCCCTCAAGTGACTCAAATTACATTCCCCTTCAAAACACGGTCGTTTTGGCTTTCGTTTCATCAAAATCGGAGTTGATTTGGGCCCTAAAACACATTTGGAAGTCGAAGGGGTTAAAAATGGGCTTGAGATGACATGGCCTCAGGTGACCACCCAGGCCTGGGCCCAGGAGGCTAGCTGCTTAGCCCCAGGTGGTCACCCAAGCCACTTTCCTTTTTTGAGTGGTGAAGCGGATCCCTTCCTATTTCCTCGGATTTGTCCGCTTCTAGCCGCCATTTAACCCTATTTTCAACCCTATTTGACCTACTTGAGCCCCAAGGGAGCCTCTAAGAGCCCCTGGATCAATACCTAGGGTTTTAATCCCAACCATTGAGGGTTTTCCCTCAAACCCTATAAATACCCCCTTATACTTCAGCATTAGGGAGGAAAATTCTAGAGAATAGGGGGACCTGGAGGCAATGACAGCCATCCTTAGGGTAGTTTAACCTAATTTCTAAGTGAGAGAGTAAAGGAGAGAGCTTGAAGGAAGGCTGGAGCTTTGCTGGGAGGATTGAAGGAGAGCTTTTCAACTTGTCCACAAGAAAAGAAGAGAAGTTCTACAGTAGCAACCATAAGTATACCCTCTCTTCTCCTCTTCTCTCTTTTAGAATTAGGGTTTTGCATAGAATAGCATTATTTTATGTTCAAGCTTATGTTTTTATCATGTGTTGATGCTTCTAATGGTTAAAATACATGATTAGAATAATGTTTATGGCTGGATTTGCACGATATGATGTTATTTCATGTGATTTTATGAGTGTTTGTGTTTTTAGGGTTTTTAGAGTCTTTTCTAGGGTTTTGCATTGAATAGCTATAATTTCATGTTAAAATATTTGTTTTTTATCATGTCTTGCTGCTTCTATTAGCTAGTATGCATGTTTAGGATAATGTTTATGGGCTGTTTAGTATGCTAGAGTGTTATTTCATGTGATTTACTGCATATTGGGATTCTAGGGTTTTCTCTTGTGCTGAAATTGAATTTATGCTTAGAATAGCATTATTTCATGTGAAAGCCTGTGTCTTTATCATGTGTGGATCATTCTATTGGTTAATATGCATGGATTGAATGCTGTTCATATTCTGTTTTGCATGGTTTAGAGTTATTTTATGTGATTTTAAGCACAATTGTGATTCTAGGGTTTCATTCATCCTTGTTTTAGGAAAGTTGCATATAGCATGATAGCTTAGGGTTTCTCTTTAGTTTTTCTTCATAGTTGCTGCATATGTGTTGCATATTAGATAACTATGATATTTTTGCATCCATAGTAGTTAGTTTTAGAGTTGTTTGCATGTTATTGCATATAGGGCTGAATTAGGGTTCATGCTATTTCATGATTCGCGTTGTTTACATGATTTATAGGTAATTTTAAGCTTTATTTCAATTCTATCCAAATCTGTTTAATGGGTTTAATGATGTATTGTGAGCATGTGTTAGCCTATGTTTTAGCATAATAATTGCTTGATTGGAAACTAGCTTGGTTAGTTGGTTTTTTTGGTATGTTTTGCATGGAAATTGCAGATGCTTGACAGGTACAACAGGTGCAACTACCCCACCAATGTGGGGTGGTTATTTTGGCTATTGCGAGATGAAATATTGCAAATAAAGTAACTACCTTATGCAATAGGGTGGTTATTTTTGACAGGTTGCTTTTGCTTAAAGGTAAGTTGGGTATGAAGGTGCCCTAATTCACCTTTCTTTCTTTTCCTTGAAACTTTCCCTTTCTCCCCCCTAGGGTTGTTTCCTAATAGAGGGGTATGGTAATTCCTATAGTTTCCATTCATAAAAAATGCCTTTTAAATCAAAGTTTCTATCTTTACTTGAAATTCCATATTTTCTAAAGATTTTTTGAGAATCATTTATCTTCGGAAACTCTTTAATCTATGAAAGGAAATTTAGGGTTTACTATAGGCCTTTATTAGGTTATAACCCTATTCCCTTTCGAACTACGTGGACTTTGATCCATGTATTTCCATACATGGTACGTAGGCGCTCTTTGTGAGGTTCAAGTCCGCCCTAGGATACTAAGTATCCTAGGTTTTCTTTCTCCTCTTTCTTTTTTCTGTTTTTCTTTGATTTATTTGCTTATATGGATGAATGAATGGATGATATGCATGCTGCCTTGTGATGATAATTACTATTTCTTAAGTGTTTGAGACATTGATTTAGCCCAATTAAATTAAGAGACCGTTTAGGGTGATATGGGTGCCTATAGGCTTTGCCTAGAACCTTCCCATATCGTAACTTAGCCTCCGAATCCACCATCTTTGATTTCTAAAAGACCTTTTGCCTTACCATTTTTAAACATAGAGTCATTCTTTTGTTTTCTTAAAACTAAACTGTTTTTTAGGGTTTTCCTTGTTTCCTTTAAAAAATAAGGTGGCGACTCCTTTCTTTTTTTCAAACCCTCCCGTGGGCCCCTTCTTTTAACCGTTTTTTAGGGTTCACAGACTGGCGACTCCGCTGGGAATTTGTGGGCTAGACTCTATACAATTTGATTGGGCTAAGTTAATTTCTTATGTTAATTAAAATCAATCACATTGCATCCGCTTGATTGTGTGCTTTCATTTATTGCATTGTGTGCGCAAACTCTTACATACTAGGATCGATGTCCCTCGATGTATCCTTGCCACTGATGGGCCTAGCCTCAACCTTGGTCTTCCTGATTCCATGTGTTGGGGTGAAAGCTATTAACTTCTCTTGCCAAGTACCCTTGGGCTTGCCCTTGGGTATATTAAATGAGTTAATCACGTACTGCTGGACCCACGCGGTATTCCTGATGCCACATGTGGTTAGGTATAAAGATTGCTCAAGCAAGTGAAGGACCCCAGCCTACCCTTATCATTAGTCCATATAGACAGGCTTGTAGGGAACTATGGTTTCACCCTTATGTACCCACATTGTTTGTAATGATATCATGACCGTGTTTGTGATGTGCTTAATGGAAAATTAATAGAGAACCTTTGCACCCTATATCCTTAATACGTACCTTTCACCCATGACCCTTGCAAAGGTGATTGGATTAAAAGGGACTAATTGAGTATATCTGGTGTGAAGTCATTGAGACAAATATGGAAGCTTAGGACATACCCTTAGGATGAGAGATTGATTGTTCCCTTTTATAGAGGAGTGAGAGGACGTACTGGCTTGGATCCGTGACCAGCAAGGGCGCTTAGTGAAGATTGATCCTACTAACCAATCAGATATGGCCGACAAAGCAACTAGTGAAGGGGGTTTTGATGTTGAGACTTGTTTGAAAGCTATCATGACCAAGCTTGATTACACCACTGATGTATCCGAGAGAGCATTGAAAATGGCCCAAGATATCCAACATAAGATGTCGAAACCCGAACAGAATAATGGCTGTACCCCGGGGGATAACACCGAAGATGGGACTCAGTCTGGAGAAGGCACTAAGACCAATGAAGGAGGAAGTACTAAGCCCAAGGGAAGTATACCACCTGAAATTTTTAACCTAGAAGGGGGAAGTAAGGGGAAGACTTCAGATACATATTCTGTGTTGGCTAGCAAGGTAGAAGCCTTGGAGAGAACTATAAAGGGAATCCGTAGGACAGATAACATGGTGGATGTACGTACCCTATCTTTGTTTCCTCAAGCTCGTATCCCATTACAATTCAAGATGCCAGAATTAGAAAAGTTTGATGGAACGGGTTGCCCCAAGACCCATTTGAAGATGTATGTACGAGCTATGCACCCTCGAGGAGCGACAGATGAACTCTTGGCTCAAATGTTCCATGAAATCCTAGCCACTTCTGCCTTAAAGTGGTTCCTAGCATTGGATGAGAATAGAACTCGGACTTAGGAGGACATATGTAACGAGTTTTCAGAGCACTACAAGTACAATACTGAGGCAGATGTCACAAGAAGGGACCTAGAGACCACGAAACAAGGGGCTAATGAGACTTTCTCCGCTTTTATTATAAGGTGGAGGCAAAAGGCCTCGAAAATGGCAGATAGACCGAATGAGGAAGATCAAATTTAGTTGGTGGTTAAGAACCTATTGCCCGTGTATCACAAGCACCTCTTTGCTCACTACTTCCCTAATTTCAAGGCTCTTATCGGAGCAGGTACACAAGTTGAGGATGCTATTGCAAATGGGTCAATCAAAACAGAAGAAGTCTAAAGGAGCCGCAGGCCGAACTTTGCTGGGAAAAACAACGCCGAGGTCAATGCCATAACCCAACCCACTCAACCCATTTCTTTAAATGACACCAACCCACCTCGCCAATTCACTGAGTTGCACATGCCACTTGAGAAAGTGCTTGAAAAGCTAAAAAGCCGAGGCCTCTTGAAACCTCTCGACCCAAGACCACCACCAAACCCATTGCCCAAGAACTACAATGAGAATGAATACTGCAGATCCCACCAAGCCAAAGGCCACTCAACCAACCGTTGCTATCGCCTTAGGCATGAGATTCAAGACTTACTTGATAAACAAATCATCTCACCACCAACTCCACCAAATCGCCCAAATGTCACCCAAAATCCACTTCCCTCTCATAATTCATCTAACTCCATAAATTCCATTGAAGTCGACCCATCTCGACCTTGCCTACCCATAAGACAATACACCCCATTACCCATGTCCTTGACCCAAGCCTTTTACCAATGCTGTAACAAAGGCCTTATCTTACCTCACCCTCCAAAGCCAAGACCCCAAACACCCCATCAATATTGCCAATACCATGGTATACCCGGCTATGACACTGAGGACTATGCTATGTTGAAAAAGATTGTTCAAGACCTCATTGACCGAAAGGCCCTATAATTGCCGAAGAAGTCTATCCAACAGCAGTTGAAAGAAAGGTATGAAGCAGGAGACCCTCGAGTGGGATTGTTGGGAGAACCTTCGAGGAAGTTTGATTACTATGTGTTTTATCCTGATCCATTGCCAAGTGAGCCCATAATTCCTACAGGTTGGGATGATGTACCCGAAGAGGTGCAGATGGAGGACATTGACATGATTGAATGGGATGACCTAATGGGTGACACAAATGAGATTGATGACATATGGGCTAGTGATGAAGAAGTAGACCACATGACAAGAGGGGGTCGCCACTTCAAGCCTCCGCACTTGGAGTCTGATAATCCACTGGGTGAGTTAGATAAGCGCCTTGATGTGCAAGAAGAAGAGGATGAAGTACTCCGACAATTGAAGAAGACCAATGCCAATATCACTATATGGGGTTTGCTTATGGCCTCTCACAAACACAGACAAACAGTACTGAAGTTGTTAAATCAGATACAGGTTCCGGTTGATTTGTCTCTTGAGGGATTGGTGAATCTAGTAAACCTTGCTCTGAAAAATTCCACTATAGTGTTCACAGAGGCTGACTTACCTAAAAGTGGGCCAAGCCACTCCCAAGCTTTGCACATAACTGTTGACACCATGGGGAAGAGGGTTCCCACGGTCTTAATTGATAATGGTTTTGCACTGAATGTATGTCCCTTGAGAATTGCAACTGTTTTGGGCTTGGGGCCCACTGATTTCACTCCATCTGGGTAGACAGTGAGGGCGTATGATAACACTCGTAGAGAAGTAATTGGGGTGGTCACTTTACCTCTAATTATGGGACCCACGGAGTTCAGAGTGGAGTTTCAGGTTTTGGATGTGCCATCTTGTTTTAATCTGTTATTGGGAAGGCCTTGGATTCATCCTGCTGGGGTTGTCCCCTCATCCTTACATCAAAAGATAAAGTTCCCTCATGAGGGAGCCATTGTTATGCTTCAAGGGGACTATGATTTGAAAATGGCGGGTGTACCCGTATGTGAAATAAAACCAGAGTCAGTTGAGATACCCTTGTCAGGGTTTGAGTACGTGCAGTGCATAGAAAAGGAGTTGGAAAAGGAAGAATTGATACCCCTTGACTATTGTCCCCATGGTAATTTACATGTTGGTGAGATAATGCGTAGAATGAATTTCTTTCCAGACATGGGCCTAGGGCGTCGCCAACAAGGAATTCCCCATTCTATTCAAAGTCGTGTTGTTTCCTATACTTTTGGGTTAGGATATGAGCCCACCAAGAATGACTATGCAGAAATGACTAGGAAGAATAAGGAGAAGGGAAAGGCCAGAGCAGAAGGAAGGGTACCAGACTTTAAGATTTCACCATACAGGCCAACTTTGAACAGCTATTTTGTTAAAGAGGGGGATGACTTCCTACACTGTGGGTTCCCGGAGCCAACGTTCAATCCAACAACTACGATCAAAATCCCAGGTTCGAGATTTTCTTCACCGAGTGGTATCCAATCACCGGTGAAATGGTGGATGATGAAGCCATCAATGACAGTTATTGGGAAAAGAAAGAAGAAGATTGGGTGGAGCACATGGATTCTGAAACCATGGTAACTTTATTCCAAGACATGGTCCTCACTATGGGGTTTGAAGGCGTACAAGAGTTCGAAAAGGAAGAGCCACCGCACTATTATACTTTCTACCCAAGTTCTGATCCAGCATTGGCAGATAGAGATTTTTGTGATAAGTATTTTACAGAGGGGCCGAATCCTCAGAGCTTGACAAGTTGGTACAATTCTATGGGAAAGAAGAAAGAAGACTGGGTAGAGCATGTGGATACCGAGGCTATGGTCACCATTTTCCAAGATATGGTTCTTACTTTGGGGGAGTCAGCAACAGAAGATTGCCAAGATTCGTCAGTTCACCATGCAACCATGCCACTTCACAATTGGTACCTAGAAGATGGAGCTATTACAGAGATCCTAGAAGAAGAAGATCATGACCTGCCTAATAGTAGCTTGTAGGTTCCTTAGTTAGAGTCTTTCTTGCTTTCAATAAAGTGTATCCGCTTATCCCACTTTGTGGAGTTAGGAGTCGTTTCATAGTTGTGGCACCAAATTTTGTTTCCTTTTTTATCTTCAAGTTTGTGTCTTTTTGTTAGTTTCTTTAATGAAGTGTGTTTCTTATATATATTGCTTACAGTGTTTCTTTCCTCTCTTCTATGGATATTTATGGCATGGATATAGATCCTAGGAATGACGTCCCCCCGAAGCTCGCCGAGCGAAGGAAAAGGGGTGTCACCAAACCTAACATGGATGAATTGGAATCAATCAATTCAGGGACAAATGAATTACCAAAGATAATTAAAATTGGGATAACCCTCTCGCCACTTAAAGAAGAAAAGCTGATAACCCTCTTAAAGGCCAACATAACAGCCTTTGCATGGTCTTATGAAGACATGCCTGGCATCGATCTTGACATTGTGCAGCATTTCATCCCCACTAATCCCCTTAAAAAGCCGGTAAAGCAAAAATTGAGAAGATTAAAACCTGAATGGGCATTGAAGGTAAAGGAAGAAGTAACCAAGTAACTGGACGTAGGGTTCCTACAGGTTGTGGAGTATCCTAAATGGTTATCTAACATAGTGCCTGTGCCTAAAAAGGATGGAAAAGTAAGGATGTGTGTGGATTTTCGAGATCTTAATGCAGCAAGCCCTAAGGATGATTTTCTTTTGCCCCACATTGATGTGTTGGTAGACAGTATTGTGGAACATGCGCTTCTCTCTTTTATGGATGGGTTTTCCGGATACAATTAGATAAAGATGGCACTGCAGGATATGGAGAAAACAGCTTTTATCACACAGTGGGGAACATATTGCTACAAAGTGATGCCGTTCGGTTTGAGAAATGCCAGGGGCTACCTATCAGAGAGCTGCGACAACTTTGCTACATGATATGATTCATAAGGAGGTAGAAGTGTATGTGGACGACATGATCGTGAAGTCCATGGATCGAAAAGGACATTTCATGGCACTGGAAAGGTTCCTAGAACGAGCAAAGAAGTACAACTTGCGGTTGAATCCACAGAAATGCGCCTTTCGTGTCACTGCAGGTAAGCTATTGGGGTTCATGATTACTCAGAGAGGAATCGAGGTTGATCTAGGGAAAATCAAAGCTATTGTGGAGATGGAGCCGCCTAGCACAGAAAAGCAGATTCGAGGGTTTTTGGGAAGAATTCAGTACATAAGCAGGTTTATTGCTAACTTGACTATGGTGTGTGAGCCGATTTTCAAGCTGCTTAAGAAGGGTGTTGTGAGCGCCACGCCCTAAATACCACATAGCTCGAGAATACGCATTAGCCTCAAAGGACTAACACGGAGAGGAGTCGCCACCCAATATTGGGAACGAGTGAACCCTAGCAGGGTCTAGCTCGTCATAACCAGAGATTCGGGTTCGGAGCTAGGGTACGCCGCTGGGAAGGAGTTAGGCACCCAGCCACGCCCGGTCGGAACCGGCCCCCACACATGATTAATGGCTTTAATTAATCTAAATGCTCAATTAAAATTGACCCTAAATCATGCAATAACAATGACACACACAATTACCAAAATAATGAATAATAAATAAAGAAAAGGGAATAAAAGAATATATTAGAAAGCAGAGATCAGAATATACAAAAGACCAACCAGATACTAATCAACTAAGAACAAAACTAAACAAAATAATAAACAAACAATCTGTCTGCCGAGGTAAGGTGCGTACGCATCACTAATTGGTGCGTACGCATCAGATATATGCGTACGCACCTAATAGGCATTTCACGCAAAATCACAGAACTCACATATCAGTCTACATCATGCATCCCAAAATAAATAAAATAAAACTAAACCTAAAAACAAATAAATACAAATATAAAAACTAAACCTAAATCATGCTAATCATGCTTTAGACAAAAATAAAATAAAATAAAAATAATAAAAAGAAGAACTAAAATAAAAGCTAAATAAAAGTAAATTTACCGACTTTGTAATTGTTCGTGGCTCCTCAGGTCTTTAGATTGAATCAAACCAACACGAATCCTCCTCTTCGTCAAAGTGGTATCACAGCAAGGAGATCAAAACTCACTCAACTTTGAAAAGAAATAGAAAACAAAAAAAGAGAACAAGAGAAAAGAAAAGTGATTTTCGTCACTTTGCAGCAGCAGCCACTTCAATTGCGTTTTTGGGTATGAAAACGTTGGAATTGGACAAAGCTCGTGAAATACAAAGTTGTAGAGAATTGAATTAGCTTTCTAACAAGACCAATTTCATCAAATTCCGACTTCGGATGAAAAATTTATGATTAAAATACGACTGCTGGTTTTAAGAAAATCAGCTGCTGAATTATGACGAATTTCACTCTCTCTAAATCCTATTCTCCTCCCCCTTATCTCTAAGGCATTAAGAGAGTATTTATAGCTGAAATCTGGAGTTTCCCTTTCCTTCCTAGACTAGGTTTTCTTTGGAGAATAATCAAAGGATATTTTATAATGATAAAAGACTTCTAATCTCAATAGGAAAGGGAAATTGTCTTTTATAAAAATTAGGAGAGTGACCGCTAACACGCATGCACATGTACCGTATGTGCGTACACACACTCATCACATATGTACACGTGTTAGTGGCATGATAAAAATGGCTAATTTAATAAAATAATTTTCTTTTCATTTTAACCAAAAATCCCATGCTGTGATTCACACTAATTCTTAAAGGATAATCCGTAAATAACCACACTAAACTCATCATCGGGGCCACGGGATTTAAGATGAAAACCGGTACAAAATGGGGTGTCTACAGTTGCCCCTCTTTTGGCTGAGTTTTGCATTGCAATACGAAAGTCAAAAGCCTGAAAAGACAAACCATTTACCAGTTGGCAACTTAAAGTCCACACACACACACATGCAATAAAGGTCGTGCCGGCCTCAGCTGACTACCTACGTACTCCTCAGAGATCAGACCTAGCGTAGTTCATGCAAAACGATGGGGGCACTCAGTAGATAATTTCTCGAAACTACCAACTGAAAAAGATCAATATGAAAATTTTATTCCTTTCCTGGGGAATAAACAAGAAGCTTCATCCCTTTCCCGGGGAATGAATAAGAAAACACTAATGATAGAAACTTTATCCATTTCCTTGTGGATAAAGGTATAATCCCTTTCCCTGTGGATTACAAACAATCGTAAAAGATCCCTTTTCCCGTGGATCACAAGTAATCAAAGAAGACCCCTTTTCCTGTGGGTCACAAGCAAATAGAGAAGACCCCTTTTTCCCGTGGGTCACAAGCATAAAAATAGTGATAAAGTGCTCTTAAAGGCGAGTAAGAATTCTATCTAGAAATCAAACCCAAAGGTGTCCATCTGGACAAGCATGAACTCTATATAGAGTTCAAACCCAAAAAACAATGATAAGTTGCCTCGCAAGGCGAGTAAGAATTCTATCTAGAATTCAAACCCAAAGTTGCCCATCTGGACAGGCAGGAACTCTATCTAGAGTTCAAACCCAAAAATAGCAATAAGATGCCTCGCAAGGCGAGTAAGAATTCTATCTAGAATTCAAACCCAAAGGTGTCCATCTGGACAAGCACGAAATCTATCTAGAGTTCAAACCCAAAAACAATGATAAAGTGCCTCGCAAGGCGAGTAAGAATTCTATCTAGAATTCAAACCCAACGACCATGAATGCAGCAGACTAGCCAAGTAATTAATAGAAAATATATCATGAGAAAGACCTCATCCCTTTCATGAAAATATCCAATCACTCAAATGCATATGGATGCATACCCTATTTCAAGGAATGAACGATGGGAACAAACCCTAGTCTAAGGGATGAACAAAAACATGACTCATAGAATAAGCCCAAGAAGAGAAGACTCTTAAGACATGGTAAGGAGGAAGTTGATTCATGAAATCACAAAGGATAATCTTTAAAATGTTCTTTTACTTCGAGACACATCCTCACAGGGTTCACCTTGCCCTTTGCTCAAAGTTCTTCCTTCTATTTTTATCATTCTTTTTTCACTTTCATTTTTCATTTCTTTTCCTTCTCTTTTTTTCAAGCCCTAACTTTTGCCTAGGCCGCCCTTTTGGGTTTTCAACCTAGCAGGCATTTTCTCTTTCTTATTTTTCATTCAATTCAGACCAGTCTGATAGTCATCAATCAATAATCAACCCATCAGCACCTTCAAAAGATCATTTTCACCATCACAATCTTTCCAGTGGCATTAAACTGCTTGAAAGCTTCTTCATAACATGGTAAACATTAATAAAGTGCTAATCTTTCTATTTGAATTATCAATAGTTCAACTTTCTAACACATGAATCTTTTGCACATGCCCCCTTCTATGAACAATGATGTGGCTGCACCTCTAAAGGTTGCCTACGTACCCAAAAAGGGATCAAGCCTTGTGTAGTTCATCCATATTTGAACAACTTCAATCAATCAGAGAGGACTTTTACTTGGACCGTAATGTAGGCTTAGGGTTCTAGGCTCATGAAAGAAAGGATATTAAGGCTCAAGTTTAATTTCAATGGGTTCCTATCTGTCAAGGATTACTTTAACACTGCTCATTTGACTTTCCAACTTAGCACTTCATTTGCTATTTCACTTTGGCATCTTTCTTTTCTTTTTTCTCACCCTTTTTTTTTCTTTCTTTTTCTTTTCATCTCTTATGTTTTTTTTTTTCTCAATTTTTTTTCTATTTTTTTCTATTTCAATGGTTTATACACCACCCTTTCTTTCAAACAAACATCTTTTTAAAATTTGCCCCTAGTGTAGAGGGCAATCCTTGACAAGGGTATCACAAAGGAAAATATTCAGGCTCAACATGGCTAACAAGGGATTTTTTTTTTTCTTTTGAGGGACAGTAGAAATGATGGCCTCTCTTCATTTTGATTTCCATTGTTCGCAGTTCATGCATTAAAAGGGCAAGTATATTAACTCATGTGCTAGAAAAGCAAACTATAACAAACCCTTGAGAAAGCAAGCAATAAATTAATGATAACCATTCATTGATAATCAAAAGAAACAATCATACCAAAATAATTATCTCAACATAATTGTTCCAAACCATAAAAATCCAACCAAAATAATCAATTATTCAAATAATGTCTTAAAGCCATGGAAACTAAAAGAAACTAAAAAATCCTCTACTTTCAGACCCACTACGTCCCATTTGCATATGGAGGTGGCATGGCGTGGTGGTTTGGGAGTGGATTCGTCACTGTATTTGGTTCTTCTAGCCTAGGAAGCTTCCCTGAATCGATCATATCTTGAATGGTGTGGCGAAGACGACCGCACCTATCTGTGTGATGACCATTACTCTGGTGAAAATCACAATACTCATTCTCATTGTAGTTCGGTGCCGACTTGTTGATAGGAGTAGGATCCAACGGTTTCAGCTTTCTTCTTTTCACTAAATTCCGAAGGGCTGTAGATAGAGACACACCAAGTGAAGAGAACTCCCTAGGTCCACCACGAGGATTAACTGCATTAACCTCATTAGCTTTGTTGCCATTACTTGCACTCGAGCTGCCAAATCCATACGTGCGCTTCTTCCCATCATTCTTATCAATTAGCCCACTATCCATGCCATCCTCAACCTGTATACCAGCATCGTACAAGTCTTCAAAGGTCCTCAATGGAATAGGCATCAATGGTCTTCCAAAAGCTGGTAGAAGGTTCTTCACAATCATGCGCACCTGATCCTTCTCAGTTGGACGATTAGGCATTTTAACAGCTTTAGCCCTCCACCTCATTAAGAACTCAGAGAATGTCTCATTACTCTTCTGCTTTGTAGTCTCCAAATCTCGCAGAGTTACATCGAGTTGGGCATTGTAATTGTAATGGTGCACGAACTCCATTGCTAGTTCCTTCCAGTCTCGGGTCTTTGCAATGTCCACGGAAAGGTACCAATTCATAGCATCGCCATTAAGGGTCCTTGGGAAACAATGCACAATCTGCTCTTCAGAAAGCCCTATAGGTTTCATCGCCAGAATATACTGCTTCAAATGATTGCGAGGATTACCAGTCCCATCAAACACATCCATCTTAGGCATTTTGAATTTTGGGGGTAGTTGGACGTTAGGGAATGGACATAATTCATCCATGTCTAACATGTACTCTTCAATACCTTGAGACTTCCTCAAAATAGTCTTCATCTTTTCCACCTCAGCAGAAATGTCTTGCACCTCCTTTCCCTTCTTTTTGGTTTCAGCTTCCTTCTTCTTAGATTCTGCTTCTTTCTTCTTATAGTAGTCCTCCTTGTCTTCTGTACTAAAGATAAAATCTTCATCCTCCACCTCAACTTTGTCTTCTTCTTTAGTTGCTTGTTTACCCTGGCTAACTTCAATCTTTTGGAGTCTTTCTAAAACAGGTGCCATTGATCTTCCCATCATCTTTGCCATCATTTCTTCCAATCTCTTCACCAAATCTTGTTCAGCAGCCATTACAACAGTTTGGGTAACTTCTACTTTTTCTAACCTCCCAAACGGATTGCGGACCCAAGTTAGTTGTGTAGGATTCTCTTTAGAAGCAATGATTGGCTATCCCTGTAAAGAATATGTCTATCCATATAAGAGCCATTTACCATGATTATCCATAATGATTTCACATCAATTTCCATCCAAACATGCCTCTAGAATGAAGCCCAACAAAGACTAGAGAATTAAACCAAAAAAGGAACCTAGACACACTTAGACCAAGAGTCAAAGACCTAAAAGGAAAAAATGAAAGTGGATATAGACTCCCAAAATGACAACTAAAGACCTAGACAAGAGACACGGTGACAACATGCAACACTAAAAACGAAAAGATGTAAACCCTAGATGAATGGGCCTAATGCCCCTAAGATGGACCAACAACAAGACCACACATAAAGAAAGAAGACTCAACTAACCCTCATACCCCTGAACTGAAAGACTCTAATAAATGAGACGCCCTTAGGAAAAAGAGATGGACCTAAAACCATGAGAGAAAGCCCAACATAGAATCAGATTAAGGACACATGAAGCCAAGAGTATCACACTGGGTTCAACCAACCAAAGTCTATTCGTTTTTCGCATCTAGGCCCATTACAATATCCACACATTCTTCCACTCTCATTTGGATCCAAGCCCATATTTTCTTTTTGATTTCTTTGATTTTTGATTTTTGATTTTTTTGATTTTTGATTTTTTTGATTTTTTTTTTGGGCTTGGACCCAATTACAAAATCATACACCTCACCTCTCAATTGGGCCTAGACTTGAAAAAGAGAATAGACAATGATGGGCCTTGCCCCTAAGTCCAAACATTATGGGCCTAATATGCAAATGCAACATGACATGCAAAGTGACACACATTCAAACAGGGCTATGCAAAGGTTGGTGGGGTAACTAGTAGTGTTGGTTAATGGGGTACTTCTCCTTCAAGGGTCACCCAAGCTAGAGCACTCAAAGAGTGGCCCGTTAACGTACTCACTAGCTTATCACAGGCTAGTGGCACAGGCTGTGGGTTGATGATGCCAACTTCTAGTAACCATAGGCCCGAATGGGACCCGGTACCTTTCATCAGACTGTCATCGAGGGTAATGGGTGGTAGTGCGCGTGTGTGCAATTTTGGTCTTTTCCAATTAAACAATTTAAATTAAGTAAAGCCATAAATCACTATACGGAATCTAGCTCTCTATCCCCAGCGGAGTCGCCACTGTGAGCGCCACGCCCTAAATACCACATAGCTCGAGAATACGCATTAGCCTCAAAGGACTAACACGGAGAGGAGTCGCCACCCAATATTGGGAACGAGTGAACCCTAGCAGGGTCTAGCTCGTCATAACCAGAGATTCGGGTTCGGAGCTAGGGTACGTTGCTGGGAAGGTGTTAGGCACCCAGCCACGCCCGGTCGGAACCGGCCCCCACACATGATTAATGGCTTTAATTAATCTAAATGCTCAATTAAAATTGACCCTAAATCATGCAATAACAATGACACACACAATTACCAAAATAATGAATAATAAATAAAGAAAAGGGAATAAAAGAATATATTAGAAAGCAGAGATCAGAATATACAAAAGACCAACCAGATACTAATCAACTAAGAACAAAACTAAACAAAATAATAAACAAACAATCTGTCTGCCGAGGTAAGGTGCGTACGCATCACTAATTGGTGCGTACGCATCAGATATATGCGTACGCACCTAATAGGCATTTCACGCAGAATCACAGAACTCACATATCAGTCTACATCATGCATCCCAAAATAAATAAAATAAAACTAAACCTAAAAACAAATAAATACAAATATAAAAACTAAACCTAAATCATGCTAATCATGCTTTAGACAAAAATAAAATAAAATAAAAATAATAAAAGGAAGAACTAAAATAAAAGCTAAATAAAAGTAAATTTATCGACTTTGTAATTGTTCGTGGCTCCTCAGGTCTTTAGATTGAATCAAACCAACACGAATCCTCCTCTTCGTCAAAGTGGTATCACAGCAAGGAGATCAAAACTCACTCAACTTTGAAAAGAAATAGAAAACAAAAAAAGAGAACAAGAGAAAAGAAAAGTGATTTTCGTCACTTTGCAGCAGCAGCAACTTCAATTGCGTTTTTCGGTATGAAAACATTGGAATTGGACAAAGCTCGTGAAATACAAAGTTGTAGAGAATTGAATTAGCTTTCTAACAAGACCAATTTCATCAAATTCTGACTTCGGATGAAAAAGTTATGATTAAAATACGACTGCTGGTTTTAAGAAAATCAGCTGCTGAATTATGACGAATTTCACTCTCTCTAAATCCTATTCTCCTCCCCCTTATCTCTAAGGCATTAAGAGAGTATTTATAGCTGAAATCTGGAGTTTCCCTTTCCTTCCTAGACTAGGTTTTCTTTGGAGAATAATCAAAGGATATTTTATAATGATAAAAGACTTCTAATCTCAATAGGAAAGGGAAATTGGCTTTTATAAAAATTAGGAGAGTGACCGCTAACACGCATGCACATGTACCGTATGTGCGTACACACACTCATCACATATGTACACGTGTTAGTGGCATGATAAAAATGGCTAATTTAATAAAATAATTTTCTTTTCATTTTAACCAAAAATCCCATGCTGTGATTCACACTAATTCTTAAAGGATAATCCGTAAATAACCACACTAAACTCATCATCGGGGCCACGGGATTTAAGATGAAAACCGGTACAAAATGGGGTGTCTACAGGTGTGCCGAAGGTATGGAACGGAGATTGTCAAGAAGCTTTTGAGACTATTAAAAGGTATTTGAGTAATCCACCAATTCTAGTTCCTCCGCGACAAGGTGAGCCGTTATTGTTATACTTGACGGTCACTGAAACCGCGAGGGGAGCCATGCTAGCTCAGTGCCTCGAGGGGTCAAAGAAGGAGAATGCCATTTATTACCTAAGCAAGAAGATGACAGACTACGAGGTGAAGTACAATGCCATAGAGAAGGCTTGTGTGGCTTTGGTGTGGGCAACTTAGAAACTCCGTCACTACATGATGTCTTATGAGGTTTTCTTGATAAGTCATATGGATCCACTGAAGTATTTGATAGAAAGGCCGGTTTTATCCTACAGAACTGCTCGTTGGTCGATCCTTCTCAATGAATTCGACATAAAGTATGTAACGCAGAAGTCAGTGAAAGGAAGTGTCATTGCAGATTACTTGGCTAGCTGCCCTGTGGCATCATCAAAATAATTCAATGATCAATTCCCCGATGAGGATGTCCTGGAGATTGGAAAGAAGGTCTAGAAGGCATACTTTGATGGAGCTGCAAACAAGAGAGGGTATGGGATAGGTGTTCTACTGGTCTCACCTGAGGAAGCATTCACACCCTTGGCGGTTAAGTTAGGGTTTGAAGTAACCAACAACATTGCTGAGTATAAAGCCTGCATCCTTGCATAGGAAGCTGCACTAGAATTGGGGATCAAAGAGTTAGAGGTTTTCGGAGATTCAGCACTGATTATCTACTAGATAAAGGGAGAATGGAAGACTCGTGATGAAAAGCTGCTGCCGTATCATACTTACTTAGAAGCCTTAACTAAGGAATTTGTGGAAATAGAGTTTAATTATTTATCGAGAAATAAGAATCAGTTCGCTGATGGTTTGGTAACTTTAGCTTCTATGGTGGAAATCCTGGATGGTGGGAATGTAAAACCGTTGGTGATAGAATGTAGAGAAAGACCCGTGTACTGTTGCTCTATTCGAGAAGGAGAAGTGAGAGATGGCCATCTTTGGTACCATGACATCATGAAATTCATCAAAGAAAGGGAATATCCGGAAGGAGCATCCCGCGTTGATAGGAGAACACTAAGGAGGCTAGCAAGTCACTATGTTTTGTGTGGAGGAAAGCTATACCGGAGGTCATACGATGGAGTCCATCTGTTGTGTGTCACCAAGGAAGAAGCCGAACGTATTGTTAGTGAAATCCATGAAGGAGTTGGAGCACCGCACATGAATGGTTATATGCTAGCTAAGAAAATCATGAGGTTGGGTTACTATTGGTCTACAATGGAGAGAGATTGCCATGCACATGTCAAGAAATGTCATAAGTGTCAGGTCTTTGCTAATGGACAATACTTGCCTTCCATGCCTTTGACAAGCATGTCGTCACCATGGCCTTTTGCAGTATGGGGAATAGATATAATTCGGCAGATTGAGCCGAAAGCCTCCAATGGGCATGAATACATCTTGGTAGCTATTGATTACTTCACTAAGTGGGTAGACACAGCTTCTTTCAAAACCCTGAATGCCAAGAAGGTAGCACAGTTCATACAGCTCAACATCATTTATAGATATGGGGTACCCCATGAGATTATTTCAAACAATAGTTAGCACTTTCAGAAAGAAACCAAGGAGCTTTTGCAGAAATACAATATAGTGCACCATCTATCCTCCCCTTATCGCCCGCAGACTAATGGAGCAATGGAGGCCGCCAACAAAAATGTTAAGAAGATACTACAGAAAATAGATGACACCTACACTGATTGGCATAAGAAGTTACCCTTAGCCTTGTGGGGCTATAAAACATCCGTAAGATCGTCAACAGGGGCTACCCCCTATTCTTTGGTGTATGGGATGGAGGCTGTTTTGCCTATTGAGTTGGAGGTACCGTCATTATGGGTTGCCATAGAGAGTCAGATAGCAGAAGCAGATTGGGTTAAGAACCGTTATGATGAGTTGGCATTGCTAGATGAAAGGCGATTGAGGGCCTTGTATCATGTGCAGGGATATCAACGAAGGGTTGCAAGAGCATTCAACAAGCATGTCAAAGATCGAGGTTTGAAGACAGGGGATTTGGTGTTGAAAGAAATCAGAGCTCCAATTTTTGACCCACGAGGAAAGTTCAAGCCAAGTTGGGGTGGCCCATATGTCATTAAAGAGATATTGCCAGCAGGGGCTGTTCGCCTCATGGATTTAGACGGGATTGAGTTCGTTCGTCCTACCAATTTGGATCAATTGAAGAAGTATTATGTATGAGGCCTGCTAGGTTGAAAACCCATAAGGGCGGCCTAGGCAAAAGTTAAGGCATTTGAACTACGAGGACCTGATTCCCCATTCCTAAAAAAAATAAAATAAATAAAAAATTTTAAAAAAAAAAAGAAGAGGAAAAAAAAAAGAAAAAAAGAGGATAGGGATACGTAGGCAACCCATAAAATTACTTTGGGTGTGGTCCAAACAACACCATCACAACAAATCTCAAAATTAAATTATTATTGGCAATTCATTTAGAACTAATTGATTGACAAAGCAATTTATTGATGTTAGATAAAGAACTATTGACATGCCATGGATATCCTATTTCTAAAGTCTTCAAGTCCTTCTGATTTTTTTCATAGTCTCTTGGTTTGCTTTCTTCTCTTTTCTTTCAAGTCTTCGCTTCTTTTGTAAGTCATGAGCATATGCTGCTTCCACTGCTTCCAGAATGTCTTCCCTGCAAAATCCAAGTCTTGTGTCCTTGATAAGGTTATAAATCCTTTCCCTGCGTAGGGTTTCTCTTTCACCCAAGCTAGTCTTCAACCATGTCTTGTATTCAGGGCTCATGACATAAGGTCCATTGGTGTTCTCAATCTGAGTCAGTTTCAATTGGTAAATCCATCTAGTCTTGGCCCACTTAACCATTATGGGGCCCACAGGTTCAACAGAATGATCGAATACCATAAAAGAAGGTATGGTTTGCATGGCACCCATTTAACGAAGGATTCTTGAAGTCCAATAGAAGGAAGTTGATCTCAACCCTATGAGCTTGACCATAGCACACCCAGAAGTTCAAAGAAGAATTTGTTCCTTCCATCCCCATATAAAGACAAACCACTTAATGTTTCGCTATGAGAGTGTTTGGAAGTAGCCTAACCATTCCCTCAAAGAAAATTGACCAGGGAGTTCAACTCGATGGCAACAATAATGTTGGGGTTTGTATGGATTAATGGTGGTAGGAGATAAGAAGTTAAGCCTTTCGAGAACCCACATCTGCAGTAGAATGGAGCTCCCTCCTAATGGGGCTTGTGGACTATCATGAACTTTGTCTAAGCTATTGAGGGTTTCAGCAAGCACCATAGGAATCAGGTTGTGACGTTTGAGAAGAAAAGGAATCAGTTCACATATTTGAATAGGGGCATAGAAAGTCCCCGTGGAGATAAGGAAGCGACCAATTAAGCAGAAAGCAAGAGCGTGTTGAGTATTAAGGTTGAAATTCAGGGTACCTTTGCTATCATGAGCCAAAAAGGAAGTTGCTATTTCCATGAGATTCACTATGTGATCCTTCACAAATATAGAGGCCTCTTGTTGAGAAATCCCAAGGAAATTGGAGAAAGAAGTCAGGTAACTTGAGCGTGGAGTAGGGAAGATGAAAGGTCCTATAGGTAAAACTCCATACAAAGCGCAGAATTCCTCCATTTTTGGGCATAGCTCTTCGTAGTTGAAATGGAATACATGGAGTTGGGGATCCCAAAAGTATGTAGCAACAGTAAGAAGAGTGGTTTCGAGCCTCGCATGCATCAAAGAGAACAACGGATCCAAGCAGTAGCGGTTGAACTCCTTCTTTGCCTCCGCACTCATAACTTTTAGAAAATCACTTAAGAATTTGTCTAGGGCTTCCATAACTTGCTCTCAATGAATGTAAGTAGGGTTTGAGGCCCCTTGGATGTGCTTTTATAGGAAAAAATTCAGAAATCCGTGTTTTGGAAGGAGAGATTCCGTCAAAATAAGAAGTTTCCTAAAAACAGGCGAAACTCTACTTCGGGCTCGGGTGACCACCCAGGCCTGGGTGGCTAGCCTCCTGGGCCCAGGCGGCTAGCCGCCCAGCCCCAAGTGGTCACCCGAGGCCGTCGTCTTGTTTTGCCTATTTTTGCCCTATTGTGCCTTTGTTTGGCCCTTTTGTGATATTTTGACTCTTATGTGCTTGATTTAAGCCCATTTTTCACACAATACAATATCATATCATTGCAATAAAGTTCAACAAAGATTCATCAAGTATCCATAATAAGAGTTCAAGGTTGGGAAT
Organism: Liquidambar formosana; assembly: GCA_039720395.1. Classification (NCBI taxonomy): domain Eukaryota; kingdom Viridiplantae; phylum Streptophyta; class Magnoliopsida; order Saxifragales; family Altingiaceae; genus Liquidambar; species Liquidambar formosana. The sequence goes on along the minus strand of JBBPBK010000087.1, from coordinate 304,168 downwards.
TGAAATTCCTAATTATTACATGACAAGGAGATAGTAAGGTTCCAAACATTCCTAACAAGAGGTGAGTGAAACTCAATGATTCCCCGTGGGCCTTCTCTTTCGACTTGGCCCAGCTCCATCATGACCTGAACGAGGAGCTCAGTTCTCCAAACTCATTCGCACAAGATCCCTCCTCAATCCTTCATTGAGTTCAATGCATTCCTGGGCGTACTCCCGTGGAACCTAGGAGAGTATGAACATGGTTAATAACAATGAAAGAATCCAATTCCTAGAAGGTAAGGGTTTAGAACTCACATTCTCGTAATATGAATCGATCTTAGGATATTCATCGAAAGGTGGATGGGTAATGTCAGTCTTCACAAATTTCGTCCCACTGCACAAGTTCACATACTAGTTTAGTTGTGGGAGGGGTGGAGGTTGATTTCCTTCAAGGTCATCATCCTTGTCATTATAAGTCATCCCAGTGGCTGATCCAACTGTAGAGCTATGTCCTCTTGCCCGTCAGCCCTGAAATTCAAATGCTTGTCAAGAGGAGTCTTTTTTATGATTATAAAAAGAATTTAAGAGTTTGGGGAGCTCACCCCTTGAGGTGGGAGACCAGTGACCCTAGGATTCATCAGATATTGTCGACAAAAAATAGTGTATTCTATGCGAGGGGAAGTGAATCCCTCGGCATCCTAACCCCTCAAGGCCTCTTCCAGTTCATCCCCCACTAGGTGGTTAGCATGCCTTATGTTCTCTGGTGGCATGGAAGGAGTTACAGCTGCATTCATGTTTCCGTGGACTTGTCGTAAGACTCGCTCCCCGTGATACCAACACCTACCTATGGGGCCTTCAAAAAGGACCCTTTTGCTTGTCAACTCCAAACAAGAGGAGTACTTCTCGGGTAGCCTATGCTCCCATAGCCTCCATGGATCCCATTCCACCTGTTGAGTTTAAAATGAGAAATAAGAAAGAAAAGATAAAAAGAGAAAGAGAACAGATTTTACCATATCAACAGTCAAGCTGGCAAGATATGCCCTTGCATGGGCATAATCATGTCGGTTAGAGGCTTTCTTAGCCAAGCAAGATGAGGCGTAATTCTGAAGGATGGGCCATGACATGGCATCATTAGCAAGAGTTGGGCGGCACATGTTCAGGTACTCGTAGTACCATATCTGTGGAAAATCAAAGAAATAGAGGAAATCATATATAGGTTAAGTTTAGGGAAATAATAGAGAATTGAATGTTCTTTGTTACCTCCCAAACGAAAGGAAGTCCCCCAAAGTTCTTAGCAACTCCTTGGGACATATCAGTCATAGAGCAATACATGGTTGCTAGAGCAGCCCCACCCCAATTGTATCTCCCAATCTTGTTCACGTCTTCCATGCTAGCTCGCAACTCTAGTCGAGTCATGTCATTGGTGCCCGCAAAGAAAGTACATGAAATCATATAGAGCAAGAAAGCTCTCACAATGTATTGGGGATCCGTCCCATCATTCTCTTCCACAATGGCAAAGGTGTTGTAGAGCCAAGTACGGCGTACACCTTTTGGGCTTAACTCCGCTTCCACCCCGAGTAGAGCTACTATATAGTTTTGATCCATGTTGGCATGCTCGTAGTATTCCAAGCGCTTGCCTTTTAAGCTCAACCCAGTTATCATGGTGAAATCCTTAGGGGTCATGGTCATCTCCCCGAAACTGAAATGGAAAGTGTTGGTGGTATCCCACCATAACTCTGTCAAGGCAAACAATGCTTGCCTATCCCATTGCTCGTTCCATAGAGCATCTAGGAAGGGCCCAAAACCCGCCTTCTTTATTATCTTGCGAGCACATGGTTGGGCATGTTCCATATATTTCCACCATGCAATGAGCCCCTTCATTGATGTCCTTGTCCGGAGACTTTGGAAATCGGGCTATGTCAAAGGATTGTGTATTGAGTTAGCATTGAAAACATAGAAATTTTGGGCATACATTGGTAATTGATTTCAAATGGTTTTCCAAAAGCTTTAAAATATGGGTTTTGATTCATGAAATGAATTAGAAATGAATGCCCATGACTTTGTGTATTCAAATTCATTGATTTTGTAAGGATTGAACATGGTTTTGTCTTTCGGGCATTTTATCGAACACTTGGTGAATGACTTGTTTTCAAGCATTGAAATAAAAGATTTTGTATACTAAATCCTTGCCAAGATCAATAGACTTTATACTACAATGCAAACCTATTGATTTTGTAAGGATTAAACATGTTTTTGTCTCTTTGGCATTTCATCAAACACTTGGTGGGCATCTTTTCTCAAGCATTGGGAAATAAGCTTTTAGCACATTCAATCCTTGCCAAATCAATGAACTTGGCTTAACAATGATAGAAACAGTCAAAAGAGGATCATGGGAATGCATTTTATCCAATAGAAATCAAGATTTTAAGATAAACATGTTATGTTGGGAAGAACTAACCTTTTGTTGGGAATGGAGGTATGAAAGATGCTTCTTGGGTTCAAGCAACACCTTGTCTTGGGATGCATCATAGATTGGTGCCTTGTATGTATTCTTTATCACATAGTATGGATACTTGATGTTGGAATCATTGCTAGAAGCCATTGTTGATGTTTGAGCTTGTATGTAAGAGAAATGGGTTTAATGAGAAAGATGATGAATTTGATCTTGCAAGTTGATGATTGATGCTTGTTGTTGTTGTTGAATGACTTGTTCTTGATGCTATTTCATGCGCACAACTTGAATTGAAAGTGAAACTTTGAATGAGAATGTGTGTGTGAGTGTTTGGAGAAGATGGAATGGGTTTCTAGAGAGAGAAACTCTCTATTTTCGAAATTGGGTGTGTGTGTGCATCAAATGGGGGTTAAGGGTATAAAAACCCTCAAACTGGAGACACCAGCCTCGGGTAACTACCCAGCATGGGGCGGCAAGCCGCCTGGGCTTGGGCGGCAAGCCACCAGTAGCCAGGTGGTCAGCCGCCTTGCCCGTTCCGCTTTGCTCGTTTGGCCTTTGCTCGCCTATTTGCGCCTTTGAACCTTCTTTGAGATGAAATCTCAAGCTTATTTTGAGTTGAAAAATGAGTGGATATCTTGACATTGTTTAGCATGAAATGTTTTTGAAATGGATTGCATTGGTGGCCCTTGTGTGGGCATAGCATGCAAGTAGGGTTGAATAACCCTATCTATGCATATGATTTTTGATCATTAGGGATGAATTCCCTCCTATGTCACTATGATTCGTTTTCATTTGAGATAAAGATACTTTCCCTATGTGCATGTGAATGATTGCTTTCATGAGATGAATGTGTCTCCTATATGAGTTGATATTCGAGTTGAGGCATGAATAGCCTCCATTTGAGATGACTTGGTGAACTTGTTGAGTGTTGGTAAGAAGAAGCTTACCCTTGTCTTGATGATTTAGTAGGAGAAAGATGCAATCTTTCTCATGTTATATGCTTACCTCGATAGCTTGAAGGATGCAATCTTTCCCATGATTTGCGTTCACCTTGATGGTTTGAATATGAGAAGGACACGATCTTTCTCATACTATGTGTTCACATTGAGAGTTTGATATGAGAAAGATGCAATCTTTCTCATGTCACATGTTTACCTTGATAGTTCGAAAGATGCAATCTTTCCCGTGGTATGTGTTTACCTTGATGGTTTGAATATGAGAAGGACGCGATCTTTCTCGTGTTATGTGATTACCTTGATATTTGAATATAAGAAGGATGCGATCTTTCTCATGTTTCATAATAACCTTGATGATTTGAATATGAGAAGGATGTATATTTCTCATGTTTTGTGATAGCCTTGATGGCATAGTTTTACCTTGTATTATTCACCAGTGTGACTGGTGTAGTATGGGAAGACCTTTCACTGAACGCAGATTTGGTGTAAGCTATGGATACCTCGTATTATTCACCAGTGCCACTGGTGCAGTATGGGAAGACCTTTCATTGAACGCAGATTCAGTGTAAGCTATGGATACCTCGTATTATTCACCAGTGCAATTGGTGTAGTATGAGAAGACCTCTCATCGAACGCAGATTCGATGTAAGCTATGGATACCTCGTATTATTCACCAGTGCAACTGGTGTAGTATGGGAAGACCTTTCATCGAACACAGATTCGGTGTAAGCTATGGATACCTCGTATTATTCACCAGTGCCACTGGTGTAGTATGGGAAGACCTTTCATCGAACGTAGTTCGATGTAAGCTGTGGATACCTCATCTTATCCCCCAGTGAAACTGGTATACAGTATGAGAAGAGTTTTGTAGAACTTATGAGGAATGCCTTTGTGTTTGTATATAATGAATTCTAAGAATTCAATAATATGATCGCTCTCTTTTCCCCAATGGGTGTTGATGAAATCAATTCCCCAGGCAAAAATGGGTTGTTCTTTTTGTCATTGGCTCGCAAGTGAAACTTGTTCACCAATGAGGGGCTTCTGTCACACCCCATTTTTGCCACCTTAGCTAGGGTTTGTCATTTCATGTGTCTTTTTGTTTCCTTTTTGAGTCTAATCTTTTGCATTGAGTTTTTAGAGTCTTGAGGATGATGTGTATGAATTTTGGTTCAATTTGGAGTTGATCTTGAGGGTTACTAAGAACTTTTGTGACTTAAGGGGCATAATCGTCTTTTAGGTCACAAACTTTCCATTTGACCTTGAAATGATCTCCAAGTTGCCAATTGGAATTCATATGGATGCAGTTAAGGTATTTATGGGTTCAATTCGATGAATTGATGGTTCGGGATTAGAATGGCTCAACATGGCTCAAGTTGGTTAAAAGACCTATTTCGGGTTAGCTCGAATTGGCTCATGATTTTCACTCCATAACTACTCATTCGACTTTGATTAGTCTTAATTTCATCCCCAAATGTGTTTAGGGAGGTTAAATTTCGAATTGGAAAGCATTTGGTGTAACCCTATATGCATACCTAAGCTAAGCGATGGTGAGGCATAGCGGCCAACTGCCTTTGTAGGACCTAACCATGCAGCCATGGCTAGAGTTTCTTGCCCTCAAGTGACTCAAATTACATTCCCCTTCGAAACACGGTCGTTTTGGCTTTCGTTTCGTCAAAATTGGAGTTGATTTGGGCCCTGAAACACATTTGGAATTCAAAGGGGTCAAAAATGGGCTTGAGATGACATGGCCTCGAGTGACCACCCAGGCCCAGGCGGCTAGCCGCCCAGCCTTAGGTGGTTACCTAAGCCACTTTCCTTTTTTGACTGCTGAAGCGGATCCCTTCCTATTTCCTCGGATTTGTCCGCCTCCAACTACCATTTAACCCTATTTTAAACCCTATTTGACCTACTTGAGCCCCAAGGGAGCCTCTAAGAGCCCTTGGATCAATGCCTAGGGTTTTAATCCCAACCATTGAGGGTTTTCCCTCAAACCCTATAAATACCCCTTTATACTTCAGCATTAGGGAGGAAAATTCTAGAGAATAGGGGGATTTGGAAGCAATGACAGCCATCCTTAGGGTAGTTTAACCTAAATTCTAAGTGAGAGAGTGAAGGAGAGAGCTTGAAGGAAGGCTGGAGCTTTGCTGGGAGGCTTGAAGGAGAGCTTTCAACTTGTCCATAAGAAAAGAAGAGGAGTTCTACAGCAGCAACCATAGGTATACCCTCTCTTCTCGTCTTCTCTCTTTTAGAATTAGGGTTTTACATAGAATAGCATTATTTCATGTTCAAGCTTATGTTTTTATCATGTGTTGATGCTTCTAATGCTTAAACTACATGATTAGAATAAAGTTTATGACTGGATTTGCATGATATGATGTTATTTCATGTGATTTTATGAGTGTTTGTGTTTTTAGGGTTTCTAGAGTCTTTTCTAGGGTTTTGCATTGAATAGCTATAATTTCATGTTAAAGTATTTGGTTTTTATCATGTCTTGCTGCTTCTATTAGCTAGTATGCATGTTTAGGATAATGTTTATGGGCTGTTTAGTATGCTAGAGTGTTATTTCATGTGATTTACTGCATATTTGGGATTCTAGGGTTTTTTCTTGTGCTGAAATTGAATTTATGTTTAGAATAGCATTATTTCATATGAAAGCCTATGTCTTTTTTCATGTGTGGATCATTCTATTGGTTAATATGCATGGATTGAATGCTGTTCATATTCTGTTTTGCATGGTTTAGAGTTATTTTATGTGATTTTAAGCACAATTGTGATTCTAGGGTTTCATTCATCCTTGTTTTAGGAAAGTTGCATATAGCATGATAGCTTAGGGTTTCTCTTTAGTTTTTCTTCATAGTTGCTGCATATGTGTTGCATATTAGATAACTATGATATTTTTGCATCCATGGTAGTTAGTTTTAGAGTTTTTTGCATGTTATTGCATATAGGGCTGAATTAGGGTTCATGCTATTTAATGATTTGTGTTGCTTACATGATTTATGGGTAATTTTAAGCTTTATTTCAATTCTGTCCAGATCTATTTAATGGCTTTAATGATGTATTGTGAGCATGTGTTAGCCTATGTTTTAGCATGATAATTGCTTGATTGGAAACTAGCTTGGTTGGTTAGTATTTTTGGTATGTTTTGCATGGAAATTGCAGGTGCTTGACACAGGTACAACAGGTGCAACTACCCCACCAATGTGGGGTGGTTATTTTGGCTATTGCGATATGAAATCTTACAAATAAAGTAACTACCTTATGCAATAGGGTGCTTATTTTTGACAGGTTGCTTTTGTTTAAAGGTAGTTGGGTATGAAGGTGCCCTAATTCACCTTTCTTTCTTTTCCTTGAAACTTTCCCTTTCTCCCCCCTAGGGTTGTTTCCTAATAGAGGGGTATGGTAATTCCTATAGTTTCCATTCATAAAAAATGCCTTTTAAATCAAAGTTTCTATCTTTACTTGAAATTCCATATTTTCTAAAGATTTTTTTAGATTCATTTATCTTTGGAAACTCTTTAATCTATGAAAGGAAACTTAGGGTTTACCATAGGCCTTTAATAGGTTATAACCCTATTCCCTTTCGAACTACGTGGACTTTGATCCATGTATTTTCATACATGGTACGTAGGCGCTCTTCGTGAGGTTCAAGTCCGCCCTAGGATACTAAATATCCTAGGTTTTCTTTCTCCTCTTTCTTTTTTCTGTTTTTCTTTGATTTATTTGCTTATATGGATGAATGAATGGATGATATGCATGCTGCGTTGTGATGATAATTGCTATTTCTTGAGTGTTTTAGACATTGATTTAGCCCAATTAAATTAAGAGACCGTTTAGGGCGATATGGGTGCCTATAGGCTTTGCCTAGAACTTTCCCATATCGTAACTTAGCCTCCGAATCCACCATCTTTGATTTCCAAAAGACCTTTTGCCTTACCATTTTTAAACATGGAGTCATTCTTTTGTTTTCTTAAAACAAAACTGTTTTTTAGGGTTTTCTTTGTTTCCTTTAAAAAATAAGGTGGCGACTCCTTTCTTTTTTTAAACCCTCCTGTGGGCCCCTTCCTTTAACCGTTTTTTAGGGTTCACACCATGGTCATAGAATTTTGTCCTAAAATGCCTAAAAATGTGTTCCCCTTCGAAACACGGTCGTTTTGGCTTTTATTTCATCAAAATCAGACTTAATTTGACCCCTGAAAGACTCCTGAAGCGATTAGAAGTCAAAACCAGAGCGGACTAGAAGAGACCCTCGGGTAACCATCCGGGGCTGGACGGTCAGCCGTCTAGGCCCAGACGGCTAACCGTCCAGGCCTAGATGGTCACCCGAGGAGTCCATCTTTAATTAGGATTCTGACTCCTTCTTCCCTCTTTTGACGGTTTCCTCTGCCCTTGCAAGTTGTTTCCTACTAGGATTGTGTAAATTTGAGTTGTTTGAGCACCAAGAGAGTCTCATTGGAGTCGCTAAACTGTGAACCCCAGAAATTGGGCCCATAAGGATTGAAAAGAGAATAGGTTTGAAAACAAAAAAAAAAAGGGAGTCGCTACCTTGCTAAGTGGTCTGCAACAATGCTTCTTTTAATGGACTTCTGTGCGAGGTACTTTATGTCGAACTCATTGAGGAGAAGCGACCAACGAGCCATCCTATATGATAGGACTAGTTTCTCTAGCAAATATTTTAAAGGATTCAAGCGACTTATCAGCAGGACTTCAAAAGACATCATGTAATGGTGGAGTTTCTGAGTGGCCCACACCAATGGTACACAAGTCTTTTCTAGTGCATTGTACTTTACCTTATAATCTATCATTTTCTTACTCAAGTAGTAGATAGCATTTTCCTTTTTCAACCCCTCAAAGTATTGAGCTAAATGGCTCCCATCTCGATTTCAGTGATCGTTAAGTATAACAGTAACGGTTCACCTTGCCATGGGGAACCAAGATTGGGGGATTGCTCAGATATCTTTTAATGGTCTCGAAGGCTTCTTGACAGTCCTTATTCCATTCCTTGGACACACCCTTCTTTAATAACTTGAAAATCGGCTCCCAGACCATAGTTAGATTGGCGATAAACCAGCTTATGTACTAAACTCTCCCTAGAAAACCCTGGATCTGTTTTTCAGTTCTTGGTGGCTCCATCTCCGTGATAGCTTTTATATTCCCTGGATCAACTTCAATTCCCTTCTGAGTGATCATGAAACCCTGCAACTTTCTTGTGGTGACTCCAAAGGCACACTTCTGAGGATTCAATCGGAGATTGTATTTCTTTGCTCGTTCTAAGAACTTCTCCAATGCAGCGAAATGTCCTTCCTGGTCTACAGATTTGACTATCATGTCATCCACATACACCTCTACTTCTTTATGGATCATATCATGCAATAGGGTTGTAGCAACTCGTTGGTAAATAGCCCCGGCGTTTCTCAAGCCAAAAGGCATTACCTTATAGCAATACGTGCCCCACTGAGTGACAAAAGCCGTCTTTTCCATGTCTTGAGGCGCTATCTTTATCTAGTTGTAACCGAAAAATCCATCTATGAAGGAGAGAAGAGCGTGGCCTGCTGTACTATCCACCAACACATCGATATGCGATAGAGGGAAATCGTCTTTAGGGCTCGCAACATTAAGGTCGCGGAAGTCCACACACATTCGTACTTTCCCATCTTTTTTAGGCACAGGCACTATGCTAGACAACCATTCAGGGTACTCCATAACTTGGAGAAACCCTGCATCTAATTTTTTAGTTACCTCTTCTTTTACTTTCAGAGCCCATTTCGGTTTTAATCTTCTTAATTTCTGCTTTATAGGCTTTTTAGTGGGATTAGTGGGGATGTAATGTTGCACAATATCCGGATTAATGCCAGGCATATCTTTATAAGACCATGTAAAGGCCTCTATGTTGGCTTTTAGAAGTATTATCAATTTTTCTTTTTCAATAGGCGAGAGAGTTATCCCAATTTTAATTATCCTTGGCTATTCATCTGTCCCTAGATTGATTGATTCCAATTCATCCATGTTAGGTTTGGTAACACCCTTTTTCCTTTGCTCAATGAGCTCTGGATGGACATCATTCCTAGGATCTATATCTATGCCATAGATATCCATAGAAGAGAGAAAGGAAACACTACAAATAATGAAAAGAGACATACTTTATTAACTGAACTAACAAAGACAAAGAAAAGAAAACATATATGCCATAACTAGGAAACGACTCCTAACTCCACAAGGTGGGCTAGGTGGACACACTTTTATTTGGAAAGAAATACTATATAGTACTACTAAAGGAACCTACAAGCTACTATCAGGTAGGTCGAGATCCTCGCCCTCAAGAATTTCTGAAATGGTACCTTCTTCAAGATACCAATTAAGGAGCAGTATGGCTGCATGGTGAATTGAAGAACACTCAAAATCTAATTCCTCCAAAGCAAGAACCATATCTTGAAACATTGTAACTATGGCTTCCGAATCCATCTGTTCTACCCAATCCTCGCTCTTCTCTTCCCAATAGGCATCATTGATTGCTTCATCATCAACCATTGTAGTAGTGATTGGATACCACTCGATGAGGAATATCTCAAATCCTAGAATTCTTGTCTTGGTTGCTTTGTCTATGGACGGTTCGAGGAATCCACAGAACAAAAAATCCTCCCCTTCCGTGACAAAGTAGCCATTCAAGGTAGGTCTGTATGGCAAGATTCTAATATCCGACACCCTCCTTTTTGCTTTTGCTTTGATCTTCCATCTATTTCTCTGCAACATCTCCATATGGTCCTTCTTGGAAGGCTCATACCCCAAACCGAAGGTATAGGTGACAACACGGCTCTAAATGGATCGTGGTATGCCTTGTTGACGACGTCCTAGTCCCATGCCTGGGAAGAAACTCATTTTCTTCATTATGTTCCCAACATGCAAATTGCCATGAGGGCAAAAGTCGAGAGGTATCAACTCTCTCTGTTCTGGTTCTTTCTCTATGCACTGAACATACTCGAACCCAGACAATGGTACTCCAACAAGCTCGGGCTTGATCTCACAAATGGGTATCCCTGACAACTTTAAGTCATAATCACCTTGGAGTATGACGATGGCTCCTTCATAAGGGAACTTGACCTTTTGGTGCAATGAAGAAGGGACAGCCCCTACAGGGTGAATCCAAGGCCTCCCCAACAAGATATTGAAGTATGACGAGACATCCAACACTTAGAACTCCACTCTGAATTCTGTAGGCCCAATAATTAGTGGCAAGGTGACCACTCCAATCACCTCTCTACGGGTGTTATCAAAGGCTCTCACTGTTTGCCCAGATGGCATGAAGTCGATAAGATCTAATCCCAAAACGGTGGCAGTTCTGAGAGGGCATACATTAAGAGCAAAACCATTATCAATTAAAACTGTAGGAACCCTTTTTCCCATGGTGTCAACAGTGATGTACATGGCTTGTGAATGGCTAGATCCACTTTTAGGTAGGTCTGCTTCTGAGAACACAATGGTTGAGTTCTTTGAGGTTGGATTCACCAAGTTCACCAAATTTCTAGAGATGTGTCAACGGGAACCTGTATCTGGTTAAGTAACTTCAAGATTGTCTGCCTGTGCTTGTAATAGGCCATGAGCAAACCCCATATAGTGATGTTTGCATTAGTCTTTTTCAATTGCTTAAGCACTTCATCTTCCTCTTCTTGCAAGTCGAGGTGGCAATTACCTTCCAATTCTCCTAACGGGTTGTCAGATTCTAAGTGTGGAGGCTTGAAATGGCGACCCCCTCTAGTTATGTGTTCCACCTTATCATCGCTCATCCACATATCATCAATCTCACACATGTCACCCATGAGATCATCCCATGTGATCATATCGATTTCTTCCATTTGAACTTCCTCTAGTAACTCATCCCAACCTGTGGGGACTATAGGCTCATTAGGGGTAGGGTCAGGGTAGAGTACATAGTAATCAAATTTTTTAGATGACTCTCCCAGCAAACCCACTTTAGGATCTCCTGCCTCGAACCTTTCTTTCAATTATTGCTAAATGGACTTCTTCGGCAATACCAAAACCTTTTGGTCAATAAGGTCTTGAACCACCTTTTTCAACATGACATAATTCTCCGTATCATGCCTGGGTGCACGATGGTACAAGTAGAATTGGTGAGGAGTCGAAGGTCTTGGCTTTGGATGGTGCGGCAATATAAGGCCTTTATCATAACACTGGTGGAAAACTTAAGTCAAGGTCATGGGAAGTGGTGTGTATTGTCTTATGGGTTAATGGGATTGGGATGAGTCAAGCTCGATGGCATTTATGTGTGGACCCCGGAAAAAGTGTTGGTGTAGGCCCACGTGGGTTGAAAAGGGAGTCGCCACCTCATTTTTTAAGGGAAAAGAGGAAAACCCTAAAGTGTTTTATTTTCCAAAACAAGTGACTCCATGTTTAAAAATGGAAAGGCGAAAAGTCTTTTGGAAATCAAAGATTGCGGATTCGAAGGCTAAGTTACAATATGGGAAGGTTCTAGGCAAAGCCTATAGGCACCCATATCGCCCTACACGGTCTCTTAATTTAATTGGGCTAAATCAAAGTCTTAAACACACATCAATTAACAATTATCATCACAAGACAGCATGCATATCATCCATTCATTCATCCGCATAAGCAAATAAATCAAAGAAAAACAGAAAAGAGAAAAAGGAGAAAGAAAACCTAGGATACTTAGTATCCTAGGGCAGACTTGAACTTCACGAAGAGCGCCTATGTACCATGTATGGAAATACATGGATCAAAGTCCACTTAGTTCGATAGGGAATAGGGTTATAACCTAATAAAGGCCTATAGTAAACCCTAAGTTTCCTTTCATAGATAAAAGAGTTTCCACAGATAGATGATTCACAAAAGTTCTTTAGAAAATATGGAATTTCAATCAAGATAGAAACTTTGATTTAAAAAACAGAATTCTTTGTAAAGGAAACTATAGAGGCATACCATGTTCCCCTATTAGGAAACAATCCTGGGAGGGAGAAAGGGAAAGTTTCAAGGAAAGGAAAGAAAGGTGAATTAGAGCACCTTTATATCCAACTTACTTTTAAGCAAAAGCAACCTGTCAAAATAACCACCCTATGACAATGGGTAATTACTTTATTTGCAAGATTTCATCTCGCAATAGCCAAAATAACCACCCCACATTGGTGGGGTAGTTGCACCTGTCATATCCCACTTTCTATGGGTTTGTACCTGTCATGTACCTGCAATTTGCATGCAAAACACACCAACAATACCAACAAACAAACTAGTTCCTAATTAAGCAATTATCATGCTTAAACATAGGCTAACACATGCTCAAAATATAGCAATAAGAACAATAGACAAATCTAGACAGAATTGAAATAAAGCTTAAAATCAACCATAAATCATGTAAACAACATGAATCATAAGCTAACTAAACCCTAATTCAGCTCTATATGCAATGACATGCAAAAAACCCTAAAATCAACTAATATGAATGCAAAAAATATCATAGTTATCTAATATGTAACACATATGCAGCAACTATGAAAAAGAAACAAAGAAAAACCCTAAGCTATCGTGCTATATGCAACTTTCCTAACACAAAGATGAATGAAACCCTAGAATCACCCTTGTGCATAAAATCACATGGAATAACACTCTAGTGTTCTAAACAACCCATGAACATCATCCTAATCATGCATACTAGCTAATAGAAATAGTAAGACATGATAAAAACATAAGCTTTAATATGTAAAAGAGTTATTTCATGCAAAAAACTAATTTCAGCACTAAGGAAACCCTAGAATCCCAACTATGCATTAAATCACATGGAATAACACTCTAGCATGCTAAACAGCCCATGAACATCATCCTAACCATGCATACCGGCTAATAGAAATAGCAAGACATGATAAAAACATATGCTTTAACATGAAATCATAGCTATTCAATGCAAAACCCTAGAACAAACTCTAGAAACCCTAGAAACACAACTACACATAAAATCACATGAAATAATATTATATCATGCAAATCCAGCCATAAACATTATTCTAATCATGTATTTTAAGCATTAGAAGCATCAACACATGTGTGAACCACGGGTTTCGATCCAGGGGAGGAAGGAAGAACCCTTCTTTTAAAAAGACTTGTAGAGATTTAAATTAATAAAAATCTGGTTTTTAAAAGGTTCACAAAAACATAACAAACAAGGAGTCGCCACCTCATTTTTAGGAAAAGAGGAAAACCATAAAAACAGTTTTAAAGAAAACCTTTGAAAACCAAACACATGACCCCGATCAAGGAAAAGCAGGTCTATCAAAACAAGAGAGGATTCGGAGACTAAGTTACGATGTGGGAAGGTTCTAGGAAACATCCTATAGGCACCCATATCGCCCCAAAAATGGGTCTCTGAATTTATATGGGCTATTTCAATTACTTCCTAATTAGTCACCATGCATATGCAAAGAATAATCCATAAATAATCCACATTCATCCATGAACATCCATAAAGCAATAAACATCCATAAAGCATGTAAACACCCATGAACAAATACGAGAGATATGGAAAGCAGTAGAGAGATAGAGAGAATGAACAAACAAATCCATCCTATCCACTAGCAAATATGTGATGGATCCTATCCACTAACAAATATGTGATGGATAAATGAGCAAGCATGGGTCCATCCTATCCACTAGCATATATGTGATGGACAAATGGGTAAGAAGAGAAAAGAAAAGAAAGAAAAAGAAAACCTAGGATACTTAGTATCCTAGGGCGGACTTGAACATCAAATCAGCGCCTACGTACCTTACATACAAAGACGTAAGGATCAAAGTCCACGTAGTTCGATTGAGAAGGTGTTACTCCCTTTACACTGAACTATAAACCCTAAGTTTCCATTAAAAAGAAAAGAAGAGTTTGAAAAAGAAGAAGAGTTTCCAAAAAAGGAATTTGAGAAAAGGTAGAATTTGAAAAGAGATAGAACTCTTATCCAAAAAGAAGTTTTAGAAAAGTAGAATTCTAAAAGAGATAGAACTCTAATTAAAAAAGAAGTTTAAGAAAAGTAGAATTCTAAAAGAGATAGAACTCTAATTAAAACAGAAGTTTAAGAAAAGTAGAATTCTAAAAGAGATAGAACTCTAATTAAAACAGAATTTTGAGAGAGTTGGAAACTTAGGACTTCTAATTCAAAGTAAAGACAATAACCCGAGGGAGGGAGAAGAGAACAATTCATACACAACTTACCATGAACCACTTACCATATGCAAATTATCCCGAAACATCGAGAAAACACCAATTAATCACCCCATATATTCTATAGGGCAATTATTAAGCTCAAATCCACCATATTCATGCTCAAATAATCATTAGGAGACCTAATTCAAATCTGGACAGAATACTAAATATGCATATAATGACCTAACACTCATGCAAATAATCCCAAAACATCGAGAAATCATCAATTAATCACCCTATGTATTCTATAAGGCAATTATTAAGCTCAAATCACTCATATTCATGCTCAAATAATCATTAGGAGACCTAATTCAAATCTGGACAGAATACTAAATATGCATACAATGACCTAAACTCATGCAAATAACAAAAATCAAAAGAAAAACAATATCCTATATGTTCCTATATGCTCCTATATGCTCTAAACACCCTAACATGCACAAAAACTATCAAAACATGCTAAATAGGCATTACCATGATAAAAATATCATATGATAATCCTAAACATGAAAAGAAAATCTACCATGATGCCTTAGGTAAGTACTTTATGTAAGAATGTGAAATAAGCATCCTTACGGCGAGCTTTCTTAAGTAAAACTATCCGGAGATAATTTTACGTAGAAATCACTCCGTATGAATGGTTTCTTCACATATCCTACGTAAAATATATACCTAAGAATGCAAAGAAACTCACAGCGCAATTAAACACACTCTAGAAAGCACCTATGCACAACCTCACCCTCTAAGGATGATAATTATCCTCGAAAAGGATAATCATCCATACACCTATGAAGACGAGGCTTACACAGCAAGTGTCCTATACAAAAGATGCTTTAAATCATGCATATAATTGAACCATGAAGAGAAAACGGCCTAAACACATCAACTAATTTTTCATGCAAAACGTACCTCTATCCTTAAGGGAGAAACTATCCTACTAGCAAACAATTCGCAATCCTAATCCACTAACATGCATTCTCATCATCCTTGAATCATATACACTCTAAAATATAGAGTATATATGATTCCTAAATCAATTCTAAGCCATAATTATCCAGAGAATGGAGTAGAAGAAGAAGGAATCGTAAAAGAAAGCAAAGGAGACTTACAATGAAGCAAGGGTCTTCGCTGCGTTCTTCCTTCTCTTTGGCTTGGTTCCCTTCTAGTTCTCCTTTAAAATTGCAGTAGAAAGCCTCCTCCAAGTGATATGGGTGTGTTCAAACTCGTGGTCCCTCTCTCTCTTATGAATATGAAGTGTCAAATAAGCCCAAAAGTCCCTTTTATGCTGATGAATGAGCCTCTATTTATAACCAACCAACCATATGAACCAATGGTTGGGATTAATTCACCATAAAATCAATCTAGGGCTGTAATTAAGTCCCATGAATGTTAAACAACTCAAGACTACCTCCCAATAGGCTTAGAAGTCCTTTAGGAGGCTGAAAATCGGAGTGGT
Source organism: Liquidambar formosana (assembly GCA_039720395.1). Classification (NCBI taxonomy): domain Eukaryota; kingdom Viridiplantae; phylum Streptophyta; class Magnoliopsida; order Saxifragales; family Altingiaceae; genus Liquidambar; species Liquidambar formosana. The sequence continues at coordinate 288,110 of JBBPBK010000087.1, read as the reverse complement.
AGAGTCCCATTTCGTTAAAAACTCAAAAGGAGAAAAATCAGGATGGGACTCTCGGGTGACCGGTTGGCCCCAAACGGTCCAACCGGTTGGTGAACCAGTTCAACCGGTTGGGCCCAACCGGTCACCCGAGAAGAATCCAAAAAATTTGGAATTCTAGCTCGGTTTGGACTCCGAACTTCAAACGGACACAAATTCTTCATTTTAACTCCGATTTGAGTGATTCAAAAGCCAAAATTTCAAGGATTCAGTGTAGAATAAGCCTAGAATATTCTTGAACCAAGAATCCCTGACCACGGTCAGGTGGTTGGGTTTTCATGAGGCGATTACCCAAAAAAAGGTCAATTAAGCCTAGGGTAATGTGGTGAACCAATCCCAAACCTATCAATAAATTAAATTGGCACTTCAATTAGACTCATTTCATCATTCTAAGGTCAATGGAACACTCCGGAACAAATTTGGAAGTCAATTGGAAAATATACGAAGTAAAAGACGAAATTGCCCTTCAAGTCGCAAAAGTTCTAATTAGCTATCCAAACCTATCTGGAATTGAACCAAATTTGACACACATATCTAAAATGATCCTAGAAACTAAATGCAAGTGATGGGACTCAACAAAGAGACAACAATATGCATGCAATGATGACCTATTCTCCTAAGGCTTAAAAGGGCAAAATTGTCCTTTAAGGCTTAGGGGCTCCTACATGCTTCTAAACCTAACCAAATGCTATCATAATCTCATGGGGGTGAAAATGGGGTGTCTACAGATGCCCCTCATTGGTGGAGTTTGCTTCGCAAGCGACACCAATGTTAGAAAAGACAGCCCATTTTCACAAGAAAAGGGCAAAGAACCAAGGCTTTGAACTTCACCAGCAACTACTAAGGAAATTCATAACCACTATAATGCACACTTGTACAAAATAGAGGGGGTTGTGTGTGACTCGAAAGTCATTTAAACACACGGTACTCTCATATGCCTATTCTTGCTAATAGGAACACATATGCTTCCATATATAATGTACGCTCATTCTTTCTAATGAGAACACGCACAAGATAGGGGGCGTGTGTGACCACAAGGATCATTTAAACACACTATACTTTCATACGCTCACCTCACTGGATGAGAGACCTCGTATGCTTCCATAATGTACGCTCACCTCACTGGATGAGAGACCTCGCACAAAATAGGGGGCGTGTGTGACCACAAGGGTCATTTAAACACACTATACTTACTAAACAAAATCAAGAAACTTTAATTTTAACAACTTTGTTAAAATCAAGTGAGGGCAATCAATTCATTGTGCTATAATTTCCTCAAGAAATAAATAGCAATGCAAAGCAATCCATGTATGTGACTCAAAGAGTCATTTAAAAATACTATCACAAACACTTCTATCCAAGCAATAACAAGCTTTATTTTAACAATCTTTGTTAAAATTAAGTGAAGCAAATATTCCAATTGTGCTATAATTCCCTCAAGAAATTAATAGCAATGCAAGATAATCCATGTATGTGACTCAAAGAGTCATTTAAACATACTTTCCAAAACCAATTCCAATCAAGCATTCATACGCTTTATTTTAACAATCTTTGTTAAAGTTAAGCAAAGCACACACTCTAATTATGCTATAATCTCCTCAAGAAATTAATAGCAATGCAAGATAATCCATGTATGTGACTCAAAGAGTCATTTAAACATACTTCCAAAACCAACTCCAATCAAGCAATCATAGGCTTTATTTTAACAATCTTTGTTAAAATTAAGCAAGGCACACACTCTAATAATGCTATAATCTCCTCAAGAAATTAATAGCAATGTCAATTCATGACAAAGAATCAAGAAATAACAATTTCATGATCCTTACAAAGCATCCCAAGCATCCAATCAACTCATCATCCAATCAATAAAGCTTTATTTTAACCCGAGGATTAAAAATACGCAAGAACATTCAATTAATCCCAACGTGCTAAAATTTCTTCAAGAAATAAATAGCATTAGCAATTCAATCACAAGAAATCAAAGAATATAAAATTCCATGGTTCCAAACAAATATCATAAGCATCATCCTTCCATCATCCAAAGATAAAGCCTTTTAACAAGGTAATTGTCAAAGTGGGCTTGCAAATATTACCATGAGTGCACTAATGATTCAATTAGTGACTAATCACTATTTATTTCATTCATTTCAAATCATTCACATCAAGTTCTAGGCCTTTCAAGAGAGATTTCATCAAAAAATCAAGCGAAAAGGGGCCCGGTTAAGCGAAATTGTGCGAAAATTGCACAAAATGAAAAACTGAATTGGGGGACCGGTTGGACCGAACCGGTTGGACCGGTTGGTGAACCGGTTGGACCGGTTGGGGCCAACCGGTCACCCGAGAGCACATTTTTCTGCTGCAATTTTTTGAGGTTTTGGCTATAAAGCCTTGCATCTTCCCTCATTTATTCATTCTTCTTTGCTTGTTTTTTGAGAGCTTCTCTCTCTAGAAACCCAAAACCCAACATTCCCAACTCCAAAACACCAAAACTTTGGCATTAAACTTGAATCATTGTGGTGATTAAACACCAACAACATCACTTTCAAGGAATCAAAACAACCTTTGATTCATCAAATCATCCTTCCCAACTTACCTTTTCAAATCAAACCCATTTTCTCAAGAACACCCAACATGAGTTCTTCATCAAACAAATACTCCGATGCAAAATATCCACATCATTTCCTCAAGAAAACATACAAAGCACCTCATTATGAAGATCAACCGGATAGCTTGCTCTTGGAACCCAACAATTATCTCTCCTACATCCATTCCATGAATGAGGTAAGATAATTCCCAACTCCTTCAAGTCCATTCTTATTCTTTCATTTCATTGTTTCTTTTCAAATATTTGCTATTCTTATGAATGAAATGCATTGAGTTCTTGTTATTTTGACAACTTTTGGGAGTTTTCCATATACAAAGACCTCATTTTCTAACATAGGCATAACTATGCCCACCAAGTGTTTGATAAAATTCCCAAAAGAATAAAATCTTTCTTTTTGCTTTCAAATAGTCAAGATAATCAAAAGTGAACTCAAGAGCATTCTCTAGAATGCTAACCCATGGATTTTGAAGTTCTTTTCTTTACAAAAAACCTTGTAGGCATAATTATGCCCACTAAGTGTTTGATAAAATTCCCAAGAGAATAAAATCATTCTTTTCGCTTTCAAATACCAAAAGTTCTTGAACAAACCATCAAAGATATTTTCCAAGGAGTTTACCCATGAGTTTAAAAACATTTTTCTTTACAAAAATCATGTGGCCATAACTATGCCTACCAAGTGTTTGATAAAATTCTCAAGAGAATAAAATCATTCTTTTTCTTTTCAAATGCTCCAAGTCCTTAAACAAAACATCAAAGGTATTCTCTAGGAAGTTTATCCAAGAGTTTTAAAACACTTTCCATTTCAAAAACATGTGGGCATAGCTATACGCCTCAAATATTTGATAAAATTTTCAAGAGAATAAAATCATTCCTTTTCTTTTTCAAATATTCCAAATTCTTAAACAAAACATCAAAGGTATTCTCTAGGAGGTTTACCCATGAGTTTTTAAAAAACACTCTCCTTTTCAAAATCATGTGGGCATAACTATGCCTACCAAATGTTTGATAAAATTCTCAAGGGAATAAAATCATTCCTTTTCTTTTCAAATGCTTTAACCAACCCAAGGAAAACTCATGGGTATTCTCTTTGAATGCTAACCTTTGATTTTTGAAACACTTGTCTTTGCAAAAGCTTTCTTTTTTTTTTTTATGTGCAAGCCTTTGAAAATCTTGAAAAACCATGAATTTAAACATTCTTGAGTTATTCATTAAGCATAGCAAATACTCAAAATAACAATTTCCATGATTTCCTTTATTCTTTGTAGCCAAACTTTGAGGATAGGACGAGACATGCCCTTGGAGGAGTGATTGAGTGGTGGCGCAAAATGGCCACACGGCAACCCGAAACCCAAAAGATTATAATTAATGCGGGTTTTGGAGATTTTCTGAATGCTTTATGGGTGGAGCAGAGGGATAGACAAACTTTGCTGGCCCTCACTGAGTTGTGGTGGGATACCACAAACACTTTTCACTTCAGTTTCGGGGAAATGACTCTTACCCCAACGGACTTTACTGTTATCACCAGACTTCGCCTAGGTAGGCAGAGATTATCTTACTATGAGAATGCTCACAGGGATCCCCATTATCTCTTGGAACAACTCGGGACCATAGTTCCTATTCAAAGGGGTGGAGTGCGCCGAACTTGGCTAAAAATTCATTTTGGTGATCAAAGAGAAGAGGATGACGCAGATCCATCTTGTCTTGCCCAAGCATTTATTCTATATATGTTGTCTAGCATATTCTTTGCTAGCTCCGGTGATGTTGCTCCTTTAGGACATCTTGTTTACATGGAGGATGTTTGGGGGATGGGCGATTACAACTGGGGTAACGCCACTCTTGCTGTAATGTATAGATCTATGAGCGACAGATCGCGTGGAGTGAGCACAAACCACTGCGGGATGTCCTTTATCTGGGAGGTAAATCAACCTACAAGTTTCCTTTTCAAATATTTGCAATGAATACTCATTATCATTTTCTTTTGAAATTCATTTGCTTTTTTGAAAACAGATTTGGTACTACGAATACTTGGGGTTTGAGCGTCCCGCTCTCATGGACAATGATCCCTCATGGCCCGTTATGTCCAATTACCACATCGACAATAGGTGTGATTCGGTGGACAATAAACACGACTATGCCCATGCTAGGGCATTCCTAGCTTGCATTACTGCTGATAAGGTAATCTCTAAAACTTTTATCTTTTGAATTCCATCTTTTCAATTCTTTCACTTAACACCAACTCATGAATTAGGTGGACTGGGATCCATGGGCACAATGGAAATATGCTCTTGAGGAGCAATGCCACAGGTGTGTAGACATGACAGAGAAGAGGATCCTCCTGGAAGGTCCTATGGGTCGCTACTGGTACCTTGGGGAGAGAGTCTGGCGCCAAGTAAAAGGCAACATCAATGCAGCTGCAGTCCCTATGGCACCGCCTGAGAGTATGAGACATGCCAACTCCTTGCAGGGGCGCGAATTGATCAAAGGTATACGAGGCAAGGATGCAATTGACTTCATAGTTTCGAATGGGAACTACGAGAGTTTCTGTAGGAGGTATCTGATGCCTCCTAGGGTCGTAGGAGTTCCGCCCGTAGGGGTAAGTACATACTCAACCCCATACATGCTTTGCAAGTGTTTCCTAGCTGACTGTGTGCAACTCTTTTCAGGGACGGCGGGCTCGTGGCCACCATTCCACAGTGGGTTCAACCTCGGGTGTGTCAGGGGTGCATATGGATAGTGATGATGAGGGCATGGATAGGGATGCACTGCCCCCTTTGCCACAGCCTAAGTGGTCCATTGATCTGTGCTAAAGAGGTGACATCGTGCCCATGAATATAGCACCTCCCGTGATGGATGAGGTTCCTCAGATAGATCCTAGATATGAGACTGTAAGTTTCAAGGTTGACTTGATTCTCTTAATCCCCAACTATTCATTAGACACTTCTTACTCAATTTTTCTTTTCACAGACACCCGCTGGGTATTCACAAGAATGGATCAATCTCACTGCCAGCTTGAGGAGGGACATGATGAGGATGAGCCTAAGCCTATCAAGGCAAGAGGCGTATAGAGCGGGCGAACACTCGCACCCAGTAAGAAATAGCTCAAATCAAAAAAAAAATTTGGTTTTCTCTTTTAAAAAGTGGTACTCACATTATCTATTTTCTTGGAAACTTGCAGATTGATTCCTTCCCTCAGTACAACCCAGCCGTGGCTCCACCACCTCCTCCATCAACAAACGAAGCAGGGCCAAGCAAGAGAAGGAAACCACGAAGGAAGCGTTGAAGACACTTATTTTAAGTTTAGGAAACTCAATTTAAGCATCTAGAAACTCTTAACCTGTGAAATCCTTGTACTAAGCCTATGTGGGCATTTATGTTATCTTTCAAGTTCTTTCTTTTAAAACCAAGTTCATGCATTCCCCACCTTTGAATTATGATATCTATCTCTTGTTGGTTGAATTTCATGATCTTTAGTGCAAGCTGGTCCCAATTTGATGCCAAGATCAAACTTCCACTACAAGTGGGAATCAAACGGGGCCAAAACAAGAAAGTGGGCCTTAACTACTTCTCAAGTGCTTTTATGGCTAAGTCAAAGAGCAATTCTAGTAAGAAAATATGAAACCACAGGTGAAGCATTACTACACTTTTCGAGACAATCCTATGTAAATCTAATGTAGTCATAAAGCCATTCTTTTCAAAACATTTCTTCTTTAAGAACACCTTTTTTCCTTTTTTTCTTCCTTTTTTTTTAAAAATTTATTTTTTAAACCAATAATGGGGACATGCCTTCTCAGAAAATGATGTATTTTAAGAAGTCTTAATCAAACTGTGGTTCTTTTCTCAAAGTGTGAAGATAGAGTGAATTCCTTTATCTTCTTTTTCTCTTCTTTCTTCTTATTTTTCTTCTCCTTTCTTTTCAAGAACCCTAACTTTTGCCTAGGCTGCCTTTTCAGGTTTTCAACCTAGCGGGTTACCCTAACTTTTGCCTAGGCCGCCCTTTCGGGTTTTCGTCCTAGCGGGTTTCACTTTTATTTTCATTTTCTTTTCCTTTTTCTTGAATTTTGCAACTACTACAATGACGAAGTCTCATGCCCCTTCTATTCATGTGAATAAATCTACCCCCAAGTTCATAGAGTGTCATGCCTGTTCTTCTTCATCAAATTCAACTTATTCTTCAACCAATTAAGACAAACAAACCATTCCATGAGTTATGGAGTCTCATGCCCGTTTCACCTCAGAACTTTTGAACTACCTCAATCATAGCGAATTCAACGCCATGAATCTCACGGCCCATTTCTTCACTAGACCAATCAAATGATTCCATAATGACTACTGTTGCCCCTTTTCCATCATTAAATCTATGATAAGAGCCTAAGTTAAGAATGGAACCCGACACAATGGACCACAGGAATAAACCATGCCTAACAATAATTCTCAAAGACGCGGTCAATGACCACTGAAGACACAAAGTAGAGGGGAAAAAGAGAGGAAACAAGAACAAGCAAAGGAAAATAGGGAGAACAAAACAAAAACAAGAACAAGAACAAATTGGGAAGATAAAGAGAAAGAATAGTCACATTAACTTTCTTAGTGGCATGTAGTATTTTAAGCTCATTAGTTCAATGAACAAACTGATTCTTCTTAACTTAGTCACAAAGAATTGCTTTCAATGATTAGTTATGTGCAAAACTTCTTTCTTTTTCTCTTTCTTTCCTTTTTTTTTTTTTTTTTTTTTTTTTCAATGAATTGGACCGCACCCAAAGTGACTTTATGGGTTGCCTACGTATCTCCACTTTAATCTCATGAGAACACAAAATTAATGCAAACAAACAATCTTTTTCTTTTAATGGAGAATCAGGTCTTCATAGTTCATCATTTTTGTCATTCATTTTTTTCAACACCCTAACTTTTGCTTAGGTCGCCATTTCAGGTTTTCGACCTAGCGGGCTTAAGCTTTACACATAACCACATAGGGACAACCCCAACTTGGCTTGAACTCTTCTTTGCATTCCTCGAATGGATGATGTACTTGAACTCTTCTTTGCATTTCTCGAACGGATGATGTAGTTGAACTCTTCTTTGCATTTCTCGGACGGATGATGTAGTCTTCTTGATCACGAGGTCTTCTTTTGATTGCACTTGATCTTCTTTGGTGCTCTTGAATTTATGTTTGATCTATCCACTCTCTTTCTTCTTCAATTTTTTTTCTTTTTCTTTTTTTTTTTTAATTAGAAAGAGAGGTAAATCATCTCTAGGAATTAAGCTTTGCAATCAAGTTCTTCTTTCGTTCTTCAAAATTCATCTTTGCAAGACTTCGGAACTTCTTTCAATGGCTCCATGTGATAGAGTAGGAGAGTGATCCCCATGTTTATCATTTTAAACTTTTCATTGCTTCTAAGTTAATCAAGTACAGTCCATTCATTACTCATTGTGCATGCCTTTTGCTCATTGAGCGTAGGAGGAGCTTATTGAGAAATATTTTCATGCCGCTTTAATTGTCAATTGATTGATAGGAAGGATGAGATAGAAAAAGCAATACTTTATTGAATGAAGAACTGAATGGAAAGCCAAACTAACAATGATGAGAGATAACAGACTCAAAGAACCCACTAACACATGCAACTCAAAAGACAAAAGAAAACTAGAAAGCAAAAAGGACAAATCCCAAATCCATACTACGCCTAAACTCTTAAGCACAAATGGTCATGATGGAACCAGTGTAACAGCAATCATTGAATGGAACCATAAGAATTGTATCCTTCCCTTAGTTGAAGCCTTCATTGGGAGCTTTAGGCTTGGCAATAATCCCCTTGTCAATAAGGTTTTGAATGGCGTGTCTCAACCTCATACAGCTGTCAGTTCGATGCCCTTTGCTTTGGTGGAATTCACAAAATTGATACTCATTGTACGAACGAGGTAAAGGAATGGGTGGTGGCTTTGGAGCGTGAGGCTTTAAGACGCCATCAGCTTTCAGGTTGTAGAAGACTTGGTCCAAGGGCATATAAAGATTGTCTAATTGGCGACGCACCTTAGCAGACCGCGAAGGTTGTTGGGGACTCATATCGACCATAGCCCTCTTAATAGTAGACTCATGGTTGTCATTAATTTCTGTAGTGGGATTTTGGAAGGTGGTTTGGGCTTAAGAGAATGGGTTTATGGTGGCCAAGAAAGGGTTCATGGGAGGCCTTTGAAGAACACTTGGATTGGTGGTTGGTTTGGGGAAAGTGACTGCCCCACGGTTAATAAGGTCTTGAATCTCATGCTTCAACCTCACACAATGGTTAGTGTAATGTCCTTTACTTTGATGGAAATCACAATACTCATTTTCTCTAAACCAACGAGGCAAAGGATTAGGTACAGGTATTGGATCAAGTGGTGCCAATAAGCCTAAGGTCTCCACTCTTCGAAAAGCATGGCTCAACGGCATGTTGAATTCAGTGAATTGGCGAGGCTTCTTCTTGACAGTTTGGGCTTTCAAATTGGCTTGGCGTCTCTTGAACTTGGGAACTCCTGCAACCTCTGATTGGGCTTGATGAATAACTTGGACAATCACATACGGCATCCCCTTAAAGTCTTCTAATGTTGTGTTGCTAATTCCAGCCATGGTGGTGACAATGGGTTCAGCTCTAAACTCAACCTTTTAAAAAGATACCACAAGTTCAATCAATCTTCTTTAAATAGCAAACTTTTAATTAGGCATAATCCAAAATAATTTTGTTCTATGACTGCATTAAATTTGACAGGATTTGACTTTAAAAAGGTGCCCCTAGTTCAAATATATATATACTTTTTAGCAAAAGGGTTCAAAATTGCTATGCCCCTAGTGAGACAATTCAACCTTAAATGGACTTTTGGGTCCAAGGGTGAAATGCCATACTAAAGGCATAGGGAATTAACACTTGACCTTAGACCTTAGCCACTAAGCACCATCAAAACAATTAAGCACTCACATTTCCCAAGACTATGACCACATGGTTACGCAACCACTAATTGTGGAAAAAAGAATTAGGCTCAAACTAAACATGCCCCTAGTTGGACACTTCATCCTTAAGAGTGCCCCTTGGGGCAAAGAATAAAGTGACATACTAAGGGTATGTAAACCTATTGATTTTAGAGTCATGTTACCCATTAGAATTAACCACCCACATAGCATTCATTCATATCTCCAACCGCATTCAAGAGCAAGAAACCGGATCACTGTATCGAGAGCTTTGTATCATCTTCTCAAAAAACCATGACATGAATTGCATTGTCATTCATTCCATTCACATTCATTCCCACAACACACATTCATGCCACACATACATTCAGTCCATACACACATACATTCAAACACACATCCACTCTGTACCTGCATTCATTCCACAAGCATGGTGACTTTAAACTAGGCGAGTCCATGTGTCCTAGACAGTCCACTATATGCACTAAAATGGTAGGATAGTGTCCCCTACTTGCTTGAATCAACTATATACCTATCACATGTGGCATGAGGGATGCCGCGTGAGTCAAGTGGTACGTGTTGATCCATTTAATATACCTAAGGGTAAAACCCAAGGATACGTGGCAAGAGGAGTTGATAGCTTTGCAAACATGACACCCGAGAACGAGGGGAACCGGGGTCAAGGCTAGGCCAATCAGAAAAGGCAAGGATACATCGACCTATCATTCAAATGCAATTGCGCACACAATGCAATAAAGTAAACACACATTCAAGCGTATGCAAGTGATTGATTTTAATTTAAGCAATTAAATTAGCCCATACAAATTCCTTGAGTCTAGTCCACTAATCCCCAGTGGAGTCGCCAAACTGTGAACCACGGGTTTCGATCCAGGGGAGGAAGGAAGAACCCTTCTTTTAAAAAGACTTGTAGAGATTTAAATTAATAAAAATCTGGTTTTTAAAAGGTTCACAAAAACATAACAAACAAGGAGTCGCCACCTCATTTTTAGGAAAAGAGAAAAACCATAAAAACAGTTTTAAAGAAAACCTTTAAAAACCAAACACATGACCCCGATCAAGGAAAAGCAGGTCTATCAAAACAAGAGAGGATTCGGAGACTAAGTTACGATGTGGGAAGGTTCTAGGAAACATCCTATAGGTACCCACATCGCCCCAAAAATGGGTCTCTGAATTTATATGGGCTATTTCAATCACTTCCTAATTAGTCACCATGCATATGCAAAGAATAATCCATAAATAATCCACATTCATCCATGAACATCCATAAAGCAATAAACATCCATAAAGCATGTAAACACCCATAAACAAATACGAGAGATATGGAAAGCAGTAGAGAGATAGAGAGAATGAACAAACAAATCCATCCTATCCACTAGCAAATATGTGATGGATAAATGAGCAAGCAAACAAATCCATCCTATCCACTAACAAATATGTGATGGATAAATGAGCAAGCATGGGTCCATCCTATCCACTAGCATATATGTGATGGACAAATGGGTAAGAAGAGAAAAGAAAAGAAAGAAAAAGAAAACCTAGGATACTTAGTATCCTAGGGCAGACTTGAACATCAAATGAGCGCCTACGTACCTTACATACAAAGACGTAAGGATCAAAGTCCACGTAGTTCGATTGAGAAGGGGTTACTCCCTTTACAATGAACTATAAACCCTAAGTTTCCATTAAAAAGAAAAGAAGAGTTTGAAAAAGAAGAAGAGTTTCCAAAAAAGGAATTTGAGAAAAGGTAGAATTTGAAAAGAGATAGAACTCTTATCCAAAAAGAAGTTTTAGAAAAGTAGAATTCTAAAAGAGATAGAACTCTAATTAAAACAGAATTTTGAGAGAGTTGGAAACTTAGGACTTCTAATTCAAAGTAAAGACAATAACCCGAGGGAGGGAGAAGAGAACAATTCATACACAACTTACTATGAACCACTTACCATATGCAAATTATCCCGAAACATCGAGAAAACACCAATTAATCACCCCATATATTCTATAGGGCAATTATTAAGCTCAAATCCACCATATTCATGCTCAAATAATCATTAGGAGACCTAATTCAAATCTGGACAGAATACTAAATATGCATATAATGACCTAACACTCATGCAAATAATCCCAAAACATCGAGAAATCATCAATTAATCACCCTATGTATTCTATAAGGCAATTATTAAGCTCAAATCACTCATATTCATGCTCAAATAATCATTAGGAGACCTAATTCAAATCTGGACAGAATACTAAATATGCATACAATGACCTAAACTCATGCAAATAACAAAAATCAAAAGAAAAACAATATCCTATATGTTCCTATATGCTCCTATATGCTCTAAACACCCTAACATGCACAAAAACTATCAAAACATGCTAAATAGGCATTACCATGATAAAAATATCATATGATAATCCTAAACATGAAAAGAAAATCTACCATGATGCCTTAGGTAAGTACTTTATGTAAGAATGTGAAATAAGCATCCTTACGGCGAGCTTTCTTAAGTAAAACTATCCGGAGATAATTTTACGTAGAAATCACTCCGTATGAATGGTTTCTTCACATATCCTACGTAAAATATATACCTAAGAATGCAAAGAAACTCACAGCGCAATTAAACACACTCTAGAAAGCACCTATGCACAACCTCACCCTCTAAGGACGATAATTATCCTCGAAAAGGATAATCATCCATACACCTATGAAGACGAGGCTTACACAGCAAGTGTCCTATACAAAAGATGCTTTAAATCATGCATATAATTGAACCATGAAGAGAAAACGGCCTAAACACATCAACTAATTTTTCATGCAAAACGTACCTCTATCCTTAAGGGAGAAACTATCCTACCAGCAAACAATTCGCAATCCTAATCCACTAACATGCATTCTCATCATCCTTGAATCATATACACTCTAAAATATAGAGTATATATGATTCCTAAATCAATTCTAAGCCATAATTATCCAGAGAATGGAGTAGAAGAAGAAGGAATCGTAAAAGAAAGCAAAGGAGACTTACAATGAAGCAAGGGTCTTCGCTGCGTTCTTCCTTCTCTTTGGCTTGGTTCCCTTCTAGTTCTCCTTTAAAATTGCAGTAAAAAGCCTCCTCCAAGTGATATGGGTGTGTTCAAACTCGTGGTCCCTCTCTCTCTTATGAATATGAAGTGTCAAATAAGCCCAAAAGTCCCTTTTATGCTGATGAATGAGCCTCTATTTATAACCAACCAACCATATGAACCAATGGTTGGGATTAATTCACCATAAAATCAATCTAGGGCTGTAATTAAGTCCCATGAATGTTAAACAACTCAAGACTACCTCCCAATAGGCTTAGAAGTCCTTTAGGAGGCTGAAAATCGGAGTGGTAGAGTCCCATTTCGTTAAAAACTCAAAAGGAGAAAAATCAGGATGGGACTCTCGGGTGACCGGTTGGCCCCAACCGGTCCAACCGGTTGGGCCCAACCGGTCACCCGAGAAGAATCCAAAAAATTTGGAATTCTAGCTCGGTTTGGACTCCGAACTTCAAATGGACACAAATTCTTCATTTTAACTCCGATTTGAGTGATTCAAAAGCCAAAATTTCAAGGATTCAGTGTAGAATAAGCCTAGAATATTGTTGAACCAAGAATCCCTGACCACGGTCAGGTGGTTGGGTTTTCATGAGGCGATTACCTGAAAAAAGGTCAATTAAGCATAGGGTAATGTGGTGAACCAATCCCAAACCTATCAATAAATTAAATTGGCACTTCAATTAGACTCATTTCATCATTCTAAGGTCAATGGAACACTCCGGAACAAATTTGGAAGTCAATTGGAAAATATACGAAGTAAAAGACGAAATTGCCTTTCAAGTCGCAAAAGTTCTAATTAGCTATCCAAACCTATCTAGAATTGAACCAAATTTGACACACATATCTAAAATGATCCTAGAAACTAAATGCAAGTGATGGGACTCAACAAAGAGACAACAATATGCATGCAATGATGACCTATTCTCCTAAGGCTTAAAAGGGCAAAATTGTCCTTTAAGGCTTAGGGGCTCCTACATGCTTTTAAACCTAACCAAATGCTATCATAATCTCATGGGGGTGAAAATGGGGTGTCTACAACATGATAAAAACATAAGCTTGAACATGAAATAATGCTATTCTCATGCAAAAAACCCTAATTTCAAAGAAAAGAGAAAGAGGGAGAGGTATACCTATAGTTGCTGCTGTAGAACTCCTCTTCTCCTCTTATGAAAAAGTTGAAAAGTCCTCTTTCAAGCCTCCAAACAAACTCCAGCCTTCCTTCAAGCTCTCTCCTTCACTCTCTCACTTAGAATTTAGGTTAAACTACCCTAAGGATGGCTGTCATAGCCTCCAAGTCTCAAAAATGTCTCCTCAGTCCCCCCCAATGCTGAAGTATAAGGGGGTATTTATAGGGTTAAGTTTGAGGGAAAACCCTCAATGGTTGGGATTAAAACCCTAGGTATTGATCCAAGGGCTCTTAGAGGCTCCCTTGGAACTCAAGTAGGTCAATTAGGGTTGAAAATAGGATTAAATGGTGGCTGGAAGCGGACAAATCCGAGGAAATAGGAAGGGATCCGCTTCAGCACTCGAAAAAGGAAAGTGGCTCGGGTGACCACTTGGGACTGGGCAGCTAGCCACCTGGGCCCAGGTGGCTAGCTACCCAAGCCTGGGTGGTCACCCGAGGCCTTGTCAGCTTACGCCTTATTTTGACCCTTTTGACTTCCAAATGTGTTTCAGGGCCCAAATAAACTCCGATTTTGACGAAACGAAAGCCAAAACGACCGTGTTTCGAAAGGGAATGTAATTTGAGTCACTTGAGGGCAAGAAAACCTAGCCATGGATACATGGTTAGGTCCTACAAAGGCGGTTAACCGCTATGCCCCACCGTCGCTTAGCTTAGGTATGCACATAGGGTTGCACCGAATGTCTTCCAATTCGAAATTCAACCTCCCTAAGCACATTTGGGGATGAAATTAAGACTAATCAAAGTCCAATGAATAGTCATGGAGTGAAAATCATGAGTCAATTTGAGCTAACCCGAAATAGGTCTCTTAACTAACCTGAGCTATATTGAGCCATTCTAATCCCGAACCATCAATTCATCGAATTGAACCCATAAATACCTCAAATGCATCCATATGAACTCTAATTGGCAACTTGGAGATCATTTCAAGGTCAAATGGAAAGTTTGTGACCTAAAAGACAGTTATGCCCCTCAGGTCACAAAAGTTCTTATTAACCCTCAAGATTAACTCCAAATCGAACCAAAATTCATACATATCATCCTCAAGACCCTAGAAACTCAATGCAAAATACTAGACTCAAAAAGGAAACAAAAGGACACATAAAATGACAAACCCTAGCTAAGGTGGCAAAAATGGGGTGTGACAGAAGCCCCTCATTGGTGAACAAGTTTCACTTACAAACCAATGACAAAAAGAACAACCCATTTTTGCCTGGGGAATTGATTTCATCAACACCCACTGGGGAAAAGAGAGTGATCATATTATTGAATTCTTAGAATTCAACATATACAAACACAAAGGTACTCTTCATAAGTTCTACAAAACTCTTCTCATACTGTATACCAGTTGCACTAGGGGACAAGATGAGGTATCCATAGCTTACATCAAACTACGTTTGACGAAAGGTCTTCCCATACTACACCAGTTGCACTGGTGAATAATACGAGGTATCCATAGCTTACATCGAATCTTCGTTCGATGAAAGGTCTTCTCATATTGTACCAGTTGCACTGGTGAATAATACGAGGTATCCATAGCTTACACCAAATCTGCGTTCGATGAAAGGTCTTCTCATACTACACCAGTTGCACTGGTGAATAATACGAGGTATAACCGTGCCCTCAAGGCTATCACAAAACATGAGAAAAATCGCATCCTTCTCATATTCAAATCATCAAGGTAATCGCATAACACGAGAAAGATCGCATCCTTCTCATATTCAAATCATCAAGGTCATCATGAAACATGAGAAAGATCGCATCCTTCTCATATTGAAATTATCAAGGTAATCGCATAACACGAGAAAGATCGCATCCTTCTCTTACTCAAACCATCAAGGTAAACACATATCATGAGGTAGATACATAACATGAGAAAGATTGTATCTTTCTTATATTCAAACCATCAACGTAAACACATATCATGGAAAAGATTGCATCTTTCAAGTTATCAAGGTAAGCACATAACATGAGAAAGATTGCATCTTTCTTATATTAAACTCCCAAGGTGTACACATAACATGAGAAAGATTGCATCTTTCTCATATTCAAATCATCAAAGTAAGCACATATCATGGGAAAGATTGCATCTTTCAAGCTATCAAGGTAAGCACGTAACATGAGAAAGATTGCATCTTTCTCTCACTAAGTCATCAAGATAAAGGTAAGCTTCTACTTACCAACACTCAACAAGTTCACCAAGTCATCTCATATGGAGGCTATGTTGGGAATCTAACTAGGGAGGAAAACTACAAAGGGCGGAATTAAAATTTTCCTACGATTCCCAAACCCATGAATCCGATTATGCATAATACAAAAACATAAACCCTAACTACCAAGAGAGTTGGGATTACTTACAGTTGATGAATGTCTTCTCCTTTATGCTCCAAGCTTTGTCTTCTCCTTTTTGCTCCAAGCTTTGTTTCTGGACAGCGGTGAATGAGCAGCCCAAGTGTACTGCCTCCAACGGTATCCACACCTAGCTTGAGCTTGAAGTCCTTTCCTTCTTCTTCCTTGTTGTTGCTAGAGGTGGAGAAGAAAGAGAGAGAGAAGGAGAGCTATAATTTTCAGCCAGCCCTTGGGGAGGAGTGATTGTGATGATGTCATCACCTTATAGTGGGCATTATATAGCCCACTAATAGGGCCGGCAAAGGGGGGATTCCAAACCCTAATCTAATTTGTGTAATTACTCTTAATTACACAATTAGCCCACTAGTTTGCATCAAATACAAATTAGCCCCTTAAAGAACTTTTCTTTAATCACTTATACCCTTTCTCTCATAGACAATCAAGCTCTCTTAGCATGATCAGTGTATGACCCATTGGGTTCACATCATCAAGTAGTAGGAACAGCACAAGTTGTGCACAATGGAACACTTTCCATTAAGGGTCTAATTGAAACTCCTTTCAATTCCCTAATTGATTATAACTCATTTATATCAATTAGGGCTTCTACTAACCACGAGTAACACCTCGCATATGGCTCATGGTGTGGTCCTTAATGAGGTGAATAGTCATTTACAAAGAACCCTTCTGTTATAGTTTACAGGTTACAATTCCATCCTTCCATCAACACAATGTCTCCAATTGAACTAATAGGACATGGAAGTCTGTCAAGTCCCTAGTTCAATTACTTTATACTCATTCATTAATATCAACTCAATGATGAACTTATGGAAACTTCTTTCCACATTCATTCTACCATGGGCCTATGGATTTAATGAGTTATATTCAATGAATGCTGTATGAGACATTCACTCTCTTTTTCCTGAGAGTGATGGATTCCTTGTTGATCACTCACATGCCTTCACACACATAGCAGTAGGGCCAATGAACACCCTTACAGACCCCTGAATAGGATCTGCACTTAGTGTTATCAAACTTCTAAAGCTACATGTATAAGACAACCATGGTGTCTCAGGTCTAAGGATTACTTGTACCACTATAACAATGAGAAACTGATTGACAGGCAGGTTAAAACTCCATTCAGTTTATCTCATATCTTTGGTCACATTCAGTGTACCTATTTTTATAATAGGCACCCACTTGTTGGTTGTAGTGTCTCCACACAAATAGCTTGAGACTAGCTATCCTCCTATAGAGTCAACCTAACAAGTGCTAGTCCTATGGTTCATTACTGTCCATCATAGTGAACCTTCAACTAGGAATGATTTAGGAGTTTAGTACAGAGATATATTTACAGTCTCAAAATTACAACTCTTTGTAATTTCATATTCTCGACTCTAATTCCATGGACATATTATGTAAATATAAATGATGCATATAAACATAATAGAATAAGCCCTTTTATTAAATCAATAATAAATGTGACATATATAAATGAAATCAATTGATTGTTCCTAATCCCTAAACAATCATCTCCATGATTGGCTCTAGGGCATAATCCTAACAATCTCCCACTTGCACTATAGCCAATCCACCATGTATCTCATACTCATATCCTGTCGGTGGTGATCCAACACACTTGGGTCATAGCTTTAGTAATGGGGTCTTCTTTATTCTCTGTTGTATTAAACTTCTATATGTATATGTTACTCTTCTAATGATCTCTCTAATCACTTGGAATTACCGCTTAAAGTTTGGACTTTTGATGAGACCGTGGATTCTTATTTTGAGCAATAGCCCCATTGTTGTCACAAAAACAATAGTAAGGGCTTCTCAATGTCAGGAACCACTTTTAGTTTTGCAATGAACTTACTCATCCAAACATACAGCAATGTACTCAAATTTATAGCTCCACCATTTAAGGTGAGAACATACCTCGATGTTGATCTCCTATCATCATCATCAGATTGAAAATCTGAATCCGTTCTACCAACCATTTCAAGTTTCTTTCTCCATAGGCAAGGCATAGGTCCTTTAGTTCTTCTCAAGAACTTAAGGATAGCCTTAACTGCTTCCCAGTGTTCCTTATCTGGGTCTGCCTGATATCTACTCGTAACATTTACAGCAAAACTGATATCTGGTCTTTTAGTTATAGACAACTTGATTCCATGTCTGACAGGAATTAGACCTCCTTTTGGAATCATGCATTTTGAACTCTTTCAAAATCTTGTCTATGTACTTCAATTGAGAGAGACTTAGCATCCTTTAAGATCTATCTCTATAGACCTCTATTCCTAGAATATAGGATGCTTCTTCTAAATCTTTTATGGAGAAACTTTGTGAAAAACTAATTTTTCACTGTTGACAACGTCTCTACATTATTCCCTAATAAGTAGAATGTCATTCACTTATAGGACCAAAATATGATCGCACACCCGCTAACCCTTTGTACAATCATGGTACAATAATGGGTTCTGTCTCAACAGGGACAGGGGTTGCATCAATGTCGGTTTGTGTCTTATTAGACAACTCTTTGAGTTCTATTTTCCTGTTGTTGCTGCCTTCTTGAATAAACTCTTTTTCAAGAAAGATTGCAAACATACAAACAAAACACCTTTTGTTCATTAGGATAATAGACTTAGTATCCTAAACTCTATTTAGGATAATCCACAAACCTACGTTCAAGTTATCTTGATTTCCAATTTGGTTACATCATGTGTCTCTACATATGCAGTGCAACCCCCATACCTTAACATGCTTAAGGTTTGGTGCTTCCCTTTCCATATCTCATATAAGTCTTAAGGGACAGCCTTGGTTTGAACTCTGTTTCACAGGTACATGGCAATTTCTAGGGCATATCCTAACAAGGATAATATTAGGTCGTTATAACTTATCATGGATCGGACCATATCCAATAAGGTCCTCTTCCTCCTTTCTGACACACCATTAAGTTATGGTGTTCCAAGAGGTGTCCATTTGAATGCCTGTTTGAACAAGTTGATCTAAAAATTAACCGGTTAAACATTCGCCTCCCCGATCTAATCGAAGAGCTTTAATACTTTTACCGGTTTGTTTCTCTACTTCATATCTGAATTCTTTGAACCTTTCAAATGTTTCAAACTTGTACTTCATTAAGTATACACACCCAAACCTAGAATGAATCATCGGTAAAGGTTGTAAAGTAAGAGAAACTTCTATATACATCACTATGTATATCTTGTTCTCTTAGGGTTAATTAGCATTCAATTTAGAACTATCATGCTCCATTGCAATTCATATTTGCAATAGAGTTTAGAAAATAAAGGCCATCCACATAAACTCCAGAAGTAATGAACTCTTCATTTAATAGAAAACATTTATTAAATCAAACTAAAACCTTGTTTAGATAAAACTGAAATAAAATTAATGTTTCTAATAACTTCTGGAATGTAAAGATAGCCAACTATTATTTCTAAACTACTCCATTAGGTAGAGTCAAGCAACAAGCCCCTCAGCTAATGCAGCAACGTTTGCTCCATTCCCCACTTGTAGGGTTGATTCGCCTTTACTCTACCTTCTGCTTCCCACTAGATTCTGCATGGAATTCAAAATTCACATCAGAATTAAGTACCCAAGTGGAAGCTAAACTAACATTTAGTTTAGAGCATGATCCATACCTTCCAAAGGTTGGTTCTTTAGAGTATCCAAATACTCCCGGCAGTTACGTTTCCAGTGCCCATCCTTGCCACAGTGAAAACAGGTTCCTTTGGCTTTGTTGTTACCTTTCTTCTTCCTTCGGGTACTCTTACCCTTGCCTATACCCTTGCCCTTAGGCTTGAGCTTAGACTTAGAAGTAGTAGCTTCATTAAATTGAAGCAAGAATTCTTTCCCATACAACTCTTGTATGTTGATAAAAATCTCGTAAGCACTTCCCATGGACTCGTGTTGCTTCTAAGCTTGAGACTCATAAATACCATCATATAGCACCTTGCCATGAGATCGTCGTCCATGCGCTTCTGGTAAGCGTCTTTCTCTTGCTGAGTTGTAGCCTCAGCAGGAGCAATGGGAAGTGGATTATGAAGTGCATAGGTAAGATTCTTGGAATCCAAAACAATTTTTAGATTCCTAAGCTAATCAAGACAATTTGGTCTAGTCAAACGGTTGGTGTCCAATAATTTAGATAACGGGTTGAGGTGAGCCATTTTAATGAACTACATATAAAAATTAAATAGAGAATTTAGATTTCATTTTTAATCCATAATGATCGGGTCTTTAATCATATGGTACCTCCCACTATTTTATCAAATTCCATACACCCTCTGATGGAATTCGGGAATCTCATTCCTAATGGGGATTGGGGTCCCACTATGACCTAGAAGCCTCACATGTTAGTTTCTTGACTTCTAACCCACAGTAAGAAGACAACTCTTTGTCTATTGCTTCATAAGCAAGTTCCAATTATTTTGCCTCTAGGGTACATACTCCTCACATGTTAGTTTCTTGGAATACTTCCCTAGCTAAGTTAAACCCATCATTCACACAGGTATGTTTCACTAAATATATACCTCACATGTTAGTTTCTTGGTATATACCAGCTTAGGCACCCCATGATATCTACATATGTGATAGTTTCAAGTAATGTCTTTAATATGAGTAGCTCCTACATGTCTGCAGCTAGGTACCCACATTAAGGGACGTTAGATGATCCTATAATGATGGAAGGCAATGAAGAATCCATTCCCTAATGTGTTCTCCATTTCCAACTTAATATTAAAAGAGAGGGGTTTTAAGGGTCTCATCAAATTAACTAATCTAACATACATCTCATGCATTTAAATAAGAAATATAAAACAACATTATATATATATATATATAATCCACTTATCGATATTAGTCCCTATAAGGTGACATATAACGATCTTTGGATTTGGAGCTATCACTATTAATCTCATTAAAAGCTCCCACTATGATGATTATGGACTTTAAGAGGATTCAATCCAAGCCAATGAATTGAATCCTAGGTCTAAGGTAGGTATAGGTGATCGTAAAACATTCATTCAAAACATAGCATGCTCTCTTGAAAGTCTTCTCCAAGCTTTCAAGTCCTTCAATCTCCTCCATTAGCTTGATGGTCTCCACCATAGGCTTGTTGGGCTCCACCATGCTCCTTTAGGTCCACCATGCTCCTTAGTGCGCTCTCGATTGCATAACATTTACATAATTTAAAGAAAGGGATACATAAGGGGAATGTGGGGTACATAAGAGAATGATAGAGAGAGAGAAGAAGGTGGCATGCAAGCCCCAAATAAATAATACATCACCAAAAATTGACAACTCTTGAAAAATTATACAACCCATTCATAAGACGGCCAATCACAATGGGTTTAAGGGTATAGTCCATAATCATCATCCATCCATAAGCATACAATCATATTGCATAATAAAGGAAATAACTGTAAGCAATAAACATATGGGCATTCATGGTAACTCTATTGATTGGTTTTCATTAATCTCATTAATGTGTCCTAATCTTATTAGGAGATGCATAAGTTCCTGAATTAATTAAGTCTTAACATTTAAGACATTTAATTTCAATTAATCAAATCAATTGAAACATTTAAAGTCCCCTAATTAAACTCTAATATCAAATATTAGGATCTTTTTAATTAAACAAAACAATTTTATTTAATTAAAATTTCCAGATTTTTATTTAATCCTAAATTGTGTTTTAAACCATTTAAAACAATATAAAATTAATCACCATTAATTAAATAATCAATTTCGGAATTAAATAAAATCATTTTATTAATTAATTAGTGCATTAGGGTTTCCTAAAACCCTAAACCCTAGATGCATTAACTCTAAACCCTAAGTGTAACCCTAATGCATTAAATGCCTTATGATTGGTCAATTAATGACCAATCATTTAAACCCTAGGTTTATTCGGTATTAATGATTAGGATTAGGGTTTAATTAATGCCACCTAGGATATTAATTACTCCTAATTAATATGCACTAATTAGGGTTTCTAAAACCCTAAACCTTAAACCTATTAAATGCCAATGATTAATTACTAAACCATTAATGATCATGATTGGTCATTAATGACCAATCATTTAACCCTAGGTTAGACACATTAATTACTAGGTTTAGTTATTAATTAATGCATTAATAGAATTATGGTTTAATTAATACGAATTAGGGTTTCCTAAACCCTAAACCCTAGACATCATAAATGCACTTAATTATACCCTAATGATTAATAACCATGATTAGTCAATTAATGACCAATCATTAAACATTTTAATTAAGGTAATTAATAGTCAATTAGGGTTTTTAATTAATGCAATTAATGAATTAGGGTTTCATCATTAATGGGAATTAGGGTTTCATCATAAACCCTAAGGCTGCCGCCACATTAGTGGGCTGCCATGGCTTGGCCAGGCCATGGGAGGCCATGGCCAGCAAAGGGGGACTCAAGCCAGGGTGTGGGCCAAGCCCATGGACACGTGTGGAGTGGCCAAGAGGGCTGTCTTCTTCAAAGAACATTAGGGTTTCCTGAACCCAGTGCTGGCACCACCATTGGAGGACCTCTAAGGTCACAAAAGTTTCTAAAACTTAATCAATTCAACTCCACCATCAAAACCAGCTTTTGTATCATGTCCCTACATGAATTACTAAGCTAATTGAAGTGGTTTGGATGATCAAATCATCCCCAATTGTTCTAAACAATTCAAGAACAGTAGGCTGTCCAGAATTTGACAGCATACTGTCCATGATCACAAATTGATTTAAAACCCAGCAAGATGATTAATTCAGGTTACCAAATTATTTTTCCTAGCATCCTACATGTCTTAGGAAACTAATAAAATTGGTTTCATGCAATTTGGAGTTCCCTAGCTTAAGATATGAACAAAACTCCATTGATGACTTTCTGCAGAAAAACAGCCTGCTGTGTTCTTCCAAGAAATCAAACTTTTTGATTCTTTATGCATCAAGACTCTTATAAAACTTAAAGAAAATCATACATACATTATGTATAATGATCCTATAAAGAATATACATCAATTTTACAGAAGTATCTGATCATAACAGTAGCAAGAACCCTAGGGTTCTAAAACCCAGATTCAAACATGGTGGTCTTCTCCTTCTTCCTTCTATTCTAGACTCATAATCCAATTATGATGCATCCGAATGCTTGGGAACCTTTTCCTACCATGTCTAGAACATAACCCAAGTGGTGGCAACCATTGCCATGCTTTTGATCTCCATCAAAAACTCACAATTGTGGCTGATACATCATTCCCGAGCAAAACTGTCTTCCCTGACAGCCTGTAGTAAACAATTCATAACTTTCACTACCAAACTCGGATCGACAAACCGTTTGTTGGGTTGTAAAGCTGATTCGAAGAGCTTTCTAACCATATATGGCTCAAAAATTTTGGAGAAGAACTCTGATTTCGGCATGCAAAACAAGATGACGATTTTTCATGACTATCATAAAAACTGTTCATCATCTTCTCCAAACTCAATCCCCATTCAACTTTTGAATAACCAGCAGCCCTAAAACCATTTTAGAAGAGGAGTAGAAGGAGAATTAACCTAGGGTTCATAAACCCTAAGTTTGGCCATGAGAGGGAAACCATTCTAATGCATGAACATAAATTTCAGATTTATTAAACGAATTAATTTACCATGAATTACAGCCCATATGCAGTTTGTATTAGGCATAACCATGGCTTTGATACCACTGTTGGGAATCTAACTAGGGAGGAAAACTACAAAGGGCGGAATTAAAATTTTCCTATGATTCCCAAACCCATGAATCCGATTATGCATAATACAAAAACATAAACCCTAACTACCAAGAGAGTTGGGATTTCTTACAGTTGATGAATGTCTTCTCCTTTATGCTCCAAGCTTTGTCTTCTCCTTTTTGCTCCAAGTTTTGTCTCCGAACAGCGGTGAATGAGCAGCCCAAGTGTGCTGCCTCCAACGGTATCCACACCTAGCTTGAGTTTGAAGTCCTTTCCTTCTTCTTCCTTGTTGTTGCTAGAGGTGGAGAAGAAAGAGAGAGAGAGAGAGGGAGAGCTGTAATTTTCAACCAGCCCTTGGGGAGGAGTGATTATGATGATGTCATCACCTTATAGTGGGCATTATATAGCCCACTAATAGGGCCGGCCAAGGGGGGATTCCAAACCCTCATCTAATTTGTGTAATTACTCTTAATTACACAATTAGCCCACTAGTTTGCATCAAATAGAAATTAGCCCCTTAAAGAACTTTTCTTTAATCACTTATACCCTTTCTCTCATAGACAATCAACCTCTCTTAGCATGATCAGTGTGTGACCCATTGGGTTCACATCATCAAGTAGTAGGAACAGCACAAGTTGTGCACAATGGAACACTTTCCATTGAGGGTCTAATTGAAACTCCTTTCAATTCCCTAATTGATTATAACTCATTTATATCAATTAGGGCTTCTACTAACCATGAGTAACACCTAGCATATGGCTCATGGTGTGGTCCTTAATGAGGTGAATAGTCATTTACAAAGAACCCTTCTATTATAGTTTACAGGTTACAATTCTATCCTTCCATCAACACAATGTCTCCAATTGAACTAATGGGACATGGAAGTCTATCAAGTCCCTAGTTCAATTACTTTATACTCATTCATTAATATCAACTCAATGATGAACTTATGGAAACTCCTTTCCATATTCATTCTACCATGGGCCCATGGATTTAATGAGTTATATTCAATGAATGCTGTATGAGACATTCACTCTCTTTTTCCTGAGAGTGATGGATTCCTTGTTGATCACTCACATACCTTCACACACATAGCAGTAGGGCCAATGAACACCCTTACAGACCCCTGAATAGGATCTGCACTTAGTGTTATCAAACTTCTAAAGCTACATGTATATGACAACCATGGTGTCTCAGGTCTAAGGATTACTTGTACCACTATAACAATGAGAAACTGATTGACAGGCAGGTTAAAACTCCATTCAGTTTATCTCATATCTTTGGTCACATTCAGTTTACCTATTCTTATAATAGGCACCCACTTGTTGGTTGTAGTGTCTCCACACAAATAGCTTGAGACTAGTTATCCTCCTATAGAGTCAACCTAACAAGTGCTAGTCCTATGGTTCATTACTATCCATCATAGTGAACCTTCAACTAGGAATGATTTAGGAGTTTAGTATAGAGATATATTTACAGTCTCAAAATTACAACCCTTTGTAATTTCATATTCTCAACTCTAACTCCATGGACATATTATGTAAATATAAATGATGCATATAAACATAATAGAATAAGCCCTTTTATTAAATCAATAATAAATGTGACATATATAAATGAAATCAATTGATTGTTCCTAATCCCTAAACAATCATCTCCATGATTGGCTCTAGGGCATAATCTTAACTGGCTATTCATGCCTCATCTCAAACATCAACTCATATAGGAGACACATTCATCTCATGAAAGCAAACATTCACATGCACGTACGGAAAGTATAAGTATCTTTATCCCAAATGACAACAAATCATAGTGACATAGGAGGGAATTCATCCCTAATGATAAAAGATCATATGCGTAGAGAGGGTTGTTCAACCCTACTTGCATGCCATGCCCACACAAAGGCCACCAATGCAATCCATTTCAAAACCATTTCATGCTAAACAATGTCAAGATATTCACTCATTTTTCAACTCAAAAAAAGCTTAAGATTTTATCTCAAAGAAGGTTCAAAGGCACGAATAGGCGAGCAAAGGCCAAATGGGCAAAACGGAATGGGCAAGGCGGCTGATCACCTGGCTGTTGGCGGCTTGCCGCCCAAGCCCAGGCAGCTTGCTGCCCTAAGCTGGGTGGTTACTCGAGGCTAGGGTCCTCAAAATTCTGGGTTTTTAAACCCCCACCCCCCATTTGTGCATTCAAGCCACCAAGCCCGAATTTGAGAGCTTCGCTCTCTAGAAACTCACTCCATCCTTCTCCAAACCCTCACACACACACTCTCATTCAAATTTTCACTTTCAATTCAAGTTGTGTGCATGAAATAGGATCAAGAACAAGTCATTCAACAACAACAACAAGCATCAATCATCACCTTGTAAGATTAAATTCATCATCTTTCTCATCAAACCCCTTTTTTTTACATACAAGCTCAACCATCAACAATGGCTTCTACTAATAATTCCAACATCAAGTATCCATACTATGTGATCAAGAATACATACAAGGCACCAATCTATGATGCATCCCAAGACAAGGTGTTGCTTGAACCCAAGAATCATCTTTCATACCTCCATTCCCAACAAGAGGTTAGTTCTTCCCAACTTAACATGTTTATCTTGAAATCTTGATTTCTATTAGATAAAATGCATCCCCATGACCTTCTTTTGATTGTTTCTATCATTGTTAAGCCAAGTTCATTGATTTGGCAAGGATTGAACGTGCAAAAAGCTTGTTTCCCAATGCTTAAGAAAAGATGCCCACCAAGTGTTTGATAAAATGCCAAAGAAACAAAAACATGTTCAATCCTTACCAAATCAATAGGTTTGCATTGTAGTACAAAGTCTATTGATCTTGGCAAGGATTTGGTATACAAAATCTTTCATCTCAATGCTTGAAAACAAGTCATCCACCAAGTGTTCAATAAAATGCTCGAAAGACAAAACCATGTTCAATCCTTACAAAATCAATGAATTGGACTACACAAAGTCATGGGCATTCATTTCTATTTCATTTCATGAATCAAAACTCGTATTTTAAAACTTTTGGAAAGACTTTTTTGAAATCGATTACCAATGTATGCCCAATATCTCTATGTTTTCAATGCTAACTCAATACACAATCCTTTGAAATAGCCCAATTTCCAAAGTCTCCGAACAAGTACATCAATGAAGGGGCTCATTGCATGGTGGAAATATATGGAACATGCCCAACCATTTGCTCTCAAGATACTAAAGAAGGCGGGTTTTGGGCCTTTCCTAGATGCTCTATGGAATGAGCAATGGGATAGGCAAGCATTGTTTGCCTTGACAGAGTTATGGTGGGATACCACCAACACCTTCCACTTCAGCTTCGGGGAGATGACCATAACCTCTAAGGACTTCACCATGATAACTGGGTTGAGTTTAAAAGGCAAGCGCTTGAAATACTACGAGCATGCCAACATGGATCAAAACTATATAGTAGCTCTACTCGGGGTGGAAGCAGAGTTAAGCCCAAAGGGTGTGCGCCGTACTTAGCTTTACAACAGCTTTGCCATTGAGGAAGAGAGTGATGGGATAGATCCTCAATACATTGTGAGAGCATTCCTGCTCTACATGATTTCATGTACTTTCTTTGCGGGCACCAATGACATGACTCGACTAGAGTTGCTAGATAACATGGAAGACGCAAACAAGATTAGGAGATACAATTGGGGTGGGGCTGCTCTAGCAACCATGTATCACTCCATGACTGATATGTCCCGAGGAGTTGCAAAGAACTTTGGGGGACTTCCTTTTGTTTGGGAGGTAACAAAGAACATTCAATTCTCTATTATTTCCCTAAACTTGACTTGTACATGATTTCCTTTATTTCTTTGATTTTCCACAGATATGGTACTACAAGTACCTAAATATGTGCTGCCCAACTCTTGCTAGTGATGCCATGTGTGGACCCTAAAAAACGTAGGTGCGGCCCACAGGGATTCAAGAGGAAAGGAGTCGCCACCTTATTTTTTAAAGGAAACAAGGAAAACCCTAAAAAAACAGTTTTGTTTTAGGAAAACAAAAGATTGACTCCATGTTTAAAAATGGTAAGGCAAAAAGTCTTTTGAAAACCAGAGAAATCGGGGATTCGGAGGCTAAGTTACGATATGGGAAGGTTCTAGGCAAAGCCTATAGGCACCCATATCGCCCTAAACGGTCTCTTAATTTAATTGGGCTAAATCAAAGTCTTAATCACGCACAAATCAACAATTATCATCACAAGACAGCATGCATATCATTCATTCATTTATCCATATAATCAAATAAATCAAAGAAAAACAGAAAAAGAAAGAGGGGGGGAAAACCTAGGATACTTAGTATCCTAAGGCGGACTTGAACCTCACGAAGAGCGCATACGTACCTGTCACACCCCATTTTTGTCACCTTAGCTAGGACATATCATTTCATGTAGGATTTTGAGTCCTTTTTTAGTCTAGTCTTTTGTATTGAGTTTCTATGGCATTGAATATCATGTGTATGAATTTTGAAGTGATTTGGAGTTCATTTCGATAGTCAATAAGAACTTTTGCGACTTTAAGGGCATAATCGTCTTTTAAGCCGTATATTTTCCATTTGACTTTGGAATGAATCCCGAGTCATTCCATTGAGTTCATATGAGTATATAGAGTCCATATATAGGTTCAATTTCATGAATTAATGGTTTAGGATCAATTCGGCTCGTAATGGTTCGGGTTGGCTAAAAGACCCTTTCTTGGTTTGCTCAAATTGACTCATAAGACCCAACCAATTTTCTCTCATTTAACTTCAATTGGGCTTTATTTATGTCCTAAACATGTTTAGAAAGATCAATTTTCGATTGGGAAAGCATTCGGTGCGACCTTGTGTACAAACCCAGCTTAGCGACGGTGAAGCACCATGGTTAACCACCTTTGTAAAACCTAACCATGCACCCATGGTTGAGGATTTTTGTCCTAAAATGCCTAAAAATGTGTTCCCCTTCGAAACATGGTCTTTTTGGCTTTTATTTTGTCAAAATCGGACTTAATTTGAGCATTTTAGGACTTCTACAGCGAATAGGAGTCAGAATCAGAGTGAAACAAGGAAAGCCCTCGGGTAACCGTCCGGGGCTGGAGGGTCAGCCGTCCAAGCCCAGACGGCTAACCGTCCGGGGCAAGTTGGTCACCCGAGAGAGTCCGTCCTCAACTCGAACTCTGACTTTTCTTTCCCTCTTTTGACGGTTTCCTCCGCCAAAACAACTTGTCTGAGCTTAGGAGTGTGTAGGTTTGAGTTGTTTGAGCACCAAGAGAGTCTCTAATAGCCTTAGGATCATTATTTAATGAATTAATCTTAGCCATTGGTTTAGGGGGTCAGTTCTCTATATAAAGGACATGATATTCAGCACATAGGGGGAGGTTAATGGCACTTTATACTTAGAGAGAGAGGGAGCTACGAGTTTGGAGAGCTAGAAGGACTTCAAGAGGAGGCTCTTCAACCCCAAGCAAGCAAGGAAACAAGAGGTTTGAAGACAAAGGAGAGTCTACAAGAGGTAAGCATGTCCTTTCAATACTGAACATGAACTTCCTGCTTCTCCTTCTTCTTCTTCTTCTTCTTCTTTTAAGATAGTTATGGTGCATGCAATTGCTCTTCTTATGGATGGAATTCAATGTTTATGTGATGTTATATGAATGATTTTAGGATAGTTTATGGCTTTATATGCTTGATAATCCCTGGTTTACCAAGGATTTGATAGCCTTCTTCTCTCTATCTTCTTAAATCATGCATAGTTCACATGTTTAGGTTGCTGTGATTATAATCATGTGTTGATGTTCCTGTTAGTTAATATATATGATATGAATGATATTCATGATAATTTGAGCATGTCTTAGAGTTATTTCATAGGTCTTAATGCATAGTTGTGAAATTAGGGTTTCGATAACCCTGAATTCGCACAAGTTTCATACAGCATACTTAGCTTAGTTTTTTGAGTAGTTTCTCATCATAGTCATTCTATATATGCTGCATATAGTTGAATCATGCTAGGATTGCATTCATATAGTATATTTTATAGGGTTTTTGGAGATATTATCCTTTTTTAAGGATAATTATCCTTTTCGTTGAGTGAGGTTTTGTATGAGAGTCTTCTGTGATGTGTTTAAGCATGAAATCTTTTCTGTTGTGTTCTAAGGTATATATTTTACGTAGGATATGTTGATTGCACCTACCCATAACGACTTCCTTACGTGAAATTATCCTAGGATAGTTTCACTTAAGAAAGCTCGTCGTAGGAAGGTCTATTTTCATATTTTATATGAAATATCATCTTTTTTATTAGAATATGCTTTGTTATCATGTTTATTGATATTATTGGAGTCTCTTATGCTTGTTAGTGTGTCTTTCATAGGTTTTTATGCATGTTAGTCGAGTCATTGCATGTAGGATTGAGTTAGAGTCTTTAGTTATTCATTATTCTTGTTGTTTGCATGATTAATGGATAATTTTAGGCCTAGTCAAGGTTCTGTACAAATTTGCATATTGCTTTCTTTGCATGATTGTGTGCACTTGTAAGGGTGCAAATAGGTACAATGCTTATCCTATTGCAAATAGGGCTTCTATGGTCTGAAATGGCTAATGCTAGGAGCTTGTGCGCTCAGGTAAGTAGGGTTTGAAGGTGCCCCAATTCACCTTTCTTTTTCTTTCTTTTCTCTTCTCCCTCCTAGGGTTACTTCTTAATACAAGCTTATGATAATTATCAAAGGTTTCCTTCAATAATAAATTCTGGTTTTTATCAAAGTTTTCCTCTTGTGGAAGTTTTCAATTTTGGATTATTCGATACCTTTTCAAATGAGGAAACCTAGGGTATTTACCATAGGTTTGTATTAGGTTGTAACCCTATTCTTTTCTAACTACGTGGACTTTGATCCATGTATTTCGCTGCATGGTACGTAGGCGCTCTTCGTGAGGCTCAAGTCCGTTCTAGGATCCAAGTATCCTAGGCTTTTCTTTTCTTTTCTTCTTTTTTTTTCTGTTTTGTTTTATTTGGTTGATTGTGCATGGATGATTGGATGAAATATATGATATGCATGCTGCCTTGTGATGATATATGATGATATTTGAGTGAAAAAGATATTAAGTTAGCCCAATTAAATTAAGAGACCAACTCGGGCGATGTGGGTGCCTATGGGCTTTTGCCCAGAACCTTCCCACGTCGTAACTTAGCCCCCGAATCCAATTTTCTGGTTTCAAAGACTTTGCTTTTCCTTTAATGGAGTCATGTGGTTTTGAAAATAAAACATTTTTGTGGTTTTCCTCTTTTCCCTAAAAAATGAGGTGGCGACTCCCTTTTTGTTTGTTGTCTTTAAACCCCTTATATTTTTTGCCAAACCCTTGTGGGCTCCGCGCTTCTTTTTCGTGGGTTCACAGTACCATGTATGGAAATACATGGATCAAAGTCCACGTAGTTCGAATGAGAATAGGGTTATAACCTAATAGAGGCCTATGGTAAACCCTAAGTTTCCTTTCAAGTAAAACATGGTAAGTTTCCAAAATAAATGATTCTCGAAAGATCTTTAGTAAATATGGAATTTGATTAAAAAAAAAATGGAAACTTTGATTTAAAAGGTATTTTTTTATGAAAGGATACTATAGGAATCTACCATACCCCTCCATTAAGGAATAACCCTAGGGGGGAGAAAGGGAAAGTTTCAAGGAAAGGAAAGAAGGGTGAATTGGGGCACCCTCATACCCTACTTATCTTTAAGCAAAAGCAACCTGTCAAAATAACCACCCTATTGCATAAGGTAATTATCTTATTCGCAAGATTTCATCTTGCAATAGCCAAAATAACCACCCCACATTGGTGGGGTAGTTGCACCTGTTGTACCTGTCAAGCACCTGTAATTTTCATGCAAAACATACCAAAATACCAACCAACCAAGCTAGGTTTCAATCAAGCAATTATCATGCTAAAACATAGGCTAACACATGCTCAAAATATCATATCAAGGACAAATAACAGATCTGGACAGAATTGAAATAGAGCTTAAAATCAACCACAAGTCATGCAAACAACATGAATCATAAGCTAACTAAACCCTAATTCAGCCCTATATGCAATGACATGCAAAAAACCCTAAAACTAACTACCAAAGATGCAAAAATGTCATATTTATCTAATATGCAACACATGTGAAGCAACTATGAAGAAAAGCAAGTAAAAATCCTAAGCTACATGCAACTTTCCTAACACAAGGATGATAAAAACCCTAGAATCGAACTAGTGCATGAAATCCCATGAAATAACCCTAAATCATGCAAAACAGAATATGAACAGCATTCTAACCATGCATATTAATCAATAGAATGATCCACACATGATAAAGACATAGACTTTCACATGAAATAAGGCTATTCTAAGCATAAACTCAATTTCAGCACCAAGGAAACCCTAGAATCCCAAACACGTAGTAAATCACATAGAATAGCATCCTAGCATACTAAACAGCCCATGAATATCATCCTAAACATGCATACTAGCTAATAGAAACAACAAAATACGATAAAAACATAAGCTTTAATATGCGAAAGAGTTATTTCATGCAGACAACCAATTTCAGCACTAAGGAAACCTTAAAGTCACAAACATGCAGTAAATCACATGGAATAACATCCTAGCATACTAAACAGCCCATGAATATCATCCTAAACATGCATACTAGCTAATAGAAACAACAAAATACGATAAAAATATAAGCTTTAATATGCGAAAGAGTTATTTCATGCAGAAAACCAATTTCAGCACTAAGGAAACCCTAAAGTCCCAAACATGCAGTAAATCACATGGAATAACATCCTAGCATACTAAACAGGCCATGAATATCATCCTAAACATGCATACTAGCTAATAGAAACAACAAAATACGATAAAAACATAAGCTTTAATATGCAAAAGAGTTATTTCATGCAGAAAACCAATTTTAGCACTAAGGAAACCCTAAAGTCCCAAACATGCAGTAAATCACATGGAATAACATCCTAGCATACTAAACAGCCCATGAATATTATCCTAAACATGCATACTAGCTAATAGAAGTAGGAAAACATGATAAAGACATGTGCTTTGACATAAAATCATGCTATTCTATACAAAAAACCCTAACTTTAAAAAAGAGAAGAGGAGAAGAGAAGGTATACCTATGGTGAAGTCCCCTTTTGCTGCTGTAGAGAGTCCTCCTTCTCTTATTGTACTGCTGGAAATTCCTTCCTTCAAGCCTTCAAACAAAGCTCCAGCCCTCCTTCAAGCTCTCTCTCTCTCACTTTCTCACTTAAAGTTTAGGTTAAACTACCCTAAGGATGGCTGTCATAGCCTCCAAGTCTCACACATGCCTCCCCCTTCAGAAATTGCCTCCCCTATTGCTGAAGTATAAGGGGGTATTTATAGGGATTGAGGGGAAACCCTCAATGATTGGGATTAAAACCCTAGGGATTGATCCAAGGGCTCTTAGAGGTTCCCTTGGGGCTCAAGTAGGTCAAATAGGGCTGAAATTAGGGTTAAATGGCGGCTGGAGGCGAGCAAATCCGAGAAAATAGGGAGGGAGCCGCGTCAAGACTCAAAAAAGGAAAGTGGCTCAGGTGACCACCTGGGGCTGGGCGGCTAGCAGCCTGGGCCCAGGCGGCTAGCCGCCCAGGCCTGGGTGGTCACTCGAGGTCATGTCATCCTCAGCCCAATTTTGACCCCTTTCGGCTTCCAAATGTGTTTTAGGGCTCAAATCAACTCAGATTTTGACGAAACGAAAGCCAAAACGACCGTGTTTCGAAGGGGAATGTAATTTGAGTCACTTGAGGGCAAGAAACCCTAGCCATGGCTGCATGGTTGGGTCCTACAAAGGCGGTTAACCGCTATGGCGCCTCAACATCGCTTAGCTTAGGTATGCACATAGGGTCGCACCAAATGCTTTCCAATTCGAAATTCAACCTCCCTAAACACATTTGGGGATGAAATTAAGACTAATCAAGGTCAAATGAGTAGTCATAGAGTGAAAATCATGAGCCAATTCAGGCTAACCCGACGTAGGTCTCTTAGCCAACCTGAGCCTTGTTGAGCCATTCTAATCCCGAACCATCAATTCATCGAATTGAACCCATAAATACCTCAAATGCAACCATATGAACTCCAATTGGCAACTTGGAGATCATTTCAAGGTCAAATGGAAAGTTTGTGACCAAAAAGACGATTGTGCCCCTCAAGTCACAAAAGTTCTTATTAACCCTCGAGATCAACTCCAAATCGAACCAAAATTCATACACACCATCCTCAAGACTCTAAAAACTCAATGCAAAAGACTATACTCAAAAAGGAAACAAAAAGACACATGAAATGACAAACCCTAGCTAAGGTGGCAAAAATGGGGTGTGACACCATGTCATGGCCCATCCTTCAGAATTACACCCCATCTTGCTTGGCTACGAAAGCCTCTAACTAACATGATTATGCCCATGCAAGGGCATATCTTGCCAGCTGTGAGCGCCACGCCCTAAATACCACATAGCTCGAGAATACGCATTAGCCTCAAAGGACTAACACGGAGAGGAGTCACCACCCAATATTGGGAACGAGTGAACCCTAGCAGGGTCTAGCTCGTCATAACCAGAGATTCGGGTTCGGAGCTAGGGTACGTCGCTGGGAAGGTATTAGGCACCCAGCCACGCCCGGTCGGAACCGGCCCCCACACATGATTAATGGCTTTAATTAATCTAAATGCTCAATTAAAATTGACCCTAAATCATGCAATAACAATGACACACACAATTACCAAAATAATGAATAATAAATAAAGAAAAGGGAATAAAAGAATATATTAGAAAGCAGAGATCAGAATATACAAAAGACCAACCAGATACTAATCAACTAAGAACAAAACTAAACAAAATAATAAACAAACAATCTGTCTGCCGAGGTAAGGTGCGTACGCATCACTAATTGGTGCGTACGCATCAGATATATGCGTACGCACCTAATAGGCATTTCACGCAGAATCACAGAACTCACATATCAGTCTACATCATGCATCCCAAAATAAATAAAATAAAACTAAACCTAAAAACAAATAAATACAAATATAAAAACTAAACCTAAATCATGCTAATCATGCTTTAGACAAAAATAAAATAAAATAAAAATAATAAAAAGAAGAACTAAAATAAAAGCTAAATAAAAGTAAATTTACCGACTTTGTAATTGTTCGTGGCTCCTCAGGTCTTTAGATTGAATCAAACCAACACGAATCCTCCTCTTCGTCAAAGTGGTATCACAGCAAAGAGATCAAAACTCACTCAACTTTGAAAAGAAATAGAAAACAAAAAAAGAGAACAAGAGAAAAGAAAAGTGATTTTCGTCACTTTGCAGCAGCAGCAACTTCAATCGCGTTTTTGGGTATGACAACGTTGGAATTGGACAAAGCTTGTGAAATACAAAGTTGTAGAGAATTGAATTATCTTTCTAACAAGAACAATTTCATCAAATTCTGACTTCAGATGAAAAAGTTATGATTAAAATACGACTGCTGGTTTTCAGAAAATCTGCTGCTGAATTATGACGAATTTCACTCCTTCTAAACCCTATCCTCCTCCCCCTATCTCTAAGGCATTAAAAGAGTATTTATAACTGAAATCTGGAGTTTCCCTTTTCTTCCTAGACTAGGTTTCTTTGGAGAATAATCAAAAGGTATTTTATAATGATAAAAGACTTCTAATCTGAATAGGAAAGGGAAATTGTCTTTTATAAAAATTAGGAGAGTGACCGCTAACACACATGCACATGTACCGTATGTGCGTACACACACTCATCACATACGTACACATGTTAGTGGCATGATAAAAATGGCTAATTTAATAAAATAATTTTCTTTTCATTTTAACCAAAAATCCCATGCTATGATTCACACTAATTCTTAAAGGATAATCCGTAAATAACCACACTAAACTCATCATCGGGGCCACGGGACTTAAGATGACAACCGGTACAAAATGGGGTGTCTACAGTTGCCCCTCTTTTGGCTGAGTTTTGTATTGCAATATGAAAGTCAAAAGCCTGAAAAGACAAAACATTTTTCCGGTTGGCAACTTAAAGTCCACACACACACACATGCAATAAGGTCGTGCCAGTCTCAGCTGACTACCTACGTACTCCTCAGAGATCAGACCTAGCGTAGTTCATGCAAAATAATGGGGGCACTCAGTAGGTAATTTCTCGAAACTACCAACTGAAAAAGATCAATATGAAAATTCTATTCCTTTCCTGAGGAATAAACAAGATGTTTCATCCCTTTCCCGGGGAATGAATAAGAAAACATTAATGATAGAAACTTTATCCATTTCCCTGTAGATAAAGGTATAATCCCTTTCCCTGTGGATTATAAACAAACATAGAAGATCCCTTTTCCTGTGGATCATAAGCAAATATAGAAGATCCCTTTCCCTGTGGATCAATCATAAAAATAGTGATAAAGTGCCCCTAAAGGCAAGTAAGAATTCTATCTAGAAATCAAACCCAAAAGTGTCCATCTGGACAGGCAAGAACTCTATCTAGAGTTCAAACCCAAAAACAATGATAAAGTGCCTCGCAAGGCGAGTAAGAATTCTATTTAGAATTTAAGCCTAAAAGTGTCCATCTGGATAGGAAGGAACTCTATCTAAAGTTCAAACCCAAAAACAGCAATAAGATGCCTTGCAAGGCGAGTAAGAATTCTATCTAGAATTCAAACCCAAAGGTGTCCATCTGGACAGGCAGGAACTCTATCTAGAGTCCAAACCCAAAAACAGCAATAAGATGCCGCGCAAGGCGAGTAAGAATTCTATCTAGAATTCAAACCCAAAGGTGTCCATCTGGACAAGTAGGAACTCTATCTAGAGTTTAAACCCAAAACAATGATAAAGTGCCTTGCAAGGCGAGTAAGAATTCTATCTAGAATTCAAACCCAACGACCATGAATGCAGCAGACTAGCCAAGTAATCAATAGAAAATATATCATGAGAAAGACCTCATCCCTTTCATAGGGAATGCACATGAAAATATCCAATCACTCAAATGCATATGGATGCAAACCTTACTTCAACGAATGAACGACAGGAACAAACCCTAGTCTAAGGGATGAACAAAAACATGACTCATAGAATAAGCCCAAGAAGAGAAGACTCTCAAGACATGGTAAGGAGGAAGTTGATTCATGAAATCACAAAGGATAATCTTTAAAATGTTCTTTTACTTCGAGACACATCCTCACAGGGTTCACCTTGCCCTTTGCTCAAAGTTCTTCCTTCTATTTTTATCATTCTTTTTTCACTTTCATTTTTCATTTCTTTTCCTTCTCTTTTTTTCAAGCCCTAACTTTTGCCTAGGCCGCCCTTTTGGGTTTTCAACCTAGCAGGCATTTTCTCTTTCTTATTTTTCATTCAATTCAGACCAGTCTGATAGTCATCAATCAATAATCAACCCATCAGCACCTTCAAAAGATTATTTTCACCATCACAATATTTCCAGTGGCATTAAACTGCTTGAAAGCTTCTTCATTACATGGTAAACATTAATAAAGTGCTAATCTTTCTATTTGAATTATCAATAGTTCAACTTTCTAACATATGAATCTTTTGCACATGCCCCCTTCTATGAACAATGATGTGGCTGCACCTCTAAAGGTTGCCTACGTACCCAAAAAGGGATCAAGCCTTGCGTAGTTCATCCATATTTGAACAACTTCAATCAATCAGAGAGGACTTTTACTTGGACCGTAATGTAGGCTTAGGGTTCTAGGCTCATGAAAGAAAGGATATTAAGGCTCAAGTTTAATTTCAATGGGTTCCTATCTGTCAAGGATTACTTCAACACTGCTCATTTCACTTTCCAACTTAGCACTTCATTTGCTATTTCACTTTGGCATCTTTCTTTTCTTTTTTCTCACCCTTTTTTTTTTCTTTCTTTTTCTTTTCATCTCTTATGTTTTTTTTTTTTCTCAATTTTTTTTCTATTTTTTTCTATTTCAATGGTTTATACACCACCCTTTCTTTCAAACAAACATCTTTTTAAAATTTGCCCCTAGTGTAGAGGGCAATCCTTGACAAGGGTATCACAAAGGAAAATATTCAGGCTCAACATGGCTAACAAGGGATTTTTCTTTTCTTTTGAAGGACAGTAGAAATGATGGCCTCTCTTCATTTTGATTTCCATTGTTCGTAGTTCATGCATTAAAAGGGCAAGTATATTAACTCATGTGCTAGAAAAGAAAACTATAACAAACCCTTGAGAAAGCAAGCAATAAATTAATGAAAACCATTCATTGATAATCAAAAGAAACAATTATACCAAAATAATTATCTCAACATAATTGTTCCAAACCATAAAAATCCAACCAAAATAATCAATTATTCAAATAATGTCTTAAAGCCATGGAAACTAAAAGAAACTAAACAATCCTCTACTTTCAGACCCACTACGTCCCATTTGCATATGGAGGTGGCATGGCGTGGTGGTTTGGGAGTGGATTCGTCACTGTATTTGGTTCTTCTGGCCTAGGAAGCTTCCCTGAATCGATCATATCTTGAATGGTGTGGCGAAGACGACCGCACCTATCTGTGTGATGACCATTACTCTGGTGAAAATCACAATACTCATTCTCATTCTAGTTCGGTGCCGACTTGTTGATAGGAGTAGGATCCAACGGTTTCAGCTTTCCTCTTTTCACTAAATTCCGAAGGGCTGTAGATAGAGACACACCAAGTGAAGAGAACTCCCTAGGTCCACCACGAGGATTAACTGCATTAACCTCATTAGCTTTGTTGCCATTACTTGCACTCGAGCTGCCAAATCCATATGTGCGCTTCTTCCCATCATTCTTATCAATTAGCCCACTATCCATGCCATCCTCAACCTGTATACCAGCATCGTACAAGTCTTCAAAGGTCCTTAATGGAATAGGCATCAATGGTCTTCCAAAAGCTGGTAGAAGGTTCTTCACAATCATGCGCACCTGATCCTTCTCAGTTGGACGATTGGGCATTTTAACAGCTTTAGCCCTCCACCTCATTAAGAACTCAGAGAATGTCTCATTACTCTTCTGCTTTGTAGTCTCCAAATCTCGCAGAGTTACATCGAGTTGGGCATTGTAATTGTAATGGTGCACGAACTCCATTACTAGTTCCTTCCAGTCTCGGGTCTTTGCAATGTCCACGGAAAGGTACCAATTCATAGCATCGCCATTAAGGGTCCTTGGGAAACAATGCACAATCTGCTCTTCAGAAAGCCCTATAGGTTTCATCGCCAGAATATACTGCTTCAAATGATTGCGAGGATTACCAGTCCCATCAAACACATCCATCTTAGGCATTTTGAATTTTGGGGGTAGTTGGACGTTAGGGAATGGACATAATTCATCCATGTCTAACATGTACTCTTCAATACCTTGAGACTTCCTCAAAATAGTCTTCATCTTTTCCACCTCAGCAGAAATGTCTTACACCTCCTTTCCCTTCTTTTTGGTTTCAGCTTCCTTCTTCTTAGATTCTACTTCTTTCTTCTTATAGTAGTCCTCCTTGTCTTCTGTACTAAAGATAAAATCTTCATCCTCCACCTCAACTTTGTCTTCTTCTTTAGTTGCTTGTTTACCCTGGCTAACTTCAATCTTTTGGAGTCTTTCTAAAACAGGTGCCATTGATCTTTCCATCATCTTTGCCATCATTTCTTCCAATCTCTTCACCAAATCTTGTTCAGCAGCCATTACAACAGTTTGGGTAACTTCTACTTTTTCTAACCTCCCAAACGGATTGCGGACCCAAGTTAGTTGTGTAGGATTCTCTTTAGAAGCAATGATTGGCTATCCCTGTAAAGAATATGTCTATCCATATAAGAGCCATTTACCATGATTATCCATAATGATTTCACATCAATTTCCATCCAAACATGCCTCTAGAATGAAGCCCAACAAAGACTAGAGAATTAAACCAAAAAGGAACCTAGACACACTTAGACCAAGAGTCAAAGACCTAAAAGAAAAAAATGAAAGTGGACTATGACTCCCAAAATGACAACTAAAGACCTAGACAAGAGACACGGTGACAACATGCAACACTAAAAAACGAAAAGATGTAAACCCTAGATGAATGGGCCTAATGCCCCTAAGATGGACCAACAACAAGACCACACATAAAGAAAGAAGACTCAACTAACCCTCATACCCCTAAACTGAAAGACTCTAATAAATGAGACGCCCTTAGGAAAAAGATATGGACCTAAAACCATGAGAGAAAGCCCAACATAGAATCAGATTAAGGACACATGAAGCCAAGGGTATCACACTGGGTTCAACCAACCAAAGTCTATTCGTTTTTCGCATCTAGGCCTATTACAATATCCACACATTCTTCCACTCTCATTTGGATCCAAGCCCATATTTTCTTTTTGATTTCTTTGACTTTTGACTTTTGATTTTTTATTTTTGATTTTTGATTGATTTTTTTTTCTTTTTTTTTTTTTTTTTTTTTGGGGCTTGGACCCAATTACAAAATCACACACCTCACCTCTCAATTGGGCCTAGACTTGAAAAAGAGAATAGACAATGATGGGCCTTGCCCCTAAGTCTAAACATTATGAGCCTAATATGCAAATGCAACATGACATGCAAAGTGACACACATTCAAACAGGGCTATGCAAAGGTTGGTGGGGTAACTAGTGGTGTTGGTTAATAGGGTACTTCTCCTTCAAGGGTCACCCAAGCTAGGGCACTCAAAGAGTGGCCCGTTAACGTACTCACTAGCTTATCACAGGCTAGTGGCACAGGCTGTGGGTTGATGATGCCAACTTCCAGTAACCATAGGCCCGAATGGGACCCGGTACCTTTTATCAGACTGTCATCGAGGGTAATGGGTGGTAGTGCGCGTGTGTGCAATTTTGGTCTTTTCCAATTAAACAATTTAAATTAAGTAAAGCCATAAATCACTATACGGAATCTAGCTCTCTATCCCCAGCGGAGTCGCCACTGTGAGCGCCACGCCCTAAATACCACATAGCTCGAAATACGCATTAGCCTCAAAGGACTAACACGGAGAGGAGTCGCCACCCAATATGGGAACGAGTGAACCCTAGCAGGGTCTAGCTCGTCATAACCAGAGATTCGGGTTCGGAGTTAGGGTACTGTCGCTGGGAGGTGTTAGGCACCCAGCCACGCCCGGTCGGAACCGGCCCCCACACATGATTAATGGCTTTAATTAATCTAAATGCTCAATTAAAATTGACCCTAAATCATGCAATAACAATGCACACACAATTACCAAAATAATGAATAATAAGAGAAAAGGGAATAAAGAATATATTAGAAAGCAGAGATCAGAATATACAAAGACCCAACTAGATACTAATCAACTAAGAACAAAACTAAACAAAATAATAAACAAACAATTTGTCTGCCGAGGTAAGGTGCGTACGCATCACTAATTGGTGCGTACGCATCAGATATATGCGTACGCACCTAATAGGCATTTCACGCAGAATCACAGAACTCACATATCAGTCTACATCATGCATCCCAAAATAAATAAAATAAAACTAAACCTAAACAAATAAATACAAATATAAAAACTAAACCTAAGTCATGCTAATCATGCTTTAGACAAAATAAAATAAAATAATAATAAAAAGAAGAACTAAAATAAAAGTAAATTTACCGACTTTGTAATTGTTCGTGGCTCCTCAGGTCTTTAGATTGAATCAAACCAACACAATCCTCCTCTTCGTCAAAGTGGTATCACAGCAAAGAGATCAAAACTCACTCAACTTTGAAAAGAAATAGAAAACAAAAAAAGAGAACAAGAGAAAAGAAAAGTGATTTTCGTCACTTTGCAGCAGCAGCAACTTCAATCGCGTTTTTGGGTATGAAAACGTTGGAATTGGACAAAGCTCGTGAAATACAAAGTTGTAGAGAATTGAATTATCTTTCTAACAAGACCAATTTCATCAAATTCGGACTTCAGATAAAAGTTATGATTAAAATACGACTGCTGGTTTTCAGAAAATCTGCTGCTGAATTATGACGAATTTCACTCCCTCTAAACCCTATCCTCCTCCCCCTATCTCTAAGGCATTAAAAGAGTATTTATAACTGAAATCTGGAGTTTCCCTTTTCTTCCTAGACTAGGTTTCTTTGGAGAATAATCAAAAGGTATTTTATAATGATAAAAGACTTCTAATCTGAATAGAAAGGGAAATTGTCTTTTATAAAAATTAGGAGAGTGACCGCTAACACGCATGCACATGTACCGTATGTGCGTACACACACTCATCACATACGTACACGTGTTAGTGGCATGATAAAAATGGCTAATTTAATAAAATAATTTCTTTTCATTTTAACCAAAAATCCATGCTGTGATTCACACTAATTCTTAAAGGATAATCCGTAAATAACCACACTAAACTCATCATCGGGGCCACGGGACTTAAGATGACAACCGGTACAAAATGGGGTGTCTACACCAGCTTGACTGTTAATATGGTAAAATCTTTCTTTCTCTTTCTCTTTTTATCTTTTCTTTCTTATTTCTCATTTTAAACTCAACAGGTGGAATGGGATCCATATAGGCTATGGGAGCCTAGGCTACCCGAGAAGTACTCCTCTTGTTTGGAGTTGACAAGCAAAAGGGTCCTTTTTTAAGGCCCCACAGGTAGGTGCTAGTATCTCGGGGAGCAAGTCTTGCGACAAGTCCACGGAAACATGAATGCAGTTGTGACTCCTTCCATGCCACAAGAGAACATGAGGCATGCTAACCACCTAGTGAGGGATGAACTGGAAGAGGCCTTGAAGGGTTGGGATGCCAAGGGATTCACTTCCCCTCGCATAGAATACACGGCCTTTTGTCGACAATATCTGATAAATCCTAAGGTCACTGGTCTCCCACCTCAAGGGGTGAGCTCCCCAAACTCTTAAATTCTTTTTAAGATCATGAGAAAGACTCCTCTTGACAAGCATTTGAATTTCAGGGCTGACGGGCAAGGGGACATAGCTCTACAGTTGGATCAGCCACTAGGATGATTTATAATGACGAGGATGATGACCTTGAAGGAAATCAACCCACCCCCCACAACTAAATTGGTATGTGAACTTGTGCAGTGGGACTAAATTTGTGAAGATTGACATCACCCATCCACCTTTCGATGAATATCCCAAGATCAATCCATATTATGAGAATGTGAGTTCTAAACCCTTACCTTCTTGGAATTGGATTCTTTCATTATTATTAACTATGTTCATACTCTCCTAGGTTCCAGGAGTACGCCTAGGAATGCATTGAACTCAATGAAGGATTGAGGAGGGATATTGTGCGAATGAGTTTAGAGAACTCAGTTCTAGAAGCGCGCTTGAATCCCTAAGTAAGTGATCATCTTTATTAACTTTTAACTAGGATTGGCACCATTACCCTACTAACCCATTATCTTCTTTGCAATAGGTATCATCATCTCATCCACCACAGGATATGCCCCCTCCTAGAGCTCCTCGTTTAGGTCATGATGGAGCTGGGCCAAGTCGAAAGAGAAGGCCCATGGGGAATCATTGAGTTTCACTCACCTCTTGTTAGGAATGTTCGGAACCTTACTATCTCCTTGTCATGTAATAATTAGGAATTTCAATTCCCAACCTTGAACTCTTATTATGGATACTTGATGATTCTATGTTGAACTTTATTGCAATGATATGATCTTGTATTGTGTGAAAAATGGGCTTAAATCAAGCACATAAGAGTCAAAATATCACAAAAGGGCCAAACGAAGGCACAATAGGGCAAAAATAGGCAAAACAAGACGGCGGCCTCGAGTGACCACTAGGGCTGGGCGGCTAGCCGCCTGGGCCCAGGCGGCTAGCCGCCAGGCCTGGGTGGTCACCCGAGCCCGAAGCGGTGTTTTGCCTGTTTTTTAGGAAACTTCCTATTTTGACGGATTCCTTCCTTCCAAAACACGGATTTCCGAATTTTTTCCTATAAAAGCACATCCAAGGGGTCTCAAACCTACTTACATTCATTGAGAGCAAGTTATGGAAGCCCTAGACAAATTCTTAAGTGATTTTCTGAAAGTTATGACTGCGGAGGCAAAGAAGGAGTTCAAGTGCTACTGCTTGGATTCGCTGTTCTCTTTGATGCATGTGAGGCTCGAAACCACTCTTCTTACTGCTGCTACATACTTTTGGGATCCCCAACTTCATGTATTCCGTTTCAACTACGAAGAACTATGCCCAACAATGGAAGAATTCTGCGCTTTGTGTGGAGTGTCACCTGTAGGACCTTTCATCTTCCCTACCCTACGCTCAAGTTACTTGACTTCCTTCTCCAACTTCCTTGGGATTTCTCAACAAGAGGCCTCCATATTTGTGAAGGATCACATGGTGAATCTTAT
Source organism: Liquidambar formosana (assembly GCA_039720395.1). NCBI lineage: Eukaryota > Viridiplantae > Streptophyta > Magnoliopsida > Saxifragales > Altingiaceae > Liquidambar > Liquidambar formosana. The sequence continues at coordinate 243,761 of JBBPBK010000087.1, read as the reverse complement.
GGAAATAGCAACTTCTTTTTTGGCTCATGATAGCAAAGGTACCTTGAATTTCAACCTTAATACTCAACACGCTCTTGCTTTTTGCTTGATTGGTCGCTTCCTTATCTCCACGGGGACTCTCTACGTCCCTATTCAAATTTGTGAATTGATTCCCTTTCTTCTTAAACATCACAACCTGATTCCCATAGTGCTTGCTGAAACCCTCAATAGCTTAGACAAAGTTCATGATAATCCACACGCCCCATTAGGAGGGAGCCCCATTCTATTACAGATGTGGCTTCTCGAAAGGCTTAACTTCTTATCTCCTACCACCATTAATCCATACAAACCTCAACAATATTGTTGCCGTCAAGTTGAACTCCCTAGTCAATTTTCTTTGAGGGAATGGTTGGGCTACTTCCAAACTCTCTTGTGGTGAAACATCAAGTGGTTTGTCTTCATATAGGATGCAAGGAGCAAATTCTTCTCCGAACTTCTGGGTGTGCTATGTCAAGCTTATAGGGTTGAGATCAACTTCATTCTATTGGACTTCAAGAATCCTTCGTCAAATGGGTGCATGCAAACCATACCTCCTTCTGTGGTATTTGATCATTCTGTTGAACTTGTGGACCCCACAATGGTTAAGTGGGCCAAGACTAGATGGACTGACTAACTGAAACTGACTCAGATTGAAAACACCGATGGACCTTATGTTATGAGCCCTGAGTACAAGACATGGTTGAATACTAGCTTGGGTGAAAGAGAAACCATACACAGGGAAAGGATTTATGACCTTATCAAGGACACAAGACTTGGATTTTGCAAGGAAGACATTCTGGAAGCAGTGGAAGCAGCACATGCCCATGACTTGCGAAAGAAGCGAAGACTTGAAAGAAGAGAGAAGAAAGCAAACCAAGAGACTATGAAGAAAATCAAAAGGACTTGAAGGCTTTAGAAATAGGTTATTTATGGCATGTCAATAGTTCTTTATTTAACACCAATAAATTGCTATGTCAATCAATTAGTTCTAAATGAATTGCCAATAATAATTTAATTTTGAGATTTCTTGTGGTGGTGTTGTTTACCGCACCCTTGGTAACTTTATGGGTTGCCTACGTATCCCCATCCTTTTTTCTTTTTTTCTTTTTTTCTTTAGGAATGGGGAATCAGGTCCTCGTAGCTCAAGTGCCTTAACTTTTGCCTAGGCTGCCCTTATGGGTTTTCAACCTAACAGTCCTTATACATGATACTTCTTTAATTGATCCAAATTGGTAGGACGAGCGAACTCAATCCCATCCAAATCCATGAGGCGAACAACCCTTGCTGGCAATATCTCCTTAATGATATACGAGCCACCCCAACTTGGCTTGAACTTTCCTCGTGGATCAAAAATTGGAGCTCTGATTTCTTTTAACACCAAATCCCCTTTCTTCAAACCTCGGTCTTTGACATGTTGTTGAATGCTCTTGCAACCCTTCGCTGATATCCCTGCACATGATACAAGGCCCTCAATCGCCTTTCATCTAGCAATGCCAACTCATCATAACGGTTCTTAACCCAATCCGCTTCTGCTATCTGGCTCTCCATGGCAACCTATAGTGACGGTACCTCCAACTCAATAGGCAAAACAGCCTCCATACACCAAAGAATAAGGGGTAGCCCCTGTTGACGAGCTTACGAGATTACAGATGTTCTATAGCCCCACAAGGCTAAGAGTAACTTCTCATGCCAATCAGTGTAGGTGTCAGCTGTTTTCTGTAGTATCTTCTTAACATTTTTGTTGGCGGCCTCCACTGCTCCATTAGTCTGCGGGCGATAAGGGGAGGATAGATGGTGCACTATGTTGTATTTCTGCAAAAGTTCCTTGGTTTCTTTCTGAAAGTGCTGACCATTGTCTGAAATAATCTCATGGGGTACCCCATATCTATAAACAATGTTGAGCTGTATGAACTGCGCTACCTTCTTAGCATTCAGGGTCTTGAAAGATGCTGCCTCCACCCACTTAGTGAAGTAATCAATAGCTACCAAGATGTATTCATGCCCATTGGAGGCTTTCAGCTTAATCTGCCCAATTATATCTATTCCTCACACTGCAAATGGCCATGGCGACGATATGCTTGTTAAAGGCATGGAAGGCAAGTGTTGTCCATTAGCAAAGACCTGACACTTGTGACACTTCTTGACATGTGCATGGAAATCTCTCTCCATAGTAGACCAATAGTAACCCAACCTCATGATTTTCTTAGCTAGCATATAGCCATTCATGTGCGGTGCTCCGACTCCTTCGTGGATTTCACTAACAAGACATTCGGCTTCTTCCTCGGTGACATACAACAGATGGACCCCGTCGTATGACCTCCGATATAGGTTTCCTCCACACAAAACATAGTGACTTGCCAACCTCCTTAGTGTTCTCCTATCAACGCGGGATGCTCCTTCCAAATATTCCCTTTCCTCGATGAATTTCATGATGTCATGGTACCAAGGATGGCCATATCTCACCTCTCCTTCTCGAATAGAGCAGCAGTACACGGGTCTTTCCCTACATTCTATCACCAATGGTTTTACATTCCCACCATCCAGGATTTCCACCATAGAAGCTAGAGTTGCCAAAGCATCAGCGAACTGATTCTTATTTCTCGACAAATAATTAAACCCTATTTCCACAAATTCCTTAGTCAAGGCTTCTAAGTAGGCATGATACGGCAACAACTTTTCATCATGAGTCTTCCATTCTCCCTTTATCTGGCAGCTAATCAGTGCTGAATCTCCGAAAACCTCTAATTCTTTGATCCCTAATTCTAGTGCAGCTTCCAATGCAAGGATGCAAGCTTCATACTCGGCAATGTTGTTGGTTGCTTCAAATCCTAACTTAACCGCCAAGGGTGTGAATACTTCTTAGGTGAGACCAGTAGAACTCCTATCCCATACCCTCTTTTGTTTGCAGCTGCATCAAAGTATACTTTCCAAATCTTCTTTCCAATTTCCAGGACATCCTCATCGGGGAATTGAGCATTGAATTGTTCTAATGACGCCATAGGGCAGCTAGCCAAGTAATCTGCAATGACACTTCCCTTTACTGACTTCTGCGTTACATACTTTATGTCGAATTCATTAAGAAGAATCGACCAACGAGCAGTTCTATAGGACAAAACCGGCCTTTCTATCAAATACTTCAGGATCCATACGACTTATCAAGAAAACCTCATAAGACATCATATAGTGACGGAGTTTCTGAGTTGCCACACCAAAGCCACACAAGCCTTCTCTATGGCATTGTACTTCACCTCATAGTCTATCATCTTCTTGCTTAGGTAATAAATGGCATTCTCCTTCTTTGACCCCTCGAGGTACTGAGCTAGCATAGCTCCCGTCGCGGTCTCAGTGACCGTCAAGTATAACAATAACGGCTCACCTTGTCGCGGAGGAACTAGAATTGGTGGATTGCTCAAATACCTTTTAATGGTCTCAAAAACTTATTGACATTTTCCGTTCCATACCTTCGGCACACCCTTCTTAAGCAACTTGAAAATCGGTTCGCACACCATAGTCAAGTTAGCAATAAACATGCTTATGTACTGAATTCTCCCCAGAAACCCGAATCTGCTTTTCTGTGTTAGGCGGCTCCATCTCCACAATAGCTTTGATTTTCCTTAGATCAACCTTGATTCCTCTCTGAGTAATCATGAACCCTAATAGCTTGCCCGTAGTGACACCAAAGGCATATTTCTGAGGATTCAAATGGAGATGATACTTCTTTACTCGCTCTAGGAACCTTTTCAGTGCCATAAAATGTCCTTCTCGATCCACATACACTTCTACCTCCTTATGAATCATATCATGTAGCAAGGTTGTAGCAGCTCTCTGATAGGTAGCCGGCGTTTCTCAAACCGAATGGCATCACTTTGTAGCAATACGTTCCCCATTGTGTGATAAAGGCTGTTTTCTCCATATCCTGCAGCACCATTTATCTCATTGTATTCAGAAAACCCATCCATAAAAGAGAGAAGCGCATGTCCCACAGTACTGTCTACCAAACATCAATGTGGGGCAAAGAAAATCATCCTTAGGGCTTGCTGCATTAAGATCTCAAAAATCCACACACATCCTTACTTTTTCATCCTTTTTAGGCACCGGCACTATATTAGATAACCACTCGGGATACTCCACAACCTGTAGGAACCCTGCGTCCAGTTGCTTGGTTACTTTCCTTTACCTTCAATGCCCATTCAGGTTTAGCCTTCTCAATTTTTGCTTTACTAGCTTTTTGAGGGGATTGGTAGGATGAAATGCTGCACAATGTCAGGATCTATGCCGGGCATGTCTCCATAAGACCATGCAAAGGCAGTTATATTGGCCTTTAAGAGGGTTATCAGCTTTTCTTTTTCAAGTAGTGAGAGGGTTATCCCAATTTAATTATCCTTAGCAATTCGTTTGTCCCTAAATTGATTAATTCCAATTCATCCATGTTAGGTTCGGTGACACCCCGTTTCCTTTGCTCGACGAGCTCCGAGGAGACGTCATTCCTAGGATCTATATCCATGCCATAAATATCCATAGAAGAGAGGAAAGAAACACTGCAAGCAATATATATAAAAAGAAACACACTTCATTAAAGGAATTAACAAAAAGACACAAACTTGAAGATAAAAAGGGAAACAAAATTTGGTGCCACAACTATGAAACGACTCCTAACCCAACAAAGTGGGATAGGCGGACACACTTTATTGAAAGCAAGAAAGACTCTAACTAAGGAACCTACAAGCTACTATCAGGCAGGTCATGATCTTCTTCCTCAAGGATCTCTGCAATGGTGTCATCCTCTAGGTATCGATTGTGAAGTGGCATGGTTGCAGGGTGAACTGACGAATCTTGGCAATCTTCTGCTGCTGACTCTCCCAAAGTAAAAACCATATCTTGGAACATGATGACCATGGCCTCAGTATCCATATGTTCTACCAGTCTTCTTTCTTCTTTCCCACAGAATTGTACCAACTTGTCAAGCTCTAAGGATTCGGCCCCTCTGTAAGTACTTATTACAAAATCTTTATCTGCCAATGCTGGATCAGAACTTAGGTAGAAAGTACTACAGCGTGATGGTTCTTCCTTTCCAAACTCTTGTACGCATTCAAACCCCATAGTGAGGACCATGTCTTGGAACAGAGTGACCATGGTTTCAGAATCCATATGCTCCACCCAATCTTCTTCTTTCTTTTCCCAATAACCGTCATTGATAGCTTCATCATCCACCATTTCACCGGTGATTGGATACCACTCGGTGAAGAAAATCTCAAACTCTGGGATTCTGATCTTGGTTATTGGATTGAATATTGGCTCTAGGAACCCACAGTATAGGAAGTCATCCCCCTCCTTGCTAAAATAGCCATTCAGAGTCGACCTGTATGATGAAATCTTAAAGTCTGGCACCCTTCCTTCTGCTCTGGCCTTTCCCTTCTCCTTATTCCTCCTTGTTATTTCTGCATAGTCATTCTTAGTCGGCTCATATCCTAACCCAAAAGTGTAGGAAACAACACAGCTTTGAATAGAACGGGGAATTCCTTGTTGGCGACGCCCTAGCCCCATGCCTGGGAAGAAATTCATTTTCCACGTTATCTCACCAACATGTAAATTACCATGGGGGCAATAGTCAAGGGGTATCAATTCTTCCTTTCCAACTCCTTTTCTATGCACTGCACATACTCAAACCCAGACAAACGGGATGAATCCAAGGCCTTCCCAATAACGATGGTACAGTCCCAACGAGATGAATCCAAGGCCTTCCCAATAACAGATTAAAATATGACAACACATCCAAGACCTAAAACTCCACTCTGAACTCCATGGGTCCCATTATTAGAGGTAAAGTGACCACCTCAATTACTTCTCTACGAGTGTTATTATACGCCCTCACTGTCTGCCTAAATGGAGTGAAATCAGTGGGCCCTAAGCCCAAAACAATTACAGTTCTCAAGGGACATACATTCAGTGCGGAACCATTATCAATTAAGACCATGGGGACCCTCTTCCCCATGGTGTCTACTGTTATATGCAAAGCTTGGGAGTTGCTTGGCCCACTTTTAGGTAAGTCAACCTCTGTGAACACTATAGTGGAATTCTTCGGAGCAGGGTTTACTAGATTCACCAATCCCTCAGGAGACAAATCAACCAGAACCTGTATCTGGTTTTAACAACTTCAGCACTATCTATCTGTGTTTGTGGGAGGCCATAAGCAAGCCCCAGATGGTGATATTGGCATTGGTCTTCTTCAATTGTCTGAGTACTTCATCCTCTTCTTCTTGCACATCAAGGCGCTTATCTAACTCACCCAGTGGATTACCAAACTTCAAGTGTGGAGACTTGAAATGGCGGCCCCCTCTTGTCATGTAGTCTACTTCTTCATCACTAGCCCATATGTCATCAATCTCATTTGTGTCACCCATTAGGTCATCCCATTCAATCATATCAATGTCCTCTATCTGTACCTCTTCAGGTATATCATCCCAACCAGTGGGAATTATGGGCTCACTTGGCAACGGATCAGGATAAAGCACATAGTAATCAAATTTCCCCGAAGGTTCTCCCAATAACCCCACTCGAGGGTCTCCTGCTCATACCTTTCCCTCAACTGTTGTTGGATAGACTTTTTTGGCAATAGTAGGATCTTTTGGTCAATGAGGTCTTGGACGACCTTTTTCAACATAGCACAGTCCTCAGTATCATGGCCGGGTATACCATGGTTTTGGCAATATTGATGAGGTGTTTGGGGTCTTGGTTTTGGAGGGTGAGGTATGATAAGGCCTTTGTTACAGCATTGGTGAAAGGCTTGGGTTAAGGACATGGGTAATGGGGTATATTGTCTTATAGGTAGGCAAGGTTGAGACGGGTCGGCTTCAATGGCATTTATAGAGTTGGATGAATTATGAGAGGGAAGCGGATTTTGGGTGACATTCGAGTGATTTGGTGGAGTTGGTGGTGAGATGATTTGCTTGTCAAGTAAGTCTTGGATCTCATGCCTAAGGCGATAGCAACGGTTGGTTGAGTAGCCTTTGGCTTGGTGGAATTTGCAGTATTCATTCCTCATTGTAGTTCTTGGGCAAAGGGTTTGATGGTAGTCTTGGGTCGAGAGGTTTCAAGAGGCCTCGGCTCTTTAGCTTTTCAAGCACTTTCTCAAGTGGCATGTGCAACTCGGTGAATTGGTGAGGTGGATTAGTGTCATTTAGGGAAATAGGTTTAGTGGGTTGGGTTATGGCATTGACCTCGGCATTATTTTTCCCAGCAAAATTCGGCCTACGACTCCTTTGGACCTCTTCTGTCTTGATTGACCCATCGGCAATAGCATCTTCAACTTGTGTACCTGCTCCGATAAGAGCCTTGAAATTAGGGAAGTAGTGAGCAAAGAGGTGCTTATGATACACCGGCAATAGGTTCTTAACCACCAACTGAATCTGATCTTCCTCATTCGATCTATCTGCCATTTTCAAGGCCTTTTGCCTCCACCTTGTAATGAAAGCGGAGAAAGTCGCATTACCCCCTTGTTTTGTGGTCTCTAGGTCCCTTCGTGTGACATCCACCTTAGTGTTGTACTTGTAGTGCTCTGAGAACTTGTTACATATGCCCTCCCAAGTCCAGGTTCTATTCTGATCCAAGGCTAGGAACCACTTTAAGGCAGAAGTGGCTAGGGTTTCATGGAACATTTGGGCCAAGAGTTCATCTGTTGCTCCTCGAGGGTGCATAGCTTGTACATACATCTTCAAATGGGTCTTGGGGCAACCCGTTCCATCAAACTTTTCTAATTCTGGCATCTTGAATTGTAATAGGATACGAGCTTGAGGAAACAAAGATAGGGTACGTACATCCACCATGTCATCTGTCCTATAAATTCCCTTTATAGTTCTCTCCAATGCTTCTACCTTGCTAGCCAATACAGAGTCTGTATCAGAAGTCTTCCCTTTACTTCCCCCTTCTAGGTTAAAAATTTCGAGTGGTTCACTTCCCTTGGGCTTAGTACTTCCTCCTTCATTGGTCTTAGTGCCTTCTCCAGACTAAATCCCATCTTCGGTCTTATCTCCTAGGGTACGACCATTATTCTGTTTGGGTTTCGATATCTTATGTTGGATATCTTGGGCCATTTTCAATGCTCTCTCGGATACATCAGTGGTGTAATCAAGCTTGGTCATGATAGCCTTCAAACAAGTCTCAACATCAAAACCCCCTTCACTAGCTGCTTCATCGGCCATATCTGATTGGTTAGTAGGATCAATCTTCACTAAGCGCCCTTGCTGGTCGCGGATCCAAGCCAGTATGTCCTCTTACTCCTCTATAAAAGGGAACAATCAATCTCTCATCCTAAGGGTATGTCCTAAGCTTCTATATTTGTCTCAATGACTTCACATCATATATACTTGATTAGTCCCTTTCAATTCAATCACCTTTGCAAGGGTCATAGGTGAAAGGTACGTATTAAGGATATAGGGTGCAAAGGTTCTCTTATTAAATGTTTATTAAGCACATCACAAACACGGTCATGATATCATTACAAACAAATATGGGTGCATAAGGGTGAACCCATAGTGCTCTACAAGTCTGTCTATATGGACTAATGATAAGGGTAGGCTGGGGTCCTTCACTTGCTTGAGCAATTTTTATACCTAACCACATGTGGCATCAGGAACGCCGCGTGGGTCCAACAGTACGTGATTAACTCATTTAATATACCCAAGGGCAAGCCTAAGGGTACTTGGCAAGAGAGGTTGATAGCTTTCACCCCGACACATGGAATCAGGAAAACCAAGGTTGAGGCTAGGCCCATCAGTGGCAAGGATACATCGAGGGACATTAATCCTAGCATACAAGAGTTTGCGCACACAATGCAATAAATGAAATAACACAATCAAGCGGATGTAATGTGATTGATTTTAATTAACATAAGAGATTAACTTAGCCTAATCAAATTATATAGAGTCTAGCCCATAAGTCCCCGGCGAAGTCGCTAGACTGTGGACCCTGGAAAAAGCGTTGGTGTAGGCACACGTGGGTTGAAAAGGGAGTTGCCACCTCATTTTTTAAGGGAAAAGAGGAAAACCCTAAAGTATTTTATTTTCCAAAACAAGTGACTCCATGTTTAAAAATGGAAAGGCGAAAAGTCTTTTGGAAATCAAAGATTGCAGATTCGGAGGCTAAGTTACGATATGGGAAGGTTCTAGGCAAAGCCTATAGGCACCCATATCGCCCTAAACGGTCTCTTTATTTAACTGGGCTAAATCAAAGTCTTAAACACACATCAATTAACAATTATCATCACAAGACAGCATGCATATCATCCATTCATTCATCCACATAAGCAAATAAATCAAAGAAAAACAGAAAAGAGAAAAAGGAGAAAGAAAAGCTAGGATACTTAGTATCCTAGCGTGGACTTGAACCTCACGAAGAGCACCTACGTACCATGTATGGAAATACATGGATCAAAGTCTACGTAGTTCGATAGGGAATAGGGTTATAACCTAATAAAGGCCTATGGTAAACCCTAAGTTTCCTTTCATAGATAAAAGAGTTTCCAAAGATAGATGATTCACAAAAGTTCTTTAGAAAATATGGAATTTCAATAAAGATAGAAACTTTGATTTAAAAAACAAAATTCTTTGTAAAGGAAACTATAGAGGCATACCATGTTCCCCTATTAGGAAACAACCCTAAGAGGGAGAAAGGGAAAGTTTCAAGGAAAGGAAAGAAAAGTGAATTAGGGCACCTTCATACCCAACTTACCTTTAAGCAAAAGCAACCTGTCAAAATAACCACCCTATGGCAATGGGTAATTACTTTATTTGCAAGATTTCATCTCGCAATAGCCAAAATAACCACCCCACATTGGTGGGGTAGTTGCACCTATCATATCCCACTTTCTATGGGTTTGTACCTGTCATGTACCTGCAATTTGCATGCAAAACACACCAACAATACCAACAAATAAACTAGTTCCTAATCAAGCAATTATCATGCTTAAACATAGGCTAACACATGCTCAAAATATGGCAATAAGAACAATAGACAAATCTAGATAGAATTGAAATAAAGCTTAAAATCAACCATAAATCATGTAAACAACATGAATCATAAGCTAACTAAACCCTAATTCAACCCTATATGCAATGACATGCAAAAAACCCTAAAATCAACTAATATGAATGTAAAAAATATCATAGTTATCTAATATGTAACACATATGCAGCAACTATGAAAAAGAAACAAAGAAAAACCCTAAGCTATCATACTATATGCAACTTTCCTAACACAAAGATGAATGAAACCCTAGAATCACCCTTGTGCATAAAATCACATGGAATAAAACTCTAATGTGCTAAACAACCCATGAACATTATCCTAATCATGCATACTAGCTAATAGAAATAGCAAGACATGATAAAAACATAAGCTTTAATATGCAAAAGAGTTATTTCATGCAAAAAACCAATTTCAGCACTAAGAAAACCCTAGAATCCCAACTATGCATTAAATCACTTGAAATAACACTCTAGCATGCTAAACAGCCCATGAACATCATCCTAACCATGCATACCAGCTAATAGAAATAGCAAGACATGATAAAAACATATGCTTTAACATGAAATCATAGCTATTCAATGCAAAACCCTAGAACAGACTCTAGAAACCTTAGAAACACAACTACACATAAAATCACATGAAATAACATTATATCATGCAAATCCAGCCATAAACATTATTCTAATCATGTATTTTAAGCATTAGAAGCATCAACACATGATAAAAACATAAGCTTGAACATGAAATAATGCTATTCTATGCAAAAAAAAAAAAAAAAAAACCCTAAAACACAACTACTCATAAAATCACATGAAATAACATTATATCATGCAAATCCAACCATAAACATTATTCTAATCATGTATTTTAAGCATTAGAAGCATCAACACGTGATAAAAACATAAGCTTGAACATGAAATAATGCTATTCTCATGCAAAAAACCCTAATTTCAAAGAAAAGAGAAAGAGGGAGAGGTATACCTATAGTTGCTGCTGTAGAACTCCTCTTCTCCTCTTATGAACAAGTTGAAAAGTCCTCCTTCAAGCCTCCAAACAAACTCCAGCCTTCCTTCAAGCTCTCTCCTTCACTCTCACTTAGAATTTAGGTTAAACTACCCTAAGGATGGCTGTCATAGCCTCCAAGTCTCAAAAATGCCTCCTCAATCCCCCCCAATGCTGAAGTATAAGGGGGTATTTATAGGGTTTGAGGGAAAACCCTCAATGGTTGGGATTAAAACCCTAGGTATTGATCCAAGGGCTCTTAGAGGCTCCCTTGGGGCTCAAGTAGGTCAATTAGGGAATGGCGGCTGGAGGCGGACAAATCCGAGGAAATAGGAAGGGATCCGCTTCAGCACTTGAAAAAGGAAAGTGGCTCAGATGACCACTTGGGGCTAGGTGGCTAGCCACCTGGGCCCAGGTGGCTAGCCACCCAGGCCTGGGTGGTCACCCGAGGCCTTGTCAACTTACGCCTTATTTTGACCCTTTAGGCTTCCAAATGTGTTTCAGGGATCCAAATAAACTCCGATTTTGACAAAATGAAAGCCAAAACGACCGTGTTTCAAAGGGGAATGTAATTTGAGTCACTTGAGGGCAAGAAACCCTAGCTATGGCTACATGGTTAGGTCCTACAAAGGCAGTTAACCGCTATGCCCCACCGTCGCTTAGCTTAGGTATGCACATAGGGTTGCACCGAATGCCTTCCAATTCGAAATTCAACCTCCCTAAACACATTTGGGGATGAAATTAAGACTAATCAAAGTCAAATGAATAGTCATGGAGTGAAAATCATGAGTCAATTTGAGCTAACCCGAAATAGGTCTCTTAACCAACCTGAGCTATATTGAGCCATTCTAATCCCGAACCATCAATTCATCGAATTAAACCCATAAATACCTCAAATGCATCCATATGAACTCCAGTTGGCAACTTGGAGATCATTTTAAGGTCAAATGGAAAGTTTGTGACCTAAAAGACGGTTATGCTCCTCAAGTCACAAAAGTTCTTATTAATCCTCAAGATTAACTCTAAATCGAACCAAAATTCATACATATCATTCTCAAGACCCTAGAAACTCAATGCAAAAGACTAGACTCAAAAAGGAAACAAAAGCACACATAAAATGACAAACCCTAGCTAAGGTGGCAAAAATGGGGTATGACATTATGTTGTTGGGAGGAGGTACATTGTGAGTGGGGAGGGGATTTCGGGTGACATTTGGGCAATTTGGTGCTGTGGGTGGTGAAATAATCTGCTTGTCAAGCAAATCTTGAATCTTATGGCAGAAGCGATAGCAACGGTTGGTTTAATGGCCTTTGGTTTGGTGGAACTTGCAATACTCATTTTTATTGTAGTTCTTGGGCAATGGGTTTGGTGGAGGCCTTGGGTCAAGGGCTTTCAAAAGGTGACGGCTTCTCAGCTTTTCAAAGACTCTTTCGAGTGGCATGTAGAGTTCGATGAATTGGCGAGGTGAAGTGGAATCATTTAGGGAGAAAAGGCGAGTGGGTTGGGTTATGGTGTTGACCTCAGCATTGGTTTTTCCTCCAAAATTTGTCCTTCGACTCCTTTGGACCTTCTCCACTTTAATTGTTCCATCAGCAATTGCATCTTCAACCTATGTGCCGGCCCCAACGAGAGCCTTGAAGTTCAAAAAGTAGTGATCAAAGAGGTGCTTGTGATATACGGGCAACAAATTCTTCACCACCAATTGAATCTGATTTCTTCATTCTGTTTATCTGTCATTTTAGGAAGATTTTTGTCTCCACCTAGTGATAAAGGCGGAGAAAGTTTCATTAACCCCTTGCTTAGTAGTTTCCAAGTCCCTTCGCGTGACATCCACTTCGGTGTTATACTTGTAGTGGTCCATGAATGCATTGCATACATCCTCACAAGTCTTGGTTCTGTTTTCCTCCAATGACAAAAACCATTTCAAGGTGGAACTCGCTAATCACTCATGAAACATTTAAGCCAATAACTCATCGTTCGCCCCTCGAGGGTGCATAGCATGCACATACATCTTGAGGTGGGTCTTAGGACAGCCTATCCCATTGAATTTTTCCAATTCCGACATCTTGAACTGTAGCGAAATGCGAGCTTTTGGGAATAAGGAAAAAGTACTGATGTCCACCATATCATCAGATCTGCAGATTCCCTTCAAAGTTCGTTCTAAGGCTTTGACCTTGTTTGCCAGTACGGTGGAGTTCTCTCTTGACGTGGCCTTGGTTTCCCCTTCAAAGTTCGTTCTAAGGCTTCGACTTTGTGGAATGTCTCGCTACAAAGTGGGGATCCATAGATTCTTCAGCCCAAAAAAAAAAAAAAAAAAACAAAAACAAAGAAGTTGAAGAGAGGTAGCAGTAAAGTTTCATTTGGATGAAATGGAATAATATCCCATGATAGTAATATGGTGTTAGGACTCTTATCTTTTTTAGCATGTACTTATTCTTTAAGTGAACCAAAATGTATTAGAGTTTGTTGATGTGTAAGTCACATTATATAAACTACTAATTCATTAATAAATTTAGTCTATTCTTTTGCATATAATTTCTACGATACAATGTACTTGCCATATGGTTAACAATTCAATCAAATTAAATTCTCTCTTACTTTCTCCATTTATTTTGGTTATAATTATTCTATTTTTTACTTCTTCATTGATATGTTTCTTATTGTAGATGTGTAGAAAATTAGTGGACAATGAATAAGTTATTTGTCAAGATTCTTGATAGTTACGTGTCATTATGTATTAGCGTTTCTTTCCAGATCATTTGATGTACACGGACTAAAACCTTCTACGAAGTAATAAATAATTTCTTAACATCTTAAATCTTCACACTTGATATGGATTAAATGTTAAAGAACAAATGGCCACATAACCTTCCTTAAGTAAATAAATTTTATATTTAATCGATATGGACAATATTAAAGAGATAATTACCCCTAGATGAGGGGCTATGCTACATAAAAGGGTCAATCCCTATTCAAGCTAAAAAGATCTTGGGAAGCATCAATCTTTTATATGTTTATTTACGAAAAATAATTGATGATCTTTAAATAATTTTATTGTTGATAAAAAATTCACGTGCAACGCACGTGTGCAATAACTAGTAATATAAGGTTAATACATGGGATATTTAAGTGAACAATTCTAAAAGCATAGAGTAGTAAATATGTTTTCCAATAAATCATGTGTGGGTTTTCACTTCATATCCAAACATCATTCCAAAACCATGGTTCATCCCACATCCATTCTTACCCAAAACAGGGGTCAAGAACTGTATCACTGTCATTGACTCTCAGGCCAACCAACCCCCGGTGCTAGCCAAGCACGTAAATACCCAATACCTGCATGGCATTCTTCTTCAAGGGTTCTGGAAGTTTCACCCAAGGGCCCATGACTCGTACTTGTTCACTTTTGGGAGTACACTCAACCAAGGACCGTAGGCCCTAACCCATGTGATACAATCCGAGACCTGTAGTCTCCACAAAATAATATCATGAATCAAATATCCGCATAAATCCAAAAACATTTCATAGTCATGTGAGGCATGGTTTTAAACAATATTTCTTAATAACATGTTCTAAGCAGTTTTCACAAATAATCATTTCACTATAATCAATACGCCTCAATTTCACAATTAAATGTCACCACACGTCATGCTATATTCCATGTATTATATTTTCAATTTAAAACTAAAATTCATCATTGATGTATAAAAACATACTTGATAAAACACATTATATCATAAGAAGAGAGTCACATTTCCTACCTCGGTTCGCTTGCAAAGCCAAACCCAAGTGCCCACGTGTGAGAACGCCAATGATGCCAATGCAATACTAATGCATCCTAAGATCCTCCCAAGGACCAACCAAAATCTAATGATAATGCACATGCATAATATTTAAGGTTCCACATCAAATAAAATAATAAAGTATGCTCACATTAATTAATTAATTATCCAAGGCCTCTCTAGGGTCATGCTAATGTTCCAAGAGGTTAGAATAATTTTTAGAATACCTTTGATAATTTCTAGAAATTTCCAACCATTTTATGATATTTTATGATATTTTTCGAGAAAATAGGATATTGGTAAAAAGATTAAACGTGATCAAAATACAGTCAAACTAGCCAACATGGGTCTTGGAATTTCAACATAATTTTTGAAACCATTTTCTTATTTTTTTGGAAAGTTTCTCTAATTTATGGAATTTATTTGGTATTTTTCGGAATTTTAGAAAATAGGAAAGCCAAAAGTCAAAGTTGGTCAAACTATGGTCAAAGCGATCAACCAAGGGTTCCACATGGTAGGACTCATCAAGACAAATCCGCCTGCCAAATTTGGAGTCAATCGGGTTAACCTAAGGTCCTTAAGTGCATGAGAACACAGTGGGTGTGGGTGTGGGTGAGCGCACCCACACTGGATTATAATCCTATGGGATCATCTTCAACCTCACGCGGGTTGCACTATGTAACCCAGTTACAGCGTGTGTTTAATGGGCCAACTTCAACGATTAATATCTCCCTCGTTTCTTAACTGTTTTCAGTGATTTAAGTGTCGAATCGAAGCTCTTGTAGAGCACTAGATACGTATATAAATTCTTTATCCAGAATCTTACAAAATCATAACTGTTTTTAAGGCTAAATTTTCAAATCTAAAACCCAAAAATCTGTAATTTTTCAAAATATTAAGTTATATTCATTTAATCTCAAATCTAACCTCATAAATGGTTTCTTTGACCCCAAAAACATAGAATAGAGTCATCATGTCCAAAGATAACTTAAGGAAATGAAATCTTCTATATACTCAGTACGTAATATCTATATATATATATATATATATATATATATATGCAAATATATGCATCAACAATAAGAAAGGTGAGGTTCTTAACTCACCGAGAGAGCACCACAAGCTCAGCCAGAGAAGCCACATGATCTCCCTCCCCCCTCTCTCTTTCTCTATCTTTCTTTGTGCTCTTTTATTCTCTATCTCTCTGCTGGTCTCTTAACAGATAGGTATAAAAAATAAGGGAGGATACAAAATATGAAAAGAGAGCCGAAATGGAGTAATAGGGGACTTGGATTTAGTGTTGAGCTTAAAAAGCTCAGTACGGTGCCAAGCTAATCTCAGCCGTTTGTGAACCCACGAAAAAGCGTGGCGCCCACAAGGGTTTGGCAAAAATATATGAAAGACAACAAACGAAAAGGAGTCACCACCTCATTTTTTAAGGAAAAGAGGAAAACCATAAAAATGTTTTATTTCCAAAAAATCAGAAAGGTTCTGGGCAAAGTCTTTAAAACCAGAAAATTAGATTCTGGGGCTAAGTTACGACATAGGAAGGTTCTGGGCAAAGCCCATAGGCACCCACATTGCCCGAGTTGGTCTCTTAATTTGATTGGGCTAATTTAAGATC
Organism: Liquidambar formosana; assembly: GCA_039720395.1. Taxonomy (NCBI): domain Eukaryota; kingdom Viridiplantae; phylum Streptophyta; class Magnoliopsida; order Saxifragales; family Altingiaceae; genus Liquidambar; species Liquidambar formosana. Next base: position 227,312 of record JBBPBK010000087.1, on the reverse strand, counting down.
TTTTTCACTCAAATATCATCATATATCATCATAAGACAGCATGCATAACATATATCCCATCCATCCATTTCATCCATGCATAATCAAACAAAGAAAAAAAAATAAAACAGGAAAAAGAAAAGTGAAGAAAAACCTAGGATACTTGGATCCTAGAACGAACTTGAGCCTCAAAATGAGCGCCTACATACCATGCAACAAAATACATGGATCAAAGTCCACGTAGTTCGAATGAGAATAGGGTTAAACCCTAATAGAGACTTATGGTAAACCTTAGGTTTCCTTCTATAGTGGTTTTCAAAGACAAATGAGTTTCAATTAAAATTCAATGAAAGATATAAACTCTTTTTAAAGAAGGGGTGGAAAGAACCCTAGAATTTACCATATCCCTTTATTAGAGAATAACCCTAGGAGGGAGAAAAGAAAAGGAAAGTTAAGAAAAGTGAATTAGGGCACTTCATACCCTACTTACCTTGTGCAATTCTCTCCAAGCGATAGCAAGTCTAAGCAATAGCAACCTTATTTGCAATAAGGCAATTATTACACATGTTTGCACCCTTACTAGTGCTCAAAACCATGCAAAGAGAACAAAACACTAATCTGGACAGAATCATGTTAAGGCCTAAAATCATCCATTTATCATGCACACAACAAGAATAATGAATAACCACAAACCCCAACTCAATCCTACATGCAATGACCTATCCTATATGCATAAAAACCTATAGAAAACATACTAACAATCATGAGAGACCCCAACAATATCAATAAACATAATAACAAAATCTATTTTAATAAAACAAGTGACATTTTATGTAAAAAAATGAAAACAGGTCTTCCTACGGTGAGCTTTCTTAAGCAAAACTATCCTAAGACAATTTCACGTAAAAAAAGTCATTATAAGGAGGTGCAATCATCATATCCTACGTAAAACATATATACTAGAACATAACAGAAGTGATTCAATGCTTAAACACATCACAAAAAGCTCTCATGCAAAACCTTACTTAACAAAAAGGATAATTATCCTTAGAAAAGGATAATATCTCCAAAACCCTACAAAATCTACTATATGAATGCAAACCTAGCATGTTCAACTATATGCAGCATATATAAAACAATCATGATGAGCAACAACTCATAGAATTATCCTAAACATGCTATATGAAACTTGCGTGAATTTAGGGTTACCGAAACCCTAATTTCACAACTATGCATTAAACCCTATGAAATGACTCTAACACATGCTCAAATCCTCATGAATATCATTCATATAATATATATTAACTAACAGAAGTATCAACTCATGAAAATTATTACAGCAAGTAAGATATATGAACTATGCATGATTTAAAAAGATAAAAAGAGTAACGCTTTCAAATCCTTAGTAAACTAAGGATTATCAAGCATATAGAACCATAAATCATCTTAAAATCATTCATATCACATCATAAAAGCATTGAATTAACCTATCATGTGGAGCTACAACATGCACTAGAACTATCATAGAAGAAGAAGGAGAAGGAGAAGAAGAAGACGTATATTCAGCAATGAAAAGGAGTGTTTACCATTTGTAGAACCTTCCTTGCCTTCAAACTCCTTGTTTTCTTGCTTGCTTAGGGTTGAAGAGCCTCCTCTTGATGTCCTTCTAGCTCTCCAAACTCGTAGCTCCCTCTCTCTCTAAGTATAAAGTGCAATTGTCCTCCTCCTATGTACTGAATATCATGTCCTTTATATAGAGAACTGACCTCCTAAACCAATGGCTAAGATTAATTCATTAGATAATGATCCTACAGCTATTAGAGACTCTCTTTGTACTCAAACAACTCAAATTTACACAATCCTAGGAAGAAACAACTTACAAAGGCGGAGGAAACCGTCACATGAGGGAAAAATGAGTCTGAATCCTAAGCGAAGACGGATTCCTCAAGTGACCATCTAGGCCTGGACAGTTAGCTGTCTCGGCCTAGACGGCTGACCGTCTAGCCCCGAACGGTTTCCCGAGGGCCCTCTTTTTCTCGCTCCGATTTTGACTTCTAATCCTGTTAGGAGTCCTAAAAGGGTCAAATTAAGTCCGATTTTGACGAAATAAAAGCCAAAACGACCGTGTTTCGAAGGGGAACACATTTTTAGACATTTTAGGAAAAAATCCTTAACCATGGGTGCATGGTTAGGTTTTACAAAGGCGGTTAACCATGGTGTACCATCGTCACGAAGCTGGGTTTGCACACAAGGTTAAACCAAATGCTTCCCAAATCAAAATTTGACCTTTTTAAACATGTCTAGGATGTAAATAAAGCCCAATTGAAGTTAAATGAGAGAAAATTGAGTGGGTCTTGTGAGTCAATTTGAGCAAACCAAGAAAGGATCTTTTAGCCAACCCGAACCGTTATAAGCCGAATTGTTCTTAAACCATTAATTCATCAAATTGAACCTATATATAGACTCTATATAACCAATGAACTCAAGGAAATGACAAGAGACTCATTTTAAAGTCAAATGGAAAATATACGACTTAAAAGACAATTATGCCCTTAAAGTCACAAAAGTTCTTATTAACTATTGAAATGAACTCCAAATCACTTCAAAATTCATACACATGATATTCAATACCATAGAAACTCAATGCAAAAGACTAGACTTGAAAAGAACTCAAAATCATACATGAAATGATGCACCCTAGTCAAGGTGACAAAAATAGGGTGTGACACTGTCCATCTCGGTTTTGGACGGTTGAGATTAAAGATGAAAAGTTACTTTTATAAGGGCATTTTGGTAACTTTATCATCTTTCAATCTCAAACGTCTAAAACTGAGATGGACGGTTGAGATGAGCTCGGCACCATGCTAAGCTTTTTAAGCTGAACACTGAATCCTCTCCCAATAATAAAGGTGCAACGTAGGACTAGATGTATGGGGTCTGCAAGCTTAGGTAGTGTAGGGATTATGGTAGAATAGGTGTGCTGTCACTTGGAGTGTAGGTGTATAGGTGTAGTACATGGAACTTAAGATGGGGCTTCTAACATAGGATCATAAACTCATCCAAAATAATAAAATATTATATTTTTTAAATTCAGGATATTACAAAAACAAAGACTCACGTGAAATGATGACATTGAACTAGAGTGACAAAAATGGGGTCTGACAAGCAATTCCATACTAAAGACTTGGGTGCCTTTCAGTATTTTCTTGGGATTGAAGTTGCTCGGTCTTTTCGGGATATTTAGCTTCCCAATAAAAATATGTCCTTGACCTTTTGTTTGCAACAGGTCTCTTAGACACACGCCCTGTGGATGCTTTTATGGATTCTACTACAAAACTTGATAGTGAATAGGGTGATTTGTTCGTTGATGTTTTTCAATATCGTCGGTTGGTTGGAAAATTAATCTATCTTACTAGTACTCCTCCTAACATTACTTATATTGTTGGTGTCGTTAGTCAGTACATGCATACTCCTCGGCACCCTCATTTTAATGTTGTATGTTGTATTCTTCTTTATCTGAAGGGTACCCTTGGTAGAGACTTGTTGTATAAATCCTATGTTTCTCTCTCTATCACTAGCTTTAGTGATGTTATTAGGGCTAGTTCTCGTTTTGATCGGTAGTCCACATCTAGTTATTGTACTTTTATTGGTGGGAATTTGGTTACATGGAGGAGTAAGAAGCAAAATATTGTTTCTCGTTCTAGTGTTGAGGTTGAGTATCAAGCTATGGCTTATATGGCTTCTAAAATGTTCTGGGTTCGTGCTCTCCTTCGTACAATTGGTATTGATGTTTATGTCCTTCTAGAGATGTATTGTGATAATCAAGCTACTATTTTTATTGCTAATAATTTTGTCTTTTATAAACATACCAAGCATATTGAAGTATATTATCACTTTATTCGGAACTTATTGCTCAAAAAGGAGCTTGTTACCCTATATATGGTCAGGTAAGAATGTAAGGGCTGCAAATGAATTGAACTGAGTCGAGTTTTAGAGTATTCAAACTCGGCTCGGTCAAAAGCTTTTTCCATTATAGATGAGTTGAGCTTTAAACGAGTTTAATATATTGTGATCAAGTTCGGCTCAATAAGATTTAGAAAAGTTTGGCTTGGCTCGATTCGACTCGTTTAATTAAACAAGCCAAGCTTGAGCTCGAGCTTGAATCATTGAGCTCGTGAATATGGGTTTTAAACATTAAGATACATCCCACTGTAATTCTCATTTATAATAATGTAAACCTCATTACAAAATAAACATAAATCTACAAATGCACCTATTAAAAAAATGAATTCAAAGAAAGTCTAAAATCAAATTTCAAAGAACTGAAGTTTAGTCTAGCAACCCAGAAGACTAGCACCCCAAGTCTAAAATCAAACTTCAAAAAACTAAAGTTTTGCGAGTCTGTTCACAAACTTAAACGAGACAAGCTATGGTCTACTCAAGCGTGGCTCATTTAATAAACAAGCCTAGTATTCAAGCTTGGGTTTGGCTCATTTATTAATTGAACGAGCTCGAAAGAGTCTTTATTGAGCTTGTTCACGAACAGCTCAGTTCATTTACAACCCTACATGTGGTTATGTAAAAATGTGCAGATATATCAGCAGTCGCGTTGAGGTTTGTACCTCATACATTGATGGGTTATGGGGTACATGAGTCTAATGTACGGGTTACAACTCCTAATGTGTAAGGCCTATTGTGAACCCACGAAAAAGCGCGGCCCACAAGGATTTAGCAAAAAGAATAGGCGTGAAAGACAACAAACAAAAAGGAGTCGCCACCTCATTTTTTAGGGAAAAGAGGAAAACCACAAAAATGTTTTATTTTCAAAACCACATGACTCCATTAAAGGAAAAGCAAAGTCTTTGAAACCAGAAAATTGGATTCGGGGGCTAAGTTACGACGTGGGAAGGTTCTGAGCAAAAGCCCATAGGCACCCACATCGCCCGAGTTGGTCTCTTAATTTAATTGGGCTAACTTAATATCTTTTTCACTCAAATATCAACATATATCATCACAAGGCAGCATGCATATCATGTATTCCATCCAAACATCCATGCATAATCAATCAAATAAAACAAAACAGAAAAAAAAAAAGAAGAAAAGAAAAGAAAAACCTAGGATACTTGGATCCTAGAACAGACTTGAGCCTCACGAAGAGCGCCTACGTACCATGCAGCAAAATACATGGATCAAAGTCCACGTAGTTCGAAAAGAATAGGGTTAAAAATCCTAATAGTGACTTATGGTAAACCTTAGGTTTCCTTCCATAGAGATTTTCAAAGACAAATGATTCTTAATAAAACTTCAATGAAAGACATAAACTTTTGAAAAGGGGTGGAAAGAAACCCTAGAATTCACCATATCCCTCTATTAGAAAATAACCCTAGGAGGGAGAAGAGAAAAGAAAGATTAAGAAAAGTGAATTAGGGCACTTCATACCCTACTTACCTTGTACAATTTTCTCCAAGCAATAGCAAGCTTAAGCAATAACAACCTTATTTGCAATAAGGCAATTATTGCACCTATTTGCACCCTTACAAGTGCTCAATGCATATCAAAAAGGATAACATGACAATCTGGACAGAATAGTATTAAGGCTCAAAGTCATCCAATAATCATATTATCAACAAAAACAGTGAATAAATAGAGACCTTAATGTAACCTTAATCTCATGTCATGCATAAAACCCTAAAAATCCACTACATGCATGCAAAAACTATCATAGTTATTCTATAGATATCATATATATAATAACCATGAAGAAAAATAGAAAAGAAAACCTATTCTATTATGCTATAGGAAACTTGTGTGAATTTAGGGTTGTCGAAACCCTAATTTCACAACTATGCATTAAAACATATGAAACGACTCTAACACATGCTCAAATCATCATGAATATCATTCATATCATATATATTAACTAACAAAAAAATCAATTCATGACAATAATCACAGCGAATAAGCTATATGAACTATGCATGATTTAAGAAGAGAGAGAAGATGACACCTTTAAAACCTTAGCAAACCAAAGTTTTTCAAGCATATAAAATCATAAATCCTCTTAAAATCATTTATATCATATCACAAATGCATTGAGTTAACCTAACATGGGGAACTACTACATGCACTAGAACTATCATAGAAGAAGAAGGAGAAGAAGAATGAGGAAAGCTTAAGTTCAGCAATTGAAAGGATGTTTACCTCTTGTAGAACCTCTCTTGCCTTCAAAGTCCTTGTTCTCTTGCTTGCTTAGGGTTGAAAAGCCTTCTCTTGATGTCCTTCTATCTCTCCAAACTCGTAGCTCCCTCTCTCTCTAAGTGTAAAGTGCACTTGTGGCCCCCCTATGTGCTGAATATCATGTTCTTTATATAGAGAACTGACCCCATGAACCAATGGCTAAGATTAATTCATTAAATAATGATCCTAGGGCTCTTAGAGACTCTCTTGGTGCTCAAACAACTCAAACTTACACACTCCTAAGAGAAAACAAGTTGTAATGGCGGAGGAAACCGTCAAAAGAGGAAGAGAAAAGTCAGAATCCCACTTAAAGACGGATTCCCTCGGGTGACCGTCTGGGCTTGGACGGCTGACCGTCTAGGCTTGGACGGCTAACCGTCTGGCCCCAGATGGTCACCCGAGGGCTCCCATCAGCATTCCTCGGTTAGACTCCTTCGCCTTCCGGAAGTGTTTCGGGGATCAAATTAAGTCCGACTTTTTGACGAAATAAAAGCCAAAACGACCGTGTTTCGAAGGGGAACACATTTTTAAGCATTTTAGGACAAAACTCCTTAACCATGGGTGCATGGTTAGGTTTTACAAAGGTAGTTAACCATGGTGCCTCACTGTCGCTAAGCTGGGTTTGTACACAAGGTCGAACCGAATGCTTTCCCAATCGAAATTTGATCTTTCTAAACACACCTAGGATGTAAATAAAGCCCAATTGAAGTTAAATGAGAGAAAATTGGTTGGGTCTTATGAGTCGATTTGAGCAAACCAAGAAAGGGTCTTTTAGCCAACCCGAACTACTATGAGCCGAATTGATCTTAAACCATTAATTCATCAAATCGAACCTACATATAGACTCTATATAACCATATGAACTCAAGGGAATGACTCGGGATTTATTCCAAAGTCAAATGGAAAATATACGGCTTAAAAGACGATTATGCCCTTAAAGTCGCAAAAGTTCTTATTGACTATCGAAATGAACTCCAAATCACTTCAAAATTCATACACATGATATTCAATGCCATAGAAACTCAATGCAAAAGACTAGACTCAAAAAGAACTCAAAATCCTACACGAAATGATGTACCCTAGTTAAGGTGACAAAAATGGGGTGTGACACCTATATAACTTATATGAGGACATTCGTACTTGATCGAGACTGTATATATATATATATATATTATTTTGATAAAAACGGTGTTTAATGTGATATACTAATTGAAATCACGTAACAAATTCTTTTTTTTTTTTGTCTTAATTTTTTTTATTAAAATTCGAATTTGTACTCGTATATGCTCGTATCCATTTTTTTTTTTTTTTCATTTTTTAATGTAAAAAATTTCATTATATTTTTTCATTAAAAAAAAAAACCAAATTATACTCCATACGAATTTTGTCCCATACTTTCTAACCACCATATGTTACTAACTATGCTATTACCTTTTGGAATGATGGGAGAATTAAATTTAGCCAAGGTTTTCATCTCAATAAATAGTACCATGAGTTCGAGTTTGAATCTTTGCTCTTTATTATCAGATGTACGAGTTTATTGGTGTTTTGTGCTTCACAAAGATCAATTTGAGCTTAATGGTTTAAGATACTCTCATTTGGCAAAAAAAACAACACACACACACACACAAAAACAAATGTTTCACAAGCGAGAAAAAGTTAAATGTATTTATGATACTATGGACATGGTATCACAAGTCAGTAAAAATGAAACGAAGTAGGGCATTCACAATTTACCTCATTTTAATTGACTCACAAAACATTGCTGTATTACATAGAAGACTTACACCTGAAGACTTGCAACTCACTCTTTCTCTATCTTTCTCTCTCCAGTCCCTCTGCCCAAAAATAAAGAGGTAATTAGTTATCAGACTTATCATTTTCTTTTGGGTTTCCCGCTTTCTCTCTCTCTTTCCTCTCTATGTTTCTCTCTTTCCTCGTTTCCCCGTAGTATAGGTTCTAGAATCATAGTGAGTTGAACATCTTCTCTCCTTCTCTCTATCTCTCTCTCTCTTTTTTCTTCCTCTGTTATTTAACTAGTACCTTTTTTTTTTCTTTGTTGAAGTTCTTTGATTCATCATGGATCCACGCAAGTGTCGAGTCTTGCGATCTCACTACAGAGAGTTGGACGAAGTACTCTGTCAAACTGTTGACATTAGTATCAAGGAGATACTGCAGGAAAGGATTATCAACTTATTAAAAGATTAAATAAAGTTGAGTACAATAGCGAAAACGAAATTGACTGGGAATACGCTGATAAGAGGAGATCAATTTAGTTGTCATAAGTGATTCTGATAATGATGATGCTGATAAAGAAGAGATCAATTCAATTGTTGTAAGTGGTTTTGACGCTGATAAGGAGGAGATTAATTCAATTGTAAGTGATTCTGATGTTGATAATTAAGAGATCAATTATGATTATTCTAATGCGAAATTGTAGAGAAGAATAAACAATAAACAATAAAAGATAGGGAAAGCAATAGAGAAGAATAAAGAATAAAAGAAATAAAAGAAAAGAAACCTGGGATACTTGGTATCCTAGGATGAAGTACTTGAACATCAAATGAGCACTTGTGTACCCTACATACAAAGATGTAAGGATATCAAAGTCCACATAGTTCGATCAAATAAGTTAAGGGGGAGTTTCACTCCTCATAAGACTCTATTAGAATCCAGTCCATAATCAAACTCTTGTATCGAAAAAACAACTTTCTAAAAAAAAACTCTAATTTAATAAAAGAGCTTGATTATAGATCGAAAACTAATATTATCTTACAAATAATAAAACTCAAGAAGCGTGCAATACCACTGACAACAAGAAGAAATTGAGGCATGTGGAATTAAGGGATGAAAATGGGGTGTCTATAGGAGCATGAGCTTCCAACCACCAAACCGCTTCTCAAACCATGTAACGATGACTTTGTGGTAAGAAATTGTTTTCTCTTAGATTTGATCTTTGAAATCTTTTCTGACAGGTTTTTCTTGGCATGCTGGAAAGGAAGAAAATGGAGGAAGATGCTTTCAACATGCAGGTATAATTAGGGTTTTCAAGAGTTTCAAAACTCAAAACATTCCACAATTTGAAAAACAAAAAGAACCTTCGTATAACGAAACACAAGAATCTCAAAGACCTAGTGATTACCTTAAGGATAGCCTATATTAAATCAATTACAAAGAAAAATTGTGTAGAATAAACAGTTATACCAATTCTCCCTTTGTTTATTGGATTGGTTTGGGAGTATTAGTTAATTTCTTCTATTTCTTAAATGAAGTTTTGGTGATTTTTTTTTTTTTCTAATAGGAGGTTTTTCTTGAGCCAGAGGTTTTGCAATTGAGGCTAAATGCCATAATAGAATTCATGAGGTTTCTTCAAAACACTACCAGAGAAATGGTAAAGGAAGTCAAGGAAGTCAAGAGTGGAGAGATTAAGGCACAATTTAGTTGCACTTTTTAAAAGATCTTTTTTAAAGTGGAAAAAGTTATATTTTACTTTCTTGCTTTTTGCTTTTAAGTAGAAGCTATAAAAACAAACGCGCAATTGGTAAAATTAATTTTACTAGTTATCCTTTGGATGTAATGGAAAACTTTATCAAATTATCATTGCCCAAATGGAAGCCTAAAATAGGCACAACCTCTCTCGATTGCAAATTTTTCGAGTTAATGTCAACCTCGTCCAAAAGATAAAAATGACTTTTAAAAGCAAATTTTCATTGCTTTTACTTAAAAACCAAATATTTTGCTTTTTGCTTTCTAAAAGTCTTTTTAATTCTTCTAACCAAAGAGTGCTTTTGCTTTCAAAAGTAAAATTTTTTTTTAAACAAGTGCAACCAAACGGTGCCTAAGCAATCAGCTTGAAACCTTAATGAATTTTTTAATAGAGTAACTAGTCCACCCCACCCACATTTTTTAATAATTTCTCTTCATGTGACTTGGTGTGCTAATGCGCGTAGGTCATAGCTGGGAATTGTAAATTCAAGGATGAAATTTTAGTCTTTTCAAAGTGGTTCCCTGACACATTTACGCCAGCTCATATTAGCAGGTCGCTTGGTGTTTGTATTAAATTACGTCTTTGATATTATTGGTATTAATTTATTTTCTTTTGCTACCTATCAGGCCTCGTTTGGAAGTAATATGCAAATTCATGGGAGTTGTTCAATGAAGGAACAGATCCATATTTGTGCCACTGTCTCGGTGAGAAACTCGGAAGGTGATACATATTTTGATTTCATTTTATGTAAATTTTTAATTTATTGGACTTGCGAATAACCAAAAAGAGAGATATATAATGGGGCTATTTGGTTTGCGATTTATGCTCTTAGACTGTGTTTGTACGTGGGTTTAAGGGATGGAATGGAATCTTTATTCCATCTATTAGATATATATATATATAACGAAGGAAAGGTAACCTGTTGTGTGCCATGTGTCAACATAGGATTATTTATTTATTTATTTATTTTTTCCTTTTATGTGCTAAAACAATGACAACAGGGGAAAATTTTTTGGTAAAATTACCTTTTAGTAATTATTTTCCAACCTAATACCAAAAAAAGGATATTATCTATCAACTTGCTACAAATTGACTACCAATGTGCGCCAAAATGACAACTAATTTCCATTGTTTCATATTAAGTGGTCACCAAAAGATAAATTCCTCACCTTTTTTTTTTTTTTTTCTTGGTATTACTTGCTCTTTCTCACACGGTGGAGGTCAGTTGATGCTTGGTGCTCATTGCATATCTCTTTGTTTTTATGTAAGAGAATTAGAAAACCCACACTATATAATATTCAACCCAAACTTAATGGACGGTACTATATTTCTATGTTTTCTTTATGCTTATTCATTTCCCCTTCTAAAAATTAAAACTATAAAACTATAAATAGTCATAATTTAAAAGGGAGACAAACAGAAGAAAAGAGGATTAAAAAAAGAAAACATAATCCGCCAGAATCTTCAGATTCTCCCGATTTGCTTCCGACATGAATAAAAAAAAAATCTATTTTAATCAAAATTCTTCCATATGGTTAATTACATAAAGTTGAAAAGATTTATACTTTCTCTTATTTTCTTCTCCTTCTGGCTTTTTCTCCTATTCTCTTTCTCAATCTAGACTTTTCTCTCATCTTTTTATACTCTAATCTCAAACATATTTTTGATATTTTTCCCCATGGTTTTTCACTCTTTGTGAAACCCACTCGAAAGCTTATGGAAGGCCAAGATTTATCATTGTCATGCATTTTATAATCTCCAGCGTCAGATTTCGAGACACCTTCAACAGCTATACTTGCTTTAGTATATACCAACATGTTAAAACCATGATTGTGGGATGGGTTAGGCTCTAGAGTTTTCCACCAAATATCATAACGTATCAGTTCCTTCATTTTTTACAAGTTTCCACCATTAAATTAATTGTTTTCAAAATAATTTATCTTTTTCAGGAATATAATTAAATTTTGTGTCATACATTACGCTAATATCACACCAAAGATTATTTTGATTAAACTATTTTATTTATTTTTGTCAATATCTTTTCAATTTAATTGACATATTATATTAATAAATATATTTTACTATTTTAGAGAATAAATCTTTTGTTTGCTAATAATATTATTTTTTATAAATTAATCCGTGCGTTGCACAGATTCTAAAGCTAGTTAGTTATATAAATTGGGATGTTTGGTAGTCCCGATAGAATAGAATCCTTATTCCTGAAGCAATCTATTCCACTGTTTAATGGAAAGAGGATTCCATGCTTTACATGAGCTGTCACGACCCAAATTAAATAAGCCGTGATCAATATTGATAAATCCAGCTTTTTCTTTAATAAATCCTTTGATAAAACCTAGATGACATGTGTTAAAATCTCAACTATTTTAAAAATTTTCGGCATGACCCATCCATAAATAAGACATACCATCGTGAAAACCTGTTATGAAAATCCATACCTAAAAAAAATTCCTATCATCCATAGAAGTGGTATCATCCCATGCATCGCATTCCACATACGCACAACCATAAGTAATTACAATTACAACCCCGATTAAATTTACATTTACACTTCTGATTTAATTACATTGATAATTAACATAATGAAATTTCCATTAAGAACATCTTCCGCCCAAGATAGCCAAACCAATCCCTAGATTATCTTAAAAACATTTAAAATAATAGGTGTGAGTCCGACGACTCAGTAGATACAATTTGACATAGTAAACTAAAGCAATGATATAAATAAAACCAATTATATCATTTACATCAAAATATACTAACCGAGTATATTATAAATCCCAAAATAAGTTATAACCCATAACTTAAAATAAATAATGCATAATGCCCAATGCATGTGACTCATGTCCAATTTACATTAATTCCATTAATACCGACCACTCCCGTAGGAGTCTTTACGCGGAAACGGAGGATTTAAACCCAACCTCCAAGAAGACAACACAAGGGTTCCTACCTGGAACCGGAAAGTAGCCTCTGATTCGGGAACACAAGAGTTCCTACCTGGAACCGGAAAGTACCCCAGGACTAAAGGAATGGAAAACACCGCAAAGTCCCATTGACTGCAAGTAGTCCAATTCCAATGACCCCTTTTTATGCAATACTTTTACCCAGTATTCATTAAGTCCATTTAATGCATGATTGTGCCCAACATGTAGTGTGATAAACCATAAAATGATTTTATAACCAAAATCATTTCCAAAGTATGCTATAATCAAATAACATCATAATTATACCCAAAATTGTAATAAACAACATAATTTCTCATTATGATTATAACTTTGAAATCATAATCGAAAACTTCGAATAAACAGGGAAAGTAACCATAAAATCCCTACATCTATATTCCATAGTGTGAACCCCGGAAATTGGGCCCACGAGGGATTGACGAAAAGAAAAATGGGTTTTGAAAACAAAAAAAAAGGAGTCGCCACCTTATTTTTTAAAGGAAACAAGGAAAACCCTAAAAATAGTTTGTTTTAGGAAAACAATTTGAATGACTCCATGTTTAAAAAGGAAAGGCAAAAAAACAATCTTTTGGAAACCAAAGAAATCGGGGATTCAGAGGCTAAGTTATGACATGGGAAGGTTCTAGGCAAAGCCTATAGGCACCCATGTCACCCTTTCGGTCTCTCAGTTCATTTGGGCTAAATTAAAGTCTTTCCATACAAAAATCAGCAAGTATATCATCACAAGATAGCATGCATATCATATATTTCATTCATCCATGCATAAAAAACAGAAAATAAAGAAAAAGAAAACAAAACAAAAAAGAAGCCTAGGATGCTTGGATCCTAGAACGGACTTGAGCCTCACGAAGAACGCCTACGTACCATACAACGAAATACATGGATCAAAGTCCACGTAGTTTGATTAGAACTAGGGTTAAAACTTAATATAAACCTATGGTTAAAACCCTAGGTTTCCTTATTTGAAAAAGAGTTGAATATGATAGATAAACCAAGTTTGAAATTAGGAAAATTCCACAAAATGGAAACCTTGATAAAAACAGAATTTTGTTGGTTAAGGAAACCCTGGATTTAAACCATAGACTTGTATTAAAAATTAATCCTAGAGAGGGAGAAGGGAAAGAGTTAAGGGAGAAAGGTGAATTGGGGCACCTTCATACCCACTTACCTGAGCGCAATAGCTCCAAGCATTAGCCATTTCAAGCATTGGCAGCCCTATTTGCCATAGGACAAATACCACACCTATTTGCACCCTTACACGTGCTCAAAACCATGCAAATACAATGATATGCAAATCTGGACAGAATAGTATTATGGCCTAAAATCATCTACTAAGCATGCTAACAGCAAAAACAGCAAACTTTCATAAGCCCTAACACAATCCTAGAACCATATTATGCATATAAACCCTAAAACATACTAACATGCATGCAAAAATATCATATTTACTCCATATGAAAAACATATATAGCAAACATGAAGAAAAACCAATGAAAAGACCTACTTTAACATGCTGTATGAAAACTAACACAAAACAAGGACTCTAAAACCCTAAACTCACAAATATGCTCAAAAACATACAAAACCAACTCTAAACATGCTAAAATAAAACTAAACAGAACCTAAACCATGCATATTAATTAACTAAAGCAATAAAACATGATAAGAAACCCTAAGACTAACATGCAATAACACTAATCCTAGCACAAGGACAACAGGAGCACAAGAATCACACCTATGCTTAAAAAACCTAAAGGACAGCCCTAAAGCATGCTAAAATTATGATAAACAGTAGATATTCCATGTATATTAACTAGCTAGAGTGTTAATACATGATAAAAAAAGCTACCTTTAACATGCAATAGGCCTATCCTATATGAAAACCCATATTCAGCATAAGAAGGAGTAAGGCATACCTTAGGAAGAGGCTTCCTTGCTGCTGTAGAGACTCTCTCTTCTTCTTATGGATGACTTGAACCAATGTTCTCCAAGGCTACAGCAAGAACTCCAGCTCTCCTTCAAGTCTCTCTCTCTTATTCCCTCTCTAACACTTAGATTTTTAGGCATAAAGTGGCTCTCCTTGTGCTGAAGCATAGGGGGGTATTTATAGAGTTTCATTAGGATTAACCAATGGCTAGGATTAAAACCCTAAAAATTAATCCAAGGGCTATTAGAGACCCCCTTGGGGTTTAAGTAACTCAGAAGTTACCAAAAATTAGAAGGAAACTCGTCCAAAAGAGCCCTTGTACGTCAAAATAGGCAAGAGTCCGCTTCAGCAAGGAATCATGGTGTAAATAGGAAAGTGGCCTCGGGTGACCACCCAAGGCTGGGCGGCTAGCCACCTGGGCCCAGGCGGCTAGCCGCCCAGGCTTGGGTGGTCACCCGAGCCCACTTCTGATTTTTCTCCTATTTTGCCTCCTTTCCCTTCTAGAAGTGTTTCAGGGGGCAAATTAACTCCGATTTTGATGAAACAAAAGCCAAAACGACCGTGTTTCGATGAGGAATATGTTTTTGAACATTTTGGGGTGAAAACCACTAACCATGGGGGCATGGTTAGGTTTGAACACGGCTGTTAACCACCATGCTTTACCTTTGCTAAGCATAGGCATGCACATAGGGTCAAACCAAACACTTTCCATATCAAAATTGAACTTCATAAAACACTTTTGGGGGTAAAATGATGACTAATGAAAGTCAATTTGAAAAGATTTGGTTGGTAATTGTGAGTCAATTAGAGCTAACCCAAAGAAGGGTCAATTAACCAACTTGAACTGTATCGAGCCATTTCAATCCCGAGCCATTGATTTATCAAATTGACACTAGAAATACCTCTTATGCATCCATATGAACTCCAATTGACAATTTGGAGATCATTTCAAGGTCAAATGAAAAGTTTGGGACTTAAAAGACGATTATGCCCCTCAAG
This sequence comes from Liquidambar formosana, assembly GCA_039720395.1. NCBI lineage: Eukaryota > Viridiplantae > Streptophyta > Magnoliopsida > Saxifragales > Altingiaceae > Liquidambar > Liquidambar formosana. The sequence continues at coordinate 211,699 of JBBPBK010000087.1, read as the reverse complement.
TCACAAAAGCTCTTATTATCCCTCAAGATCAACTCCGAATTGAACCAAAATTCATATCCATTGTCCTTGTGACTCTAGAAACCTAATGCAAGTGACTAGACTCGAAAACAAAACAAAAACATGCATGAAATGATGAGCCCTCGTAAGGTGGTGCAAAAATGGGGTGTGACATATAGGATGTATACAATTAACCAAACTTATTAATAAACATAATTCCAATTTATGTTATCAAATACCCAAAGTCCCATTCAAGATTTATTCCATAAATCATTTATATACGTCTTCTAGGCCTAAGAATACCAAATACTATGATAATATATATACCATATTATCATGTCAATAGTTTAAACCTATGTAAATTGCACCTACCTCAACCAAATGCGTGGAAAAATGTAACCTTTGATGTTGTGGGTATGAACTCCAAGCCCTAGCTCCCAAATGACTTGGTTGATGAAAATAATGGAGGTCCCAACTCCAAATCACCACCAAAGCTCCCCAATATGCATGAATAACCCAAAAATGTAAGAATAAGACGATAACCCAAAATAAATTACAAACCCTAACTCTAAAATATGAGAAAATACCTCTAAGAATGCAAAAGCGTTGGTGAGGATGACAATCCATGCCAACACCCATGAAATCCAAGCTCAAATCACCTTGAGCAAGCTCCAAGCTCCACCAAGAGGTTGGAGAAGATGAATCCAACCGTAATAATGCATTCCCAAGCCTCAAAGAAAGAGAAAAACCCAAATCCACAACCATACGCGCGTAGATCAGGCCAAAATGCGCTAGATCCGAGCTTGCCGGCGTCGGATCGAGGTCGTCGTGCTGCAGTGAGTCACCGTCGAGCTTCCACCCCCTCTTCTCCTTCTCTCCCTCTCTCTCTCTCTCTCTCTCTCTCTCTCCATGCCCAAAAGACCATATTTTGGTCTAAAATCGTGGGGGATGGGTTTTTATAAGGGGTGAGGGGCATTTGCGTCATTTTACGTAAAACAATTTGCAAAATCCGCGATGCACGATCGATCGTGGTCTGAAGGCACGATTGATCATGAAAAACAGAAGTGAAATTGCATTTCTAGGCACCTACGATCGATCGTCCTCAAGGCATGATCGATCGTCCCTAAGCCAGGATCGATCGTCCCCAGGCCAGGATCGATCATCCCTTGCTGAAAATGCCCAATAACTCAGGCAAATGTGTATAAACCCACACAGTACACACCACTGCCTTATTTTCATTAAAAACATTTAAGTAATCTTCTCCATTCTTTTCTTCTTCCTTTTACTTTAAGTTATTTAATGAAAATAAGCAAATAACCCCCCATTTGAATCCAAATAAAATATCAAAAAAAAAAATCAAATACCCAATATATCAAAATCTCATTTTCAAGTTTTAGTACAAAATCCGTCTCCCGACAGATTTTCCTAAAACAAACATGCGTGGAACCCAATCCAAATATACTAATAAAATCCCATAAAATCACCAATGTCTTATAATATTATAAACTTCTATTACCGCCAAAAATTATCTTTTAAAACGAAGATTTACGAAAATTCACTTTTCCCCAACACTTAGCCAAATTTCAGCAACTTAAACCCTCAAGTTGCAAATAAGGCTAAACGCATCCAAAAAATACTCAATGCACCAACACAAGCATCAAAACACATCCAACATCATAATATCATATACATGCATTACCCATGCATGAAATCATTCGAAAAATTAAGGGATTAACTACGTTAATCATAGATTAAACCCTTAATACCCTATTTAAAAATTACGGATATTACATGAGCAAAAGCTCATCCCCAAGCTAGAGAATGAAAAAAAGGTGGTGCTCCCACGGCCCACCCCCTAACATATTCACAATCTCATCACATCTCATCTCTTTCTTTCTCTCTCTTTCTCTCTTTCAAATCACTCCTAAGACCGCATGGTGTGTAGCTCAAAGACATCTTGCTGATTAAAAAAATGGATTATATATATTTGATGATGTTCTTTGGATTCCTTTCCCATGTATTGATTTTTTTCATTTTGGTTTTTCTTTCTCCTAGGATTAAAGATGGGGATAGGCAGATTGTAGAAAAGGGTGTGGAGAACCTTTCAAAAGAAGAATTGTGCAAATATTGTAGGGCGAGAAGCATGGTTAATGGTTGGATTGCCTTTAGTTGAAGAATTGCGTGAACAGGTTTGTTTAACCTTGATCCTTTTTGTGCATGTTTCTTTTCCTTTTGTCTATATTACTAACAGTTAATACATTGTAGCTTCATGGTTGGCTGACTTTATCCTCTATTCCATGTTTTCTTCTAATTCTTTCCAAGTAACTTAAAACCCTGATAGTTCATCGTATTTGAGAAAGAAGCTGTTGAAGCTGCACTTTCTTTTTTCTCTGCCAGAGGAACTTGTTCAAGCTACACAATCTGAGGAAATTGTTCAAGCTACAAAGGAAGCCGATGCACTTTCGCCATCTGAAGAGTAATTCAATTAATTAAGAAACCAAAAGAGCATCTATTCTTTTGTGATTTTGGAATCAATTTGTGGGGTTTTTGAGATGTAATCTGTGACTTCTAGGTTTTTGATTTTGAACAAAGATGATTTTCATTCTTTGTCATCAATGGTGTTTGGGATGGATAGGTGGAGTTATTGTGTTTCTTTTTTGTTGATAATCTACCAAATAATATGGATAATCGGTTGCTTCAAAATGTGTTCAATTGGTTTGGTCGAGTAGCTGATGTTTTTGTTCCTTCTAGGAAAAGAAGAGGTAGAACCAAATTTGAATTTGTGTGTTTCTTAAATGAATTCGATGCTGATGTGGATATAAGGAGATCAAATGGAGCTTGGTGTTGGGAAAGGAAGTTGTCATACCCTATTTTTGCCACCTCAGCTAGGGTTTGTCATTTTATGTGTCTTTTTGTTTCCATTTTTACTATAGTCTTTTGCATTGAGTTTCTAGGGTCTTGAGGATAATGTGTATGACTTTGGTTCGATTTGGAGTTGATCTTGAGGGTTAATAAGAACTTTTGTGACTTGAGGGGCATAATCATCCTTTAGGTCACAAACTTTCCATTTGATCTTGAAATGATCTCTGAGTTATCAATTGGAGTTCATATGGATACATTTGAGGTATTTATGGGTTCAATTTGATGAATTGATGTTCGGGATTAAAATAGCTCAATACAGTTTAGGTTAATTAAGAGACCCACTTCGGGTTAGTTCAAATTGGCTCATGATTTTCACTCAATTCCTACTCATTTGACTTTAATTAGTCTCAATCTCATTCCTAAAGATGTTTTGGAAGGTTGAATTTTGAATTGGAAAGCATTCGGTGCGACCCTGTATGCATACCTATGCTTAGCGACGATGGTAAATAGCGGTTAGCCACCTTTGTAAAACCTAACCATGCAGCCATGGCTAGGGATTTTTGCCCTAAAGTGTCTTAAATTATATTCCTTTTCGAAACACGGTCGTTTTGGCTTTCGTTTCGTCAAAATCGGAGTTGATTTGACCCCCAAAACACATTTGGAAGCTGAAAGGGCTCAAAATAGGCAAGAGCTGATGAGGACCACCCAGGCCTGGGTGGCTAGTCGCCTAGGCCCAGGCTACTAGCCACCCAAGACCAAGTGGTCACCCGAGCCACTTTCCTTTTTTTGCTAAAGCGGGATCTCTTTCCTATATTTGATAGATTAATTTTCTGCCTCCAGCCGCCATTCCATCTTATTTTCAGCCCTAATTAACCTACTTGAGCCCCAAAGAAGTCTCTAATGACCCTTGGATCAATATTTAGGGTTTTAATCCCAACCATAGATGGATTCCACTCAAACCCTATAAATACCCCTCTATGTTTCAGCATTAGGGGGCCACTTGGAAGGCAACTAGAGCCACTTCTATATACTTAACCTAATTTCTGAAAGAGAAGTAGAGAGAGAGAGTTTCAAAAGAGAGCTAGGGTTTGTGGAGGCTTGAAGGAGAGTGTTTCAAATCATTGACAAGAGAATGAAGGAGTCTCTACAGCGATAAGGTTGAACCATAGGTATACCTCCATCTCTTTCATATTGAAATTAGGGTTTTGCTTAAAATGATTCTATTGCATGTTAAAGCTTGCATTTTTATCATGTATTGTTGCTTCTATTAGTTAATATGCATGATTAAAATATTTTTAATGGTTAGTTTTGCATGCTATGGGGTCATTTTATGTGAAGAAATGCATAGTTGTGATTCTAGGGTTTTTATTGTGCTGAAATTAGGGTTTTGCTTAGAATAGCTCTATTGCATGTTAAAGTTTACATTTTTATCATGTGTTGATGCTTCTATTAGTTAATATACTAACTAATACATGATTAGAATGTCATTCATGACGAGTTTTACATGATTTAGAGTTATTTCATGTAGTTTAAAGCATGATTGTGAGTTTAGGGTTTCTATTGTCTTTGTTTTAGGTTAGTTGCATATCGCATGGTAGTTTAGGGTTTTTTGTTGGTTTTTCTTCATAGTTGCTGTATATGTATTGCATATGAAATAACTATGATATTTTCTGCATTCATTTAGTGGATTTTAAGGTTTTTTTTTTTTTTTTTTTTTGCATGTAATGGTTCTAAGGTTGAATTAGGGTTTATGTTCATTCATTATTCTTGTCGGTTTGCATGTTTAGTGCATGATTTAGACCTTATTTCAATTCTGTCCAGATTTGTTCATTGTCATTATTGTCACACTTCGAGTATGTGATTGCCAATGTTTAAGCATGATAATAGCTTTATTTGGAAACTAGTTTGGTTTGTTGGTATTTTTGGTGGATATTTCATGTAACTTGGCAGATACAAAACCCATAGAAAATGGGATATGACAGGTGCAATTACCCCACCAATGTGAGGTGATTTTTTTTTACAGTTGCTATTGCATAAGGTAAGTAGGGTTTGAAAGTGCCCTAATTCACTTTTTCTTCCCTTAAAACTTTCCCTTTCTCCCTCTTAGGGTTATTTCCTAATAGGGGGATATGGCAATCCCTATGGTTTCCTTTCATAAAAGAATACCTTTTAATAAAAAGTTACTTTCTTTGTTAAAATTCCATATTTTCTAAAGATCTTTTTAAGAATCATTTATCTTTGGAAACTTCCCATATTTTCTTGAAAGGAAACTTAGGGTTTATCATAGGCCTTTATTAGGTTTTAACCCTATTCCCTATCAAACTACGTGGACTTTGATCCATGTATTTCCATACATGGTACGTAAGTGCTCATCTTAAGGTTCAAGTCCGCCCTAGGATACTAAGTATCCTAGGTTTTCTTTTCCTTCTTCTTTTATCTCTTTTCTCTTTTATTATCTTGCTTATATGGATGAATGAATGGATGATATGCATGCTGTCTTGTGATGATAATTGATGATTTATGTGTGTTTAAGACTTTGATTTAGCCCAATTAAATTAAGAGACCGTTTAAGGCGATATGGGTGCCTATAGGCTTTGCCTAGAACCTTCCCATATCGTAACTTAGCCTCCGAATTCACAATCTTTGGTTTTCAAAAGACTTTTTGCCTTTCCATTTTTAAACATAGAGTCACTTGTTTTTAGAAAATAAAACATTTTAGGGTTTTCCTTGTTTCCTTTAAAAAATGAGGTGGCGACTCCCTTTTCAACCTATGTAGGCCGCTTTCATGGGTCCACAGTGTTGTTTATTAGAAAAGCTAAATTTGGTAGAGAAAAGAGATCTTTTGATGTTGGAGAAGCCTGTGTTAATAACACAATTAATTTGGAGGGCTAAAATGGTCAGTTAGAGGAGTCAGGCAACGAGCCTATTAGTAGGCTAGATAGTTTTTTACAGTAGGCGTTTTAAGGAAGTAATTATTCCAGATTTTCTGACTGGTGTGCAATAGAATATTTGTCGAGTAGGCTTACTAGGGGAAAAGGAAGGAAGTCAGTTTGGTAGTAGAACCTATGTAGAAGTTGTAAATGGAAATCTGATTAGTGATAAGCAGCCTATTATTATTGAAGATATAGATGAGAGTTGGCTCAGAAGTTGCTTGGTGGGACTACAACAAATTGTATGGATGCTGCTGCAATCCAAGATGCTCGTATTAGTGAAGGCATTTTAAGTATTAGGGTATGACTTTTGGGAGGAAGGAATATGCTCCTTATTTGTGAGACGGAAGAATACAAACAGTATTGGTTGGAGAATGATGATGGATTGCTGACAAACTGGTTTGTTGAATTGAAGGAATGGGATTCCAAGTGTGTGAATGGTACAATTCTAGTATGGGTATGTCTGGCATGCCTCTTCATGCGTGAAATTTTAAATTTTTTAAGATAATTGGGGAGGTGTGGGGTGAGGTAGTATTTTGGGATAGTAATATTGTGAAGAAAACTAGATTTGATAAGGCTAAGGTCCTGTTATCTACAGATTATAGGTATAATATTACAAGTGGAGTTCTAGTGTGGATAAAGGGTGTGTGTTACAAAATTAAAGTAAGGGAAGAGATGATTATTGATCTTAATGAGCCAAGGATTGTAGGTAAAGGGAGCTGCTAAGGTTGAGAAGCTAGATAATGATAATGGTGATAGTGAAAGCAAAAGGTCATATTAGGATGAGGTGCTGATGTCAAAAGAAGAGGAAAGTAGACTTTATGGAAGGAAGGCAGTGCAGGGGGAGTGGCAATTGCAGGTTGATGATGATGATGTGGTCGGGTTTGACGTAGAGGTTAGTGTTGATAAGGTAGAGCCTGAAGTGGATGCATGTGGTGACTAGATTAAGCGATAGATTTGGCTGGTATAGATATAGAAGTTGTTCCAGATTCAATTGCTAAAAGAGTTGAAGAGGAGATGGAAAGCGTTGACGAGGGATTGCTTGGCCAGGCTGTAAATGAAGATTTTGTAAGAGGTAAGGAAGAGGTGGACAATCTACAAAACATTATAAAAATTGAAGGCAATAAAATGAAATGGCCATTTAACAAGAGGTTGTGCACTGTGATCTGTGTAACCTAATAAAACAGAGTATACATAAAAATAGGGTATTATTGTCAAGGATACTCAATCTCCAACCCAATCATCACTGCTATCAAGAGAATCAATCAAGCTAATTACATGAATTTTGGAATTCAATATCTTTCTTTGTATAGAAAATTCTAAAGATTTCCATCCCTATAATTACTCCTAAATATCTTATCATATTACTGTACAGTAGCTATATATTCATGTAACTCAATAATACTTTGCAAGCAATAATGTTAATTCCATTATACTCTATTTCATGGTATCAGAGCCTTTCAAGCTCCCTTGAGTAACGTCCTTTTTTTTTTTTTCCCTGCCTTGTTCCCATGGCCTCCTCATCCCAATCTAGTGTTACCACTCCCTCAAGCATCTCATCCTTGGTAACTCTAAACGTGGCCCCCCAACTTCCTCTTAAACTCAACAAGCAAACTATATGCTATGGCGGGCCCAATTCCTCCTATTACTTCGTGGCTACAATTTATTGGGATATATTGATGGTTCTTATCCAGCCCCTCCACGTTTCCGCATGACTAATGCATCTACCACATCTACTGAATCTGCCACATCGATTCCTAACCCAGAATTTAAACTTTGGGATCATCAAGATCAATTGATTCTTAGTTGGATCATCTCCTCCCTCACCGAAGAGGTCATCTCCCACATTACTAGCTCATCCACTTCATATGAAGCATGGAAAATTTTGGCACGGACCTTTGCTCCTTCCTCTCGCACCCGAGTCATGCACTTGAAGGATACCCTTTCTCAAGTCAAGAGGGATACCTCCTCTATAGCAGATTATCTCCAATTAATCCGCTCTCTTACAGACTCTCTTGCAGCGATCGATCGCCCAGTCAGCGATAAGGACCTTGTCCTTGCAACTCTTCGTGGCGTTGGTACTGATTACCGTGATTTTGCCACCTTTGTCCACACTCGCGCCAAACCTGTTTCCTTTGATAATCTCTGTGGCATGCTTCTGAGTCATGAGGCTTATTTGGCGGATATCACTGATCAAATTCCTCTTCAAATACAAACTACAAATGCGGCTTCTCATACTCCCACCGACCAAGCAAATTCCTCTCGGCCACACAACAATGCCAACCGAAACTACTAGTCTAATCATGGTAATCGTGGCAATCGCTGTGGTAACAATCGTGGCCCTCATTCCAATTTTTATAACTCAGGCCGTCCAGTGAGCACACCTCCATTTACAAATCATTCTCATCCTACTTCTCAACTTTGCTCTCAAAAAGGACACACTTCTTCTCACTGCCCACAACACTTCAATCATGCCTTTTTAGGTGATCGCGTCTCATATTCTACTGATCTCAGTCATTCTTGGTTGCTTGACTCTGGATCTAACAATCACCTCACTGCAAACATGTCCAATCTTGCTATTCACTCTGATTACTCTAGTCCTGATCAAATCATTGTTGGTGATGGTCAAGGTTTGGTAATTTCCCATGTTGGCTCTTCTCATTTTTCATCTAAAAATAATAAATTTTTTATGAAAGATGTTCTTCGGGTCCCTTCTATTCATCATAATTTGCTATCTGTTAATGAGTTTTCCAAAGATAATAATGTGATTTTTGAATTTCACCCATCTCATTTTCTTGTCAAGGATCAACGGACGGGACAAACTCTACTCAGAGGCCCGAGTGAGCATGGCCTTTATTAATTACATCTTGATTGTTTCGTACCAAATAAAGAGCCAACCTTCTCTGCCATAGTTAGTGACTGTGTTACCATTGTGATTGGCATCAACATCTTGGTCACCCTTCATTGTGGCTAGTCCGACAAGTCCTCTCACATTTTGATTTACCATTTGCTAATAAAGAAAGCTCTACATATGATGCATGCCAATGCTCCAAAAGCCATCGTCTTCTTTTCACATCTTCACAGTCTAAGAGTACTGCTCCTTTAGATCTCATCCACTCCGATGTATGGAGTGCTGCCCCGATTCCTTCAATCGATGGTTTTCATTATTATGTTATTTTTGTTGATGATTTTAGTCGATATTGTTGGCTTTATCCCATTGTTCACAAATCAGATGTTTTTACCGCGTTCATGCATTTCAAATCCTTGGTCGAAAACTACTTTGGCTGTACGATTAAGGCTTTTCAATCCGATGGTGGTGGAGAATTTAATAAACTCACAAATTTCTTAGCTGCAAATGGAATTTCTCAACGGATCTCATGCCCTTATACTCAACAATAAAATGGTCGGACCGAACATAAACATCGGCATATTGTTGAAACTGGACTTGCTCTCCTCACTAATGCACATCTTCCTACAAATTTTTGGTCCTTTGCCTTTCAAACGGCTATTTATTTAATTAATCAGCTGCCTAGTGTTGTCATTGGCCACATGAGTCCCCTTATGAAACTATTTGGGACTCCACCTGACTTCTCTTCCCTTCGAGTTTTTGGGTGTTTATGCTATCCGTGGCTCCAACCATATGCAAAGCACAAGTTGGATTAGCTGTCTAAGCCGTGCATTTTTATTAGTTATTCCCTAGTTTACAAAGGCTTTAAGTGCTTTGATCCATCCACTAGCAAGATTTTTGTGTCCAAACATGTTTATTTTGATGAGAAGATATTCCCTTATACAAGTATTGCTATGCCCACTGGGTTGATCACTTTACCCACCACCTCTTGGTCTAATACTTCCCCTCCCATTATTCTCCCTTGTAGTGGGTCTGTTGGGAATCTAACTACCAAGAGGAAAAATACAAAGGCGGAATTAAAATTTTTCCTACGATTCCCAAACCCATGAATCTTAATTATGCTTAATACAAAACAAAAACCCTAACTAGAAGAGGGTAGAATTACTTACAGTTGATAAAGTCTTCTCCTTTATGCTCCAAGCTTTGTCTTCTGATTGAGCAGTCCAAGTGCACTGCCTCCAACAGTATCCACACCTAGCTTGAGCAAGTTGTCCTTTCCTTCTTCTTCCTTAGGGTTGCTAGAAGTGGAGAAGAGGGAGAGAGAGAGAGGGAGGGCTGTGAAATTTTCGGCCAGCACTTGGGAGCCTCCAAGAGTGCATTAAGTGATGATGTCATCACATCATAAGAGGCTTTAAATAGCCTCCAACTAGGGCCGGCCAAGGGGGGATTCCAAACCCTAATCTAATTTGTGTAATTACTCTTAATTACACAATTAGCCCACTAGTTTGCATCAAATACAAATTAGCCCCTTAAAGAACTTTTCTTTAATCACTTATACCCTTTCTCTCATGGACAATCAAGCTCTCTTAGCATGATCAGTGTGTGACCCATTGGGTTCACATCATCAAGTAGTAGGAACAGCACAAGTTGTGCACAATGGAACACTTTCCATTAAGGGTCTAATTGAAACTCCTTTCAATTCCCTAATTGATTATAACTCATTTATATCAATTAGGGCTTCTACTAACCATGAGTAACACCTAGCATATGGCTCATGGTGTGGTCCTTAATGAGGTGAATAGTCATTTACAAAGAACCCTTCTGTTATAGTTTACAGGTTACAATTCCATCCTTCCATCAACACAATGTCTCCAATTGAACTAATAGGACATGGAAGTCTGTCAAGTCCCTAGTTCAATTACTTTATACTCATTCATTAATATCAACTCAATGATGAACTTATGGAAACTCCTTTCCATATTCATTCTACCATGGGCCCATGGATTTAATGAGTTATATTCAATGAATGCTGTATGAGACATTCACTCCCTTTTTCCTGAGAGTGATGGATTCCTTGTTGATCACTCACATGCCTTCACACATATAGCAGAAGGGCCAATGAACACCCTTACAGACCCCTGAATAGGATCTGCACTTAGTGTTATCAAACTTCTAAAGCTACATGCATAAGACAACCATGGTGTCTCAGGTCTAAGGATTACTTGTACCACTATAACAATGAGAAACTGATTGACAGGCAGGTTAAAACTCCATTCAGTTTATCTCATATCTTTGGTCACATTCAGTGTACCTATTCTGATAATAGGCACCCACTTGTTGGTTGTAGTGTCTCCACACAAATAGCTTGAGACTAGCTATCCTCCTATAGAGTCAACCTAACAAGTGCTAGTCCTATGGTTCATTACTGTCCATCATAGTGAACCTTCAACTAGGAATGATTTAGGAGTTTAGTACAGAGATATATTTAGAGTCTCAAAATTACAACCCTTTGTAATTTCATATTCTCAACTCTAACTCCATGGACATATTATGTAAATATAAATGATGCATATAAACATAATAGAACAAGCCCTTTTATTAAATCAATAATAAATGTGACATGTATAAATGAAATCAATTGATTGTTCCTAATCCCTAAACAATCATCTCTATGATTGGCTCTAGGGCATAATCCTAACAATCTCCCACTTGCACTATAGCCAATCCACCATGTATCTCATATTCATATCCTGTGGGTGGTGATCCAACACACTTGGGTCATAGCTTTAGTGAAGGGGTCTTCTTTATTCTCTGTTGTATTAAACTTCTATATGTCATCTCTTCCAATGATCTCTCTAATCACTTGGAATCGCCGCTTAAAGTTTGGACTTTTGATGAGACCGTGGATCCTTGTCTTGAGCACTAGCCTTATTGTTGTCACAAAAACAATAGTAAAGGCTTCTCAATGTTAGGAACCACTCCTAGTTCTGCAATGAACTTACTCATCCAAACATGCAGCAATGAGCTCAAATTTACAGCTCCACCATTTAAGGTGAGAACATACCTCGATGTTGATCTCCTATCATCATCGTCAGATTGAAAATCTGAATCCGTTCTACCAACCATTTCAAGTTTCTTTCTTCATGGGCAAGGGATAGGTCCTTTAGTTCTTCTCAAGAACTTAAGGATAGCCTTGACTGCTTCCCAGTGTTCCTCATCTGGGTCTGCCTGATATCTGCTCGTAACATTTACAGCAAAACTGATATCTGGTCTTTTAGTTATAGACAACTTGATTCCATGTCTGACAGGAATTAGACCTCCTTTTGGAATCATGCATTTTGAACTCTTTCAAAATCTTGTCTATGTACTTTGATTGGGAGAGACTTAGCATCCTTTAGATCTATCTCTATAGACCTCTATTCCTAGAATATAGGATGCTTCTTCCAAATCTTTTATGAAGAAACTTTGTGAAAAACCAATCTTTCACTTTTGACAACGTCTCTACATTATTCCCTAATAAGTAGAACGTCATTCACTTATAGGACCATAAATGTGATCGCACTCCCACTAACCCTTTGTACAATCATGGTACAATAACGGGTTCTATCTCAACAGGGATAGGGGTTGCATCAATGTTGGTTTGTGTCTCATTAGACAACTCTTTGAGTTCTATTTTCCTGTTGTTATCTCCTTCTTGAATAAACTCTTTTTCAAGAAAGATTGCAAACTTACAAACAAAACACCTTTTGTTCATCAGGATAATAGATATGATATCCTAAACTTTCTTTAGGGTAATCCACAAACCTACCTTTAAGTTATCTTGATTTCCAATTTGGTTGCATTATATGTCTCTACATATGTAGTGCATCCCCATACCTTAACATGCTTAAGGTTTGGTGCTTCCCTTTCCATATCTCATATAGGTCCTAAGGGACAGCCTTGGTTTGAACTCTGTTTCACAGGTACGTGGCAATTTCTAGGGCATATCCTAACAAGGATAATATTAGGTCGTTGTAACTTATCATGGACCGGACCATATCAAATAAGGTCCTCTTCCTCCTTTTGACACACCATTTAGTTATGATGTTCTAAGAGGTGTCCATTAGAATAGAATGCCTATTTGAACAAGTTGATCTGAAAGATCACCAGTTAAATATTCGCTTCCTCGATCCAATCGAAGAGCTTAATACTTTTACTGGTTTGTTTTCTTTACTTCATATCTGAATTCTTTGAACCTTTTCAAATGTTTCAGATTTGTACTTCTTTAAGTATATGCACCTATACCTTAACATTTTTAAGTAAAGGTTCATAAAGTATGAGAAACTATTTCTCTTGTTCTCTTGGGTTTATTAGCATTCAATTTTAGAGCTATCATGTTTCATGCAATTCATATTTGCAAGGTAGTTTAGAAGATAAATGCTATAAATTCCAGAAGTAATGAACTCTTCATAAAAAACATTTATTAAATCAAACTAAAAACACTGTTTAGGCAAAACTGAAATAAAGATAATGTTTCTAAAAACTTCTGGAATGTCAAGATAGCTAATTAATTCTAAACTACTCCTTCAGGTAGAGTCAAGCAGCAAGTCCCATAGCTAATACAGCAACACTTTGCTCCATTCTCTACTCGTAGGGATATTCCGCTTCTACTCAGCCTTCTGCTTCCCACTAGATCCTGCATGGAATTCAAAATTCACATCAGAATTAAGTACCCAAGTGGAAGCAAAACTAACATTTAGTTTAGAGCATGATCCATACCTTCCGAAGGTCGGCTCTTTAGAGTATCCAGATACTCCCGGCAGTTACGTTTCCAGTGCCCATCCTTGCCGCAGTGAAAACAGGTTCCTTTGGCCTTGTCAGTATTACCTTTCTTGACACCTCCCTTTGGCTTCAAGTTCTTCTTCTTCTTCCCTTGGGTACTCTTACCCTTTCCTTTGCCCTTGCCCTTAGGCTTGGGCTTGGCCTTGGAAGTAGAAGCTCCATCAAATGCGAGCAAAGAACCTTTTCCCTTCTTCATTGTCTCCTCAGTCATCTTGAGCAAATTGTGCAGCTCGGGGAGAGTGGGCTCAAGCTTGTTCATATGAAAATTCATTATGAACGGCCCAAATGAATCAGGAAGGGATTGCAATATAATGTCTGAACACATATCAGCTTCAATGATCACATCAAGCTTTTCAAGCTGCTCGATATGGTTGATCATTTTCAAGGTGTGATCAGTCACAGATGAACCCTCATTCATCCTTGCCTTGAATAGATCCTTGACAATATTGTACTTTGCGGTCCTACTTTGCTCCCCATACAACTCTTGTAAGTGGAGAAAGATGTCGCGAGCATTTTTCATGGACTCATGTTGCTTCTGAAGCTCAGGGCTCATGGATGCCATCATATAGCATCTTGCCTTCAAATCGTCGTCCATGCGCTTCTGATAAGCGTCTCTCTCTTGCTGAGTTGCAGTCTCAGCCAGTGCCTCAGGAAGTGTGCCATCAAGTGTGTAGGTAATCTTTTCGGAAGTTAAAACTATTTTCAAGTTCCTCAGCCAATCAAGATAGTTTGGTCCAGTCAAACGGTTGATGTCCAATATTTTGGATAACGGGTTGAGGTGAGCCATTTCTATGAACTACATATAAAATTAAATAGAGAATTAGATTTCATTTTTAATCCATAATGATCGGGTCTTTAATCATATGGTACCTCCCACTATTTTATCAAATTCCATACACCCTCTAATGGAATTCGGGAATCTCATTCCTAATGGGGATTGGGGTCCCACTGTGACCTAGAAGCCTCATATGTTAGTTTCTTGACTTCTAACCCACAGTAAGAAGACAACTCTTTGTCTATTGCTTCATAAGCAAGTTCCAATCATTTTGCCTCTAGGGTACATACTCCTCACATGTTAGTTTCTTGGAATACTTCCCTAGTTAAGTTAAACCCATCATTCACACAGGTATGTTTCACCAAATATATACCTCACATGTTAGTTTCTTGGTATATACCAGCTTAGGCACCCCATGATATCTATATATGTGATAGTTTCAAGTAATGTCTTTAATATGGGTAGCTCCTACATGTCTGCAGCCAGGTACCCACATTAAGGGACGTTAGATGATCCTATAATGATGGAAGGCAATGAAGAATCCATTCCCTAATGTATTCTCCATTTCCAACTTAATATTAAAATAGAGGGGTTTTAAGGGTCTCATCAAAATAACTAATCTAACATACATCTCATGCATTTAAATAAGAAATATATAACAACATTATATATATGTAATCCACTTATCGATATTAGTCCCTATAAGGTGACATATAACGATCTTTGGATTTGGAGCTATCTCTATTAATCTCATTAAAAGCTCCCACTATGATGATTATGGACTTTAAGAGGATTCAATCCAAGCCAATGAATTGAATCCTAGGTCTAAGGTGGGTGTAGGTGATCGTAAAACATTCATTTGAAACATAGCATGCACTCTTGAAAATCTTCTCCAAGCTTTCAAGTCCTTCAATCTCCTTCATTGGCTTCATGGTCTCCACCATAGGCTTGTTGGGCTCCACCATGCTCCTTTAGGTCCACCATGCTCCTTAGTGTGCTCTCGATTACATAACATTTACATAATTTAAAGAAAGGGATACATAAGGGGAATGTGGGGTACATAAGAGAATGATAGAGAGAGAGAAGAAGGTGGCATGCAAGCCCCAAATAAATAATACATCACCAAAAATTAACAATTCTTGAAAAATTAATACAACCCATTTATAAGACGGCCAATCACAATTGGTTTAAGGGGTATAGTCCATAATCATCATCCATCCATAACCATACAATCACATTGCATAATAAAGGAAATAACTGTAAGCAATAAGCATATGGGCATTCATGGTAACTCTATTGATTGGTTTTCATTAATCTCATTAATGTGTCCTAATCTCACTAGGAAATGCATAATCTCCAAAATTAATTAAGTCTTAACAATTAAGACATTTAGTTTCAATTAATCAAATCAATTGAAACATTTAAAGTCCCCTAATTGAACACTAATATCAAATATTAGGGTTTCTTTAATTAAACAAAACAATTTTATTTAATTAAAATTTCCAGATTTTTATTTATTCCTAAATTGTGTTTTAAACCATTTAAAACAATATAAAATTAATCACTATTAATTAAATAATCAATTTCGGAATTAAATAAAATCATTTTATTAATTAATTAGTGCATTAGGGTTTCCTAAAACCCTAAACCCTAAATGCATTAACTCTAAACCCTAAGTGTAACCCTAATGCATTAAATGCCTTATGATTGGTCAATTAATGACCAATCATTTAAACCCTAGGTTTATACGGTATTAATGATTAGGATTAGGGTTTAATTAATGCCACCTAGGATATTAATTACTCCTAATTAATATGCACTAATTAGGGTTTCTAAAACCCTAAACCTTAAACCTATTAAATGCCAATGATTAATTACTAAACCATTAATGATCATGATTGGTCATTAATGACCAATCATTTAACCCTAGGTTAGACACATTAATTACTAGGTTTAGTTATTAATTAATGCATTAATAGAATTAGGGTTTAATTAATATGAATTAGGGTTTCCTAAACCCTAAACCCTAGACATCATAAATGCACTTAATTATACCCTAATGATTAATAACCATGATTGGTCAATTAATGACCAATCATTAAACATTTTAATTAAGGTAATTAATAGTCAATTAGGGTTTTTAATTAATGCAATTAATGAATTAGGGTTTCATCATTAATGGGAATTAGGGTTTCCTAAGAAACCCTAAGGCTGCCGCCACCTACAGTGGGCTGCCATGGCTAGCCAAGGCTGCCATGGCTTGGCCAGGCCATGGGAGGCCATGGCCAGCAAAGGGGAATTCAAGCTAGGGTTTGGGCCAAGCCCATGGACACGTGTGGAGTGGCCAAGAGGGCTGTCTTCTTCAAAGAACATTAGGGTTTCAAGAACCCTTGCTGGCACCACCATGGGAGGACCTCCAAGGTCACAAACGTTTCTAAAACTTAATCAATTCGACTCCACCAACAAAACCAGCTTTTGTATCATGTCCCTACATGAATTACTAAGCTAATTGAAGTGGTTTGGATGATCAAATCATCCCCAATTGTTCTAAACAATTCAAGAACAGTAGGCTGTCCAGAATTTGACAGCATACTGTCCATGATCACAAATTGATTTAAAACCCAGCAAGATGATTAATTCAGGCTACCAAATTATTTTTCCTAGCATCCTACATGTCTTAGGAAACTAATAAAATTGGTTTCATGCAATTTGGAGTTCCCTAGCTCAAGATATGAACAAAACTCCATTGATGACTTTCTGCAGAAAAACAGCCTGCTGTGTTTTTCAAGAAATCAAACCTTTTGATTCTTATATGCATCAAGACTCTTATAAAACTTAAAGAAAATCATACATACAATATGTATAATTATCCTATAAAGGATTTACATCAATTTTACAGAGATATCATATCAGAACAGTAGCAAGAACCATAGGGTTCTAAAACCCAGATTCGAACTCCATGGTGTTCTTCCCAAACTTTTTGATTTGTTTTGATTTCTATGCATCCCTATACTTGAGAAATCACCATAACAACTTTATGTGGATTAATTACAGGCATCTCATGTCTTAATTAAACCAAAACAAAAACAAAACACAAAAGAGAACAACCTAGGGTTCCAAACCCCAGGTTCGGCCTCCATAGAAGAAACACTGGTTTCTTCTTCTTCTGTATACATCACATGCTTCTCAAAAATTCCAGAATTAATGTTAGAAGAATATTAGAAGAGGAGAAGAGGAAAAAACAGCCTAGGGTTCAAAACCCCAGGTTCGGCCATGAAGAGGAAACCCTAGTTTCCTCCTTCTTCTTCTCCAAAACTGAAACCTATTCAACTCTTTGAATTTCCAGCAGCCCTAAAACACCTTTTAGAAGAGAAATAGAAGAGAAATAACCTAGGGTTCATAAACCCCAGGTTCGGCCATGAGAGGGAACCAAGCTTTATGCATGAACAGAATTTTAATTCATTAAACCAATCAATTTACCATGAATTACAGCCCACATGCAGTTTGTATTAGGCATAATCATGGCTCTGATACCACTGTTGGGAATCGAACTAGGGAGGAAAACTACAAAGGGCGGAATTAAAATTTTTCCTACGATTCCCAAACCCATGAATCTTAATTATGCTTAATACAAAACAAAAACCCTAACTAGAAGAGGGTAGAATTACTTACAGTTGATAAAGTCTTCTCCTTTATGCTCCAAGCTTTGTCTTCTGATTGAGCAGTCCAAGTGCACTGCCTCCAACAGTATCCACACCTAGCTTGAGCAAGTTGTCCTTTCCTTCTTCTTCCTTAGGGTTGCTAGAAGTGGAGAAGAGGGAGAGAGAGAGAGGGAGGGCTGTGAAATTTTCGGCCAGCACTTGGGAGCCTCCAAGAGTGCATTAAGTGATGATGTCATCACATCATAAGAGGCTTTAAATAGCCTCCAACAAGGGCCGGCCAAGGGGGGATTCCAAACCCTAATCTAATTTGTGTAATTACTCTTAATTACACAATTAGCCCACTAGTTTGCATCAAATACAAATTAGCCCCTTAAAGAACTTTTCTTTAATCACTTATACCCTTTCTCTCATGGACAATCAAGCTCTCTTAGCATGATCAGTGTGTGACCCATTGGGTTCACATCATCAAGTAGTAGGAACAGCACAAGTTGTGCACAATGGAACACTTTCCATTAAGGGTCTAATTGAAACTCCTTTCAATTCCCTAATTGATTATAACTCATTTATATCAATTAGGGCTTCTACTAACCATGAGTAACACCTAGCATATGGCTCATGGTGTGGTCCTTAATGAGGTGAATAGTCATTTACAAAGAACCCTTCTGTTATAGTTTACAGGTTACAATTCCATCCTTCCATCAACACAATGTCTCCAATTGAACTAATAGGACATGGAAGTCTGTCAAGTCCCTAGTTCAATTACTTTATACTCATTCATTAATATCAACTCAATGATGAACTTATGGAAACTCCTTTCCATATTCATTCTACCATGGGCCCATGGATTTAATGAGTTATATTCAATGAATGCTGTATGAGACATTCACTCCCTTTTTCCTGAGAGTGATGGATTCCTTGTTGATCACTCACATGCCTTCACACATATAGCAGAAGGGCCAATGAACACCCTTACAGACCCCTGAATAGGATCTGCACTTAGTGTTATCAAACTTCTAAAGCTACATGCATAAGACAACCATGGTGTCTCAGGTCTAAGGATTACTTGTACCACTATAACAATGAGAAACTGATTGACAGGCAGGTTAAAACTCCATTCAGTTTATCTCATATCTTTGGTCACATTCAGTGTACCTATTCTGATAATAGGCACCCACTTGTTGGTTGTAGTGTCTCCACACAAATAGCTTGAGACTAGCTATCCTCCTATAGAGTCAACCTAACAAGTGCTAGTCCTATGGTTCATTACTGTCCATCATAGTGAACCTTCAACTAGGAATGATTTAGGAGTTTAGTACAGAGATATATTTAGAGTCTCAAAATTACAACCCTTTGTAATTTCATATTCTCAACTCTAACTCCATGGACATATTATGTAAATATAAATGATGCATATAAACATAATAGAACAAGCCCTTTTATTAAATCAATAATAAATGTGACATGTATAAATGAAATCAATTGATTGTTCCTAATCCCTAAACAATCATCTCTATGATTGGCTCTAGGGCATAATCCTAACAGGGTCCACCAACCCAATTCTCAATGCACCTGCAATAAGTCCCACTTGTTCACCCCCCATTGTGACTAATCCCTCCCAACCTGAACCCTCACATGCGCCTCCACTATGTCCTAATGAATCCATGTGTCTTCCACAGCCCGTTAGTTCTCATGACCCTCTGATGGACTTGTCTAATTCTCTTCCCTCATCGCAGCCCAGTACATCACTCCCAATTGAACGCACACATCCCATGCTAACTTGTTCACGTATAGGAGCTTTTAAACCACCACCTCCCAAATTGAATCTTACTGCCACAAAACATCCATTGCTTGAACCTGTGGAACCCACTTGTTATTCACAAGCTACCAAGCATCCCGAATGGCGCAATGCCATGCAAGAGGAGTTAATGCTCTTCTACGAAATGGCACATGGGTCCTTGTTCCTCCCTCGCCAAACCAAAATGTTGTCAGCAACAAGTGGGTGTTTAAAATCAAACACCGACCAGATGGTTCCATCGATCACTATAAAGCTCGCTTAGTGGCCAAAGGTTTTTACCAACGGCCTAGCATCGACTATAGCGAAACATTTAGCCTGATGATTAAACCCACAACTATTCGCATTGTTCTCTCCATTGCCATGGCTCAAGGTTGGCCAATTAAGCAGTTGGATGTTCAAAATGCATTTCTACATGGTGAACTTAAAGAAAAAGTCTTTATGTCCCAACCACCTGGTTTTATTGATTCAACCAAACCTGCTTATGTGTGCCTCCTAAAAAAATCACTTTATGGTCTTAAGCAGGCACCACGGGCATGGTATCATCGCTTAAGTTGTTTCCTCATTGGACATGGATTTGTTGCATCAAAGACTGACACCTCCCTCTTTATTTATCAGGTCAAGGGTGTCATTATCTACTTCCTGATTTATGTTGATAATTTATTAATTATAGGAAACAATCCCAAGGCTATTTATAGTCTTATTCACAAGCTGTCAAGTACATTTGCTCTTAAGGATCTTGGGGACATTCATTTTTTTCCTTGGATTGGAGGCCCTTCGTACACCAATAGGTTTATTTCTTAGCCAACGAAAGTACATCAGTGATTTACTTCAACGATGTCACATGGATAATGCTAAACCTGTCTCCACTCCCATTGCTTCTTCTCCTACCTTGTCTCTCAACTCAGGTGAGTTATTTAATGATGGTACAGAGTACCGAAGCATTATGGGGGCTTTACAATACCTATTGTTACAAGAACCAGATCTTGCTTTTGCCGTCAATAAAGTTGCTTAATTTATGCATCGCCCGACCACTTCACATTGGACTGCGGTGAAGCGCATCCTTCGTTACTTGAAGCAAACACTCAATTTTGGCTTATTTCTTCGGCGATCATCCTCTTTGAACCTCACGGCATTTTCTGATGCAGATTGGGCAGGGTATCCAGATGATCGTAAATCCACAACTGGCTATACCATCTTTCTTGGCTCTAATCTAATATCTTAGAGTTCTAAAAAGCAATGCACTGTTGCTCGTTCATCCACCGAGGCAGAATATCGAGCCGTTGCAACTACGACTAGTGAGATTGTTTGGGTTCAGTCCCTACTACAAGAACTTGGTGTTTTCCTTCCTCAACCACCATTAATCTGGTGTGACAATGTTGGTGCTACTTATATGACTGCCAATCCTGTCTTTCACTCTCGAATGAAGCACATTGAAATAGATTTCCACTTTGTTCGGGATAAAGTAGCCACCAAAAATCTTCTGGTTCGTTACATCTCCACAATTGATCAGCTAGCCGACTTGCTCACTAAAGGTTTGTCTCGACAGCGCTTTACGCTTCTACCGCCCAAGATTAACGTTCATGATGGAACGTATCTCTTGTGGAGGCGTGTCAAGGATACTCAATCTCCAACCCAATCATCACAGCTATCAAGAGAATCAATCAAGCTAATTGCATGAATTTTGGAATTCAATATCTTTCCTTGTATAGAAAATTCTAGAGATTTCCATCCCTATAATTACTCCTAAATATCTTCTCATATTACTGTACAGCAGCTATATATTCATGTAACTCAATAATACATTACAAGCAATAAAGTTAATTCCATTATACTCTATTTCAATTATAATGTGTAATTGGTGACCCCTTTAGTAGCTACAACTGCACAATGAGAATCCAAATAGTTGAACATGTCCCACTTCGTCTTTCTCATGGTATTTAATTAACCTCATGCTATCAGGGAATCTCTTCTACTCTACAGTCACCGCCATGAACAATATTATGGAGACTTCGTTCCATTCTTACAATAGTTGGATCAACAGGGGTTCTTTGACGCCATGAACAAAATCATGGAATGGGATGGGACACGAGTTCTTTGATGCCCTAGAACTCTCTTGACTGCTCTGTGTGGTCAAAACAGAGATGGGGATCCCATGAAGCTTATTGTGATTTAAGAGTGTAAGGCAAAAGACATTGCCTTTAACTTAAAAACATAGCATTTTATGGCTTTGAGTTATGCGGTATTGTAATTCATTGATTAAAGTCTCGAATGACGCGTTTTATTTAAAAGGATAATTCCAACATGTCGTTATTGCTTTTAACCCTTTACATTGTCCACTATGACAAAGGGTGTTAGTGTAATTTCAGAAAATACAAAAAGTTTAGTGTATTTGTCACAAAATACAAGAAATGTAGATGTAATTTACCCAACCTTCTCTGTTGAACAAGATTTGGCACTTGAAAATTCTCGCTCATATACAATTTTGTATGTGGCTTATTTGTTAAAATAGTATTCCTACCAAATCATTCTTAAAATTGTCATGGTATTCAGGTCCTATGGATTGCCCTATGTGTAATGATGGTTTGGAAGATATTGATCACATGCATAATTTTTTTTTTTTTTTTGGGGATTTGGCCATTAGTCAAGTAAATAGTACTTATTTAGTAATTAGTCAACCAACTTTTATTCTAACTCAATTAATCCATTTTATAAGTTATGACGAAAATAGCCTTGATTTAGTTCAAGGTCACTAACTTTATTTTCAAAGCATTATCAAGAATCATTGGCGCACACTACAAAGTATAGTAGTTTGGAGAAGGCCCAAGTCTACCCAGTGGCTGGAGCATCCTACCCTCTACATTGTTTTAAGCCAGCAATCAATTAGATTCAATTCTATTCTAAAATGTGAGGCCGTATCCAAAATCCAAATTGACTCGACTCAAGTAAGCAAAATCACTACCCCATTTGAAATAGGGCAATTTGGATTAACAGTATATAAATCAAATCCGGCATTTTTTATATCTCGATCACCACGGTAGTTTATGCGACAGCTGGGTCAGCTCGTCCTTTTTAAAAGTGAAATCCACTTGCAACAGAACCCTTAATTCCATCCCTAAGGATGATTAATGGACAAATTTACCATTTTAAGTCAAACATCATCAATGAATCCCCACCAAAACTCTTGAAACCTTTTTGCTTCCATTAACATTCATAAGTCACACCTGCTACCCACCAAAAAAACTCCACAGACCATCATAGAAATCTCTATCTAAACCTACTCAAAAGCCATATTCCCATGATTATCAAAATATAAAAAGTTTTTAAAAAACCTATATTACCACCATTCTTCACCACCATCATTAGCCACGACCTTCACCGATACAGTGCAACCATCATCATCTCTTCTTTCTACCTCCTCGCTGGTCACCCACCGTCTTTTGAGGACATCCACAACATAATCAACCCCACTACTTCTATGGCTCTACCCTCATTCTTGGAATAGATTTGACCGGCCTAAAACCCATCTCCTACACTACCAATGACAAATTTGCTTCCTCTATTATTGCTCCCAAATTCAACATAACCAACCTATCATTGCCTTTGCCGTTTCCCTTGATTGGAATCTAGCATAGCTGAGATTCTAATGCTTCGGAATACGACAGAAGATGAGTGGCATGGAGAGAGCATTTGTAGGAAGATTGATAACTTCAGACTTCAAAGGGAAAATTGTGCATTAATAACTTCTGTACTTAAGATGTCGTGGAAGCATAAAAAACATCTCTGGCAATATCATCACCATTTTTCTTTCAAGAGTTTCAATTCAAGTTCTAAACCAAATAAAAAAATAAAAAAAATCATCTCTGACAGTATCATCACCCTTTTTCTTTCAAAAGTCTCAATTCAAGTTCTGAACAAAAAAAAAAAATGCTTCCTTTACCATACATAAAACAGTAAGACTTTACTTTAGAAGTTATGTTAACTTTAATCAAGAAGGCATCCTCATCAAATTGTAAAATTTTATAGTTTTACAAAGTAGTAAAATTTTATTGTTTTAGGAAATGAACCATACAAAACTGTAAAATTTTACTACTTCACTTTAAAATTTACTATTTCATAAAGTAGTAAAATTTTACAATTTTATGAAATATTATGTTAGACTGTGTCAAGTAGTAAAATTTTACTATTTTAATTTTTTTAATAATAACTTAATCAATATGGATCTTTCTTCGAAGATGTCAACGAGTAGGTTTCACAAATATAATTTTTTTTTTTTTTTTAAACGGATGTGTATATTGTAAGTTATAAGTTTTTAAAAATTGATATACTACAAAACTAAGTTAGTTACAATTAAAGGGTGCCCTTAATAACAAAAAAGGGTTGCCCTTAGTAATAATAAAGGTGAACTAGGGATTTTTAAAAAATGTGTGTCTAATTGATAAATAAGTTTTAGCATCATTGACTAATTGAATTAGAATAACTCTTACTTGATTAATTGCCAATATTTTACCTAAAAGTGGACTAATCGCCAATTTCTCTCTCTTTTGTTTGATAATGATCACATGCATAATTTTACATTGTCCTTTTGCTAAGAGTATTTGGAATCACATTTTGGATCATTGCCCTAATCCTTTTACTATATTCAAGATCATTTTGTTGATGGGCTGGATTTACTTCACAAAAATCATTCTTTTTATAACAAAAAAATGACGACAAGAAGCCGTTGAAAATAATTAACTCAATGTGCTCATCGAAAAGTCTAAGAAAAGGCTCAATTTCACCTACGTTGTACAAATAAAATATATATATATCTATAGATATATATATATATACAGAAATGATCCTATCAGCACGTGCTGATATAGGTTATATCAGCATGGCTACAAACCTACAATTGCTGATTATAAACCTACAATTCACTGATTATAAACTTACAATTGATTGACTACAAATGGACAATTATCGGGCCTAGGTGATTGTAGTCAGTCAATTATAGGTTTGTAGTCAGTGAAATGGGATGTTTGTAACTATTTAAAAGCCGTCTATTTGTACATTTGTAGTCAGTCAATTGTAAGTTTGTAATCAGTGAATTGTAGGTTTGTAATCAGTAATTATAGGTTTGTAGCTGTGCTAATATAACCTATATCAGCACGTGCTGATAGGATCATTTCTGTATATATATATATATATAGAAATGGTTGGTGTGGCCCTTACAATTATTGATACGATCCACTACGTGGAATCTCATATGCTGTGCTACTACTTTTTGACTTTTGAAACACTATGACCAACTACACATACCCATCCTCCTTCTGGAAACCCAAAAGGTCAGAATACTCTTCCAATTGACAAGTCAAGGTCAATCCATAAACGCATTATACACGCACTCTAGAGATATGCAACGCTAGCATATGAGATTCCACATACTCGCCCAATTTTTATTTTTTTTATTTTTTTTATTTTTTTGGGTGGTGGGTAGCTAGACTGCGAAACCATCTCAATCCTTCATAGATCATAAATATCTTAGCTTTGGGGGGATAAGCTTGTAGCCATTATGGAGTCAAGGAATGTGGGGTTCAAGATTATCTAATGAAAAGAATCCCAATATTTCCAAACTATTCAAAGTCACAATGTAACTCACAAAAGAGGGAATCTTAGATTGGTCGTACTATAGGTAAATAATTACAATTAGTAATCATTACTAATTAAGTTGTAATTATTTTTTCATAGTGTGACCAATCTAAAATTCTCCCTTCACAAAACTTCAAAAGAAAATGGTGTCATGTAATCTTAAAGCTCAATTCATTGAAAATGCAAAAAGTTCCCTAATTAATTGGTGCAGGATTTGACTTGATTGATTGATTTTTTTATATTTATGTTTTTTTCCTCATCTGGAGGGATCGACCTAGTGGAAAATATTGGAAGAGCTTCCTTCCTTAGCAATCCTATACCAAAATCTGGACCTTCATCAAGGAAGAATTGATAACAGTAAGGGCAATTTAGTACTATAAATTATATGTCATAACAATGCCAATGCATAAAGTAAACAAGTTTATCTTTCCACCAATCATATTTTACCAGCCAAATCCTAGTGTTTGACATTGCCAAAATGGTACTAAATTACAAAAGTCAAACTTAGTTGAAACTTTTGACCAAATCCATGCATCATTTTTGTGGAAATCAATACCTCAGATTAATCTTCCTATGCATTGACAAGTCAAAGTCAATCCACTGGCGCGGCCCTTCTACATGCATTCTACGACCCCATTTATTTCTTCTGACTTTCGTTGCATTATAAATATCTCTCTACAGCTTTGTTTCAATTCCTATCACACATTTTTTCTCTCAATTCTTTATCCACAATTTGTCCCAACAAAATGCTATCCCACATCATGGGGAAACCCTTACTCCTAACAATCATTTTAGCCGGAATCCTCGCCGCAGCCCTGCCAGGGTATGTTGTGGGTCAGAACTGTGGGTGTGCCTCAAACGAATGTTGTAGCCAATATGGTTATTGCGGCACTAGCAGTGACTACTGTGGCGCAGGATGCCAGGAGGGCCCTTGCTTCGCGCCGCCTCCTACTAATGATGTTTCGGTTGCTGATATCGTGACAGACGCCTTCTTTAATGCGATAATTGATGAAGCCGATGCAGGTTGCGCTGGGAAGGACTTCTATACGCGAGCGGTGTTTCTTGACACTCTCAATTCATATCCTCAATTTGGAAGAGTTGGTTCCGTCGATGATTCTAAGCGCGAGATCGCAGCTTTCTTTGCTCATGTCACGCATGAAACTGGACGTAAGTTTCTTAATCACATCGTTCATAACTACATAAACACGTAGATATATATCCCAAAGGGTTCGTTGAGTTGGTCATGTAATTACCTGCACTTCAGGAAGTAGAAGATGCTAGGTTCAACTCTTACTCCCAAGGGTCAGCCATCAACCTAGCATTTATCTCAAAGTCTTCACTTAGGTGTTCGAGAATTTACACCGCTCAAGTGAAATTGCATGCACATATTTATACATCATTGTCGTTGATTTGAGCTTCGATATTGTTTTGTGCACAGACTTTTGCTATATAGAGGAAATAAATGGTGCCTCTAAGGACTATTGTCAGGAGGACAACACACAGTATCCATGCAACCCCAACAAAGGCTACTACGGCCGAGGACCGCTTCAGCTATCGTGGAACTACAATTATGGGCCAGCAGGAAATAGCATTGGATTCGATGGATTGAACTCTCCCGAAACTGTTGCGACGGACCCTGTCGTGTCGTTTAAGGCAGCACTTTGGTATTGGATGAACAGGGTCCACTCCATAATAACTTCTGGCCAAGGGTTTGGGGAGACAATTAGAGCCATTAATGGTCAACTTGAGTGCGATGGGGCAAACCCCAATACTGTTCAGGCCCGCGTTGAGTACTACACTGAATATTGTAACCAATTTGGTGTTTCACCGGGCGATAATCTCACTTGTTAATATATATCTATATAGATATGTATTTTTTTTTTTTTTTTTTCATTCCTCTTAGTACCGTACCCCCTTTTCTTTTCTTGGATCAGCTAGTTTCTTATCATTTTGTAATATGTCATAGAAGGAAATAAAGAATTTATGATCTTTTTTTTTATTATTTATATATTCTTGGGTACAAATATAGATTGAACACCCTATATTTTCACGGTTTTAATTTTGTTGTGAGGTGCTTGCATTTCTAGGGAGCGGCTCCTCTCCAGTTGGACAACGATCCAGTTCCCACCAGTATGTGGCTGTTAAAGTGCCACCTAATTGTAAGTTGATCCAATGGCCTACATCAAGCCATGTCAATGAGCCACTAAAGTACATCTCTTACTTATCCCAAATAGTAATGGATGTTCTTTTCTTAACGGAGAGGAGTTTCGTCTGCGGTCAAGTTTTCCCACAACTCAAAACTATCCGTCTGAATTTCCGGTTGGGATTCTAAAAATGCTTTCCTCTGGAAGGCATAAACAAATGATTCTATGATTCACCTTTTGTTGGTCTGATCTCTAGATGGAATGCCACTCTACAATAAATTTAGGAATTTTTTATTATTATTTTTTTTTTTTCAAGGTGCTATACTGAAAGAAATCTTATTACATTTTTTTTCTTCATTTTTTTCCCCTAAACTTGCAATATTTTTAGGCCCAAAAAATTAATTATACCATTTTTTGCCCCAACAATGAATTGTATCATTGCATCTGAAAATTCCCAAATCTATCACCGGTTAAGGTTCAGTTTTTCACATAGGAACTGCAGATGGACACCTTCTCGTTTCCAGTTCTTAATGGGTTATTCAACAAAGGATTAATAGGTCAATTTATATATGAATTTCAAGGTTCGATTTTCTAAATCTTATTACGTTTTATTTCTTCATTTTTTTCCCCTAAACTTGCAATATTTTTAGGCCCAAAAAATTAATTATACCATTTTTTCCCCAGCAAAGAATTGTATCATTGTATCTGAAAATCCCCAAATCTATCACCGGTTAAAGTTCATTTTTTCACATTGGAACTGCAGATGGGTACCTTCTCATTTTCAGTTCTTAATGGGTTATTCAACAAAGGATTAATAGGTCAATTTTATATATGAATTTAAAGGTTTGATTTTCTATTTCCTAGAATGTACCTTGAACGTCATTTCATCGCCGGCCAAGATAACTCAGTTAAAGAATGGAAACCCCACCCCAAAATCTCTTTAATTCCTTCTTCTTTTTATTTTATTTTATTTTATTTATTATTTATTATTTATGATTCTCATTTTCCCCCAAATTGGTGACATCGGGGTAATAACCAAGAAAACCATAGAAAACATGGTCATCTTATATACCTAAGCCATTTCATTGGCTCATTGCTTTTACTCATTCCCCACAATAACAATTTCCCCTCTTCAAAACCCATGGATGAATTAGAGGTTTTCTTTGTATATCGAACACAATAGCACAGATAAGCAAGAAAACCATCAAAAACTAGTTGTGAAGAGGACCTCTGGTGAGTGGTGATTGGTGACCCATCATCATTTATTAAATCATTATCAAAAGAGGAGTAACCACTTCCCCCATTGCCTAGTTGAGGATAGCGTTGATGCTGCGAACCGAGGATGACAAAGTGGGGGTGATCACAGAGTCACCAATGGGGAAGTTGGAAGGAGGAGAAGATGGTAACAGATGACGAAGGTGATATTTTGGTGGAAGGAAGAGAAGATGGTGATGCCGTAAAGGAAGTATTGAGAGTCAAAATGGAAGGAGATTAGCTTGTACTCCGTATAAGATTTCTTTTTAATTTTAATATATTAATATAAGAAGGACATTATATGACATGGCATGTCAAAGGCTTTTGGATCGCTTTGAAGTGTTGACAGCCGTGAACTGGACAATTACTGGAGAGCAGTCAACTGGAGAGGATCTCAACCCGCATTTCTAGCTGCACTTTACAATCAATCAATAGCTATCTGTCGTATGACGTGATTGCCGCAATGCTATTATGGCTCAATTTTGACCCATAATACTTCTATTACTTTTTGACCTAAAATAAAATTTCTATGGGTGGCGATATTTCCGGAGAGCAAAACTCTCCTTCCACGGCCATTAATAGTTCACTGACTAGTTTTTTTCCTTTGAAGCTTTGAAGGCGAAAAGGCGCTTTACCTCCCACCCACATTCTGGTTCTTCACTTCAACCTTTCTAAGAATCCACCCAAAAAAAAAAAAAAACAAACCTTCCAAGGAATCCACCGCACTTGTGAGTAACAAATCAATGGTCTTGTGACTTATGAGAGTCCACTCTCACCATGACACAGATGGTATGTTAACCAACTCCCTCCCAACCTTGATATGCCTTTGCAGCTCTGCCTAATGAAATATAGTGAATCGACTTGAATTTAGGGCTCTGGAAATTTCTCCAGGACCAGGGGTAGTTACACATAATCACATAGAAGACCCTAACCCTTCCGTGGTATTGCGACCACAATGACACCCCCTCGATCTGGTGCAGTGATCGGGCGATGTGTAAAGGGTTTTGATGATGATTCGCCTATAACAAATTAAAGGAAAAAACAAAAAAAAAAAAATTGTAAAGGTCGGCGAACTCCATTTTTTCTGGCGAAGACCCACGCCACTCCCACACGTTCTTCCCCTATCTCTCCCTTTCTTGTTAAGCGGACTCAATTAGAACACTAAATCACCCTTATTTAAATAATAATAATAAGAATAATAATAATAACAAAGCCTTCTGGTATGGCCGGCAAACACAATTTCTAACCAAGACCTCACCCTTATAAGGCATAAATTTAGCATTGTTCTTTGTGCTTTCCATAGCAGAGAAAAACCTAAACAAACGTATATATACATACCCTTAGCAAATCAAAACCCAAATAAATGTATATACCCATCTCAACGGATGACCATGATATTCTAGCTCTTCTCCGTCTCTTACACTCTTTAACTCTTACTCGTCGGAAAAAATGGACTTTGTAGGATCACCGTGATCATTTTTCCAAAAAAAAATTTGTTGTTGAGATGGTGGAGGTGGGATCGTGCAATGAAAGAAACTTTTGTTGAATAACAGGAGATGAAACCATCGCCCTCTTTTCCCTCCCCTATCCATCGGAAAAAATGGAGGGATGGCTCCACTCTCCTACGATGGATCGTGGGTATTAAATGTCCGTCAAAGCATGCTGACATCTCTAGTCAAGTCAGTTACTTTCACATGAGCTGTTAGTTCAAGCATGGAAGGGTTAAATAGTCAATACGCTATTAATTGCTATGAAATGAGAGTTCTGCTCTCTGGCAATATTGCCACCCAATTGCATATGCATGGTTGCACCTTCAAAATTTAGAAACGCCCATTTAATTTTTCAAAGTTGGTTTCTTGCATGTAGTGCATATAGCTAGCATTGCACCACAGTGTATGGGATTTTATTATGGATGAAAAGATAGATATATCTATATATATCTATATATATATATATATATATATATATATATATAGGTGTAACAGTATTTTTCCCTTTTTCTTTTTTCTTTTTTTTTTTTTCTTTTTTTGGGTACATTGGGAAGGATTCAAACCCCTAACTTATTTTATTCCTATCATTTTCCCCACATTCCATCACCAGTATTAGGGTAGCCCCAATGGCTTATATAGGGTAAGTGTCCTTTTACATGTGACATCATGAGTACTACAAGTTTCCTCGAATATGTAGGGTAAGTGTCCTAGCATTAAATGATAATTTCCATGCTACTCCTTCAACCTCACAAAGATAAGCAATTTTTGTTATTTTTTTGTTTTTAAATGTTTGTCCATTTTGAAAAGTCAAATCATAAGTTTTTTGAATTTTGGGTAAAATATATCTACACCCCCTCTATTTACTAACTATTACACTGACACCCCCTATACTTTCTGAAATTACGCTGCCCTCCCCTTGTCAGAATGCCAACATTAACGTGATTAACAGAAATGTAAAAAGACCAAATTGCCCTTCTTTTAAAACAATGCCGTTTTGTGCTTTTGCTCTCTCTCTCTCCCCAGCTGACCATTTCTTTCTTCTTCTTTACTATTTCTCTCTCTCTCCCCTTTGTTTTCCTTTTCTTTTTTTTTTTTTTCTTTTTTTTTCCTCCAAACCCTCACACAGTGCCTCCAATCGCAGCAAACCCTACTCACCGTCAGTGACTTGTCACCGCCGCAGCAAACCACCACCGCCAGCAAGACCCTCGCTGCAACTTTCCACGAAGCATGGTGCACGCAGCAATCTCGAAGAGGTAACCGTCGATCAATTTTCCGACGAGCATCATCACCATTGATCTGACACCATCCTCACCTTCCATTCCACCAACGGATACTCTCTTTCTCTCTCCCCTCTGTTTTCCTTTTCTTTCTTTCTTTTTTTTTTTCTCCAAACCATCACATAGTGCCTCCCATCGCATCCAACCCCACTCACCGTCGGCGACCTGTCACCACTGCACCGCAGCAAACCCCCACCTCCAGCAAACCCCCCGCTGCAGCTCTCCACGAAGCACGACTCAGATCTAAACGTCGGCGATGCTCGAGTCTAACCTCATTTGGCGAGCTTTTTTTCGACGAGTTTGGGTTTTTTTAGGAATGAAAAAAAGCAAACCAAGGGGGGAAAAAAACAGAGAAAGGGAAGATCAGGAAGAAGATGCAACAATAGGAAAAAAAAAAAAAAAAAAGAAGTCCATGCGTTGAAGCCTCCACTTTTTCTGGTGAGCATTTTTTGTTCAAACCCGTCCTCATCGATTCCCTCCCCATTAGTCCAAACGAACAAGCCTCAACTGGGCGCTACACCAGTCACCGGGGCATCGGTTATCCCAGTCCCCCTTCTCTACTCATCCTCGCACATCGCCGGCAATCACCATCCCAAACTCATATCTGAACACCGGCGACACTAAATAGGCATTCCCCAGCCGGCAATCATATGTTGAGTAGGAGCTCGTTCATCAACCTATGAACGGAAAGACCCAACCAAACCCTCCCCTCCCCTCATCTAATGCATCTAACGCAGCGGGTAGATTGTAGAGGGCATTTTAAGCCCTCTAATAAACGCAGCGTTTGGCTTTAAGAAGGTTAAAATGGGTATTTTAAACCCATTTTTGACTGACGTCAGCAACAAACGTTAAAAGCTCTAACAGTTGTTTGACGGATGGGGGGAAGTGTATATTATTTTATGAAGTAAGGGAATGCAGTGTAATTTCAGAAAGTATAGGGGATGTCAATGTAATAGTCAGTAAATAAAGAGAGTGTAGATGTATTTTACCCTTGAATTTTTCTATACTACTTTTTGTTATTTCAAGAATTACTTGTAATACAAACCCAAACTCCAAGAATGAGAAGGATATCTTTGGGGGAAAAAAAAAAGTTTAGTGAATGACAAGTTAAGGAATTAATGGTTTTTTTAATCTACCTATTTTGTCAAACTTGACTTATATTTGTAGAACAAAGGGAATAGTTATTTTGTCGCTCGAAATAATCACCATTGATATTATTAATGAGTTTTTAGTTGCCTCCACAAAAAATTTATTGGCTACACCCCTTAATATCGATTTAGAGAGTCACGCATGCAACACAAGAAACGTTGCATTGTCAAAAAAGTTATGGAGTAACAATTCAATTATGTCCGCAAGCCAAGATGATCAATGAGAACTCAAATATGTGAAACTGTAAATTCTAGTTTTAGTTTCCTTCATCACTTTCACAAATCACAGGAGTAATGGATATTTAGGACAAGTGTCCTAGCATTAAATGATCGATCATGCACAGACCTACTTGTACAGTTGTACGCCCACCAAAAGTATAAATCAAAATCCTGGCATCTGACAACAACTTATATAGCCACCAAAGAGAAACAATAATAACCACATCTTCACTGATAAAGAATTTTATTTTTCGTTCATTTACATTTGAAATATTTCATTAATTCTATATCACAAATAAAAAATCAAAAAATGAAATTGAAGTATAAATATGATTGTTCTATCTTGTAGCTGATATATAACTAGTGACCAGGGCCTCTGGGGCTTGGTCCTGAAGCTAAACGTTGAAGCCAACATCCAATGGTGTACTTCGTCTTGTCGTAAACCGATGGGTGATTTGCAGTGGTGAAATCCTCTGACAGCACCCTTGTTGCCTCAACATGGGCTTGACTGAAAATGGCGATGGAGATTATGAGAATGATGAAAAGGGTCCTTGAACTGCAGAAATTCATCTTCAGAATTGGCGTACTAAGCTGCCGTAAACTCCGAAACCTTTTCCTTAGATGAGGGTTGGAGGATTTGTGTGTTGGATGAAGGGAGATAGCTTTTGATGCTTGTGGATGTGTTTGTGAAAGTGAGAATGTGTTTCAAGTATTTATAGTAGCTAGTTAGAGGGACTGTCTTGGTCTTGTTCGACTCCGAGTTATTCATTTAACGTAGTAAAGGTAGGTGGAGGGTCACCATATAAGGAGAAGAACTTCCATACAACCGTTGTATAACCAGCTGGTGAGACCAGTCAATGGGAGGAAAGAAAAGTGTCTTTATCAGTGCAAAAAGTATACTGATAAAGGCACTTTCCTCTCCTTCCATTGACTGGTCTCACCATCTGACATATACAACGGTCTTATGCAAGTTTTTTCCCCATATAAGGGCTTAAGTTTTGACCAAGGACTTTTGGACTAGTCATGCTTGCTGAAATACATGGGTTTCCTTCATTTGAATGAGCCAACGCCTACAAAATTAATTTCAAGTATTTTGATCACTGAAATGCCCTTGAGCATGACTTGAATTTGATTGGCTACGTTAAAGGTCATCGAGGTCATTTCATCGCAACAAGGCAATATTGTAATAGTGGGAAAGATTAGGTGTAATGATACTTGAGTCCAAGGTTGTGTTATACCGGTCAGCGTAACAGGCCTTTGTTTCTTTTCTTTCGGTAACATTGGGTCAACTCGCCGTTTTAGGCCTTTTTTTTTTTTTTTTTTTTTCATCAATAGCTTCATGATTGGTATTTGTCCCATTTGTAAATGGGTGATTTCAAATTTAAAGTTATGAAAAAGTATTAATACTTGTTTTTTTGATATTAAAGAACAGGAGTAAGAGTAGCTTCTATCAATTATAAAAATAAAACTAAAAATTTTTTTTTAAATGAATTTTTCCTTTCATTTTTTTTTTTTAACGAAATATTTCATCTCTCAGTCAACCAATGACGAGGGCTGGTCCTGAGTTTTTTAGGGTCAAGCGAACTCCTAAAATGGGACTCTCTATACATATTCATACCCACAAAAAATTGATATCCAATAATTTTTTTTTCCTAATACAGTCAAAATTTTCTTAAATTTATGAGTACTAAAATTTGCTTTATACAAATTAAAATAAAAAATAAATCTTTATAAGAACTATAAATAAATAAAATTTGATCTTCTTTCTTTATAATTTAGAAAAAATCACGTACATATACAAGAAGAAAGAAAAAAACAAAACAAAAACAAAATTTAAAGCTATAATACCAAAAAGAAATGAACCAACTATAGCAAAGTATCACTTAAATATTACTCTTCTTGCATTTTTAGCTGTAAAATCATATTAAGTTAGCATAATCACGTTTTTTTACCATATCATGTTCAATGAATAATATAGCTAATCCGATCAATCTTTCCTGTGACATAGTGGAACGAATGTAAAATTTGATCAACTTCAATTTTGAAAAACTTATTTTTGCAAATGCAACTGTAACTGGTATGATCAACAATATTCTATAAGCAATCCAAGCATTTGGGAAACAATTGTCTGTTTCGTTCAAATAATTCAATACTTCAATTGACCCTTTTAGATCTGTTGGTAAAACTTCTTTCAAAACCTTTATTTGTAAAAATAAATCTCCCCCACCCCCCATAATATCAAAGTGCCTTTATGTGTATATATTAAGATATATATAGGAAAGAAAAAGTAAAGAAATTAATTAATTAAAGAGAGAATGGTTTGGCCGTTTGGTGTACCTGATTTTTTTTATCTAAGAAGTAATCAAATACTTTTAATATTCTAAACAGAATTATGATTTGATCTGATTAAGATGAGGTTGTGAGAGGTTGAGAACACTAAGAGAGGAAGAGAGGAGGAGGTTGGAGTTTAGAGGGTCGAGGTAACTGATAGAAGTGTTAGATCTGATCTAATTTAGGGTTAAATTTTTTTTTTTTTGGGTGGGGGGGGGGGGGGGGGGGGGGTTTGGGCTTGAGTTGAATAGATTATTTGGCCATTTAGGTTATTGTACATGGAATTGGGTTAGGAACTTAGGAATTATTTGGACCCTTAAACTTAGATTAGGGTCTTTTTTCATCTAGTCATTAATTTTTTATTTTATTTATTTATTTATTTTTTTGGAC
The DNA here is from genome assembly GCA_039720395.1 of Liquidambar formosana. Classification (NCBI taxonomy): domain Eukaryota; kingdom Viridiplantae; phylum Streptophyta; class Magnoliopsida; order Saxifragales; family Altingiaceae; genus Liquidambar; species Liquidambar formosana. Next base: position 176,128 of record JBBPBK010000087.1, on the reverse strand, counting down.
TTATTACAAAGATAACAACTAAGTTGGGGCCCTTAAGCAACTGCCTAAGTGGCCTGACCTTAGGACCGGCCCTGCCAATGACATACATAAATTCCATCAAGAGTATATTATGGACAACCTAAGTTTGACATTTACAAATGGACTTACTCAAGTCAAAAGTTAGGAAACTTTCTATGGGAAAAAATTACGCATGTTGGGAAAAGAATGTCTCGTCTCTTTGATTAGTGTCTACCGGACCCAAGATAAGGGCGGGCCAAGGGAATAGGAAATTAGAGGATGTCAATATGGTTATTACCGCTAAGCTTAGCTTGGTTGGAAAATTCTTAGAGATATATATTACCGAGTAATAATTTTTTTGGCAAAGTTAAAGTGTGATAAATACCCCACAAGTTGGTTTGAATAAAACTGAGAATCAAATCAATTCAGTTTTGTTCAGTTCGATTTGAAACACTATGTGTTTCAGTCTTGGGTTTCAATTTCCCAAGAACCGAGCAATTTGATTTAGTGCCTATTTTAAGGGTATTTTAGAACAAAGCCGAAGAACCGATTTAATTATTAATAAAAAAAATTTAAAAAAAAATCTATTTATTATACTCCCTTCGTCCCACAAAGATAGACTATTTTTACAACTCTCTTTATCCCAAAATGTTTATCGATTTTGAAAAGTCAAATCATAATTTTTTTGAACTTCCTATACTACCCTTTGTTATTTCAATAATTACTTTCAATACAAATCCCAATAAAAATTAGAAGATGATACATTTGAAAAAATAAAATTTAATAAATAACAAGTCAATGAAATGATGATTTTTCTTAAACTACATGTTTTGTCAAACATAGCCTATGAAGGAAGTATTTCTTTACAATTATAAAGGAAAGAGAGAATTAACTGTCCTTGATTTTTTCTTTTTCAGAAATATCATTATAAGTAACTATAACCTAAAAATAAAAAATTGTAAAATAATAATATCATACTAATTTCATGAATAGGTTCTCTATTCATGCACATCATGCATGCATGGCAAATTTTAAGTAAATCGGATATCAGATAGTATGTCATTCATGAAGTAACCCAAATTATAATTTTATTTGTAAAAATAAATGCAAGTTTACAGATCAAACGTTTCCTAATAGCCGATTTGTTTGAAATTTGGCATACATGACGTGCATAAATAGAGTACCTAATCCAATGGTTGGATTGGTGAAATTAATATTATTCACACTGTAGACACCCAAATTTTGCCAAGCCGCCTCCAGACAAAATCGATTAACCCGTCAACAGTACAATTAGGTCGGACGCACTCCGCACCTAACTTCATTCATCCTGTCCTACCCACTAGGACAAAGCTTTTCCCTGATTCAACCCTTGGCATCTGAGGCTCAAGAGCCAGCAACGGGCACGATACCCGAAAACCCCAAATCGAACCCCTAAATTGACACTAGGTGGTTCAATCTCCAACAATCTTTGATCCAACTGTCAATTCCACCGTAGGATCTTCAATTCAATATCCCCTAGAGCAGTCTAGGGCCATTTGATTGAGAATCAGAGGACATGAGTCCTCCAATCCCCAATTTGCCCCAAATTGAACCCCTAAATCAGTACTAGGTGGTTCAATCTTCAACAATCTTTGATCCAACGGTCAATTCAACTGTAGCATCTTCAATTCAACATCCCTAGAGCGGTCTAGGACCATTTGATTGGGAATCAAAAGGCATGAGCCCTCTAATCCCCAATTTCCCCCAAATTGAATCCCTAATTCAGCATTAGGTGGTTTAATCCCCAACAACCTTAGATCCAACGGTCAATTCAACCGTAGGATCTTCAATTCAACATCCCTAGAGCGGTCTAGGGCCATTTGATTGAGAATCACAGGGCACGAGCCCTCCGATCCCCAATTTGCCCCAAATCGAACCCTTAAATCGGCACTAGGTGACTCAATCCCCAACAATATTTGATCTAACGGTCAATTCAATCATAGGATCTTCAATTCAACATCCCTAGAGTGGTCTAGGACCATTTGATTGGGAATCAGAAGGCACGAGCCCTCCGATCCCCAATTTCCCCCAAATTGAACCCCTAATTCAGCACTAGGTGGTTCAATCCCCAATAATATTTGATCCAACAGTCAATTCAACCATAGGATCTTCAATTCAACATTCCTAGAGCGGTCTAGGGCCATTTGATTGAGAATCAGAGGGCACGAGCCCTCCAATCCCCAATTTGCCCCAAATCGAACCCCTAAATCGGTACTAGGTGGTTCAATTTCCAACAATCTTTGATCCAACGGTCAATTCAACCGTAGGATCTTCAATTCAATATCCATAAAGCAGTCTAGGACCATTTGATTGGGAATCAGATGGCACGAGCCCTCCGATCCCAATTTCCCCTAAATTGAACCCCTAATTTACCACTAGGTGGTTCAATCCCCAACAATCTTTGATCTAACGGTCAATTTAACCGTAAGATCTTCAATTCAACATCTCTAGAGAGGTATAGAGCCATTTGATTGAGAATCAGAGGGCACGAACCCTCCGATCCCCAATTTGCCCCAAGTCGAACCCCTAAATCGGTACTAGGTAGTTCAATCTCCAAAAATCTTTGATCCAACGGTCAATTCAACCATAGGATCTTCAATTCAATATTCCTAGAGCAGTCTAGGACCATTTGATTGGGAATCAGAAGACACGAGCCCTCTGATCCCCAATTTCCCCCAAATTAAACCCCTAATTCAGTACTAGGTGGTTCAATCCCCAACAATCTTTGATCCAACTGTCAATTCAACCGTAAGATCTTCAATTCAACATCTCTAGAGCGATCTAGGACCATTCGATTGGGAATCAGAAGGCACGAGCCCCTCGATCCCCAAATCGCCCAAAACCGAACCCCTAATGCAACTTTAGGTGGTTCAATTCCTCACAATTTCTCATCCAATAGTCAAACCAACCGTTGGATCTTCAATTCAACCCCTCCAAATCAATACAGGACCATTTAATCGAAGATCGGGCCTTATTCGGCTCATGATCAATAAAACCCTAATTGCAGAGCCCTACGAGCATCGTACTCACATCCGGGCCATTCAATCCCACCCTAGAGAGTGCACACTCCACTCTTGGTCCCAAACCAAGTTTGGGGACGCAAAGTTTCAATCCCCATTCAAGATCAACAGTCAGATTTCACCCGATCATTGATTGAACGCGATCGCGCGATCGTACGGCCCCACAGTAGGGCGGACCACTACCATAGGCCCACCACAGTGGCCCCACACCTTCTAGAAGGGCACACTGCCCTAGGACACAAGTTCCCATGTGTGATGACGAGAAATCATCACAAATGTGGGATAACTGTGCCCACGCTGGCCAAACCAACGTAGAGGATCTTGTTTTCGGCTTTACAGTATCCTACAGCCCCCCTGCAGCTGAAATCCAACTAAGGGATAGGACATGAGTCCATGCTAGCCATGCCAGCGTTACCCATGCCTGCCATGCCAGCGTAGGTAAAGTAGCCTGCCCTTTTGCCATTTTGGACCATTTCACCCTCATCAAATGAGATAATTCCTTCATCAAACAAAGCCTAAATGCCCTCCACGTCCCATGTGACCAAAATGCCCCTCCAAATGGCCATTTTACCCCTAAAAGTCCATGATTTCCTATAAATAGCCCACATTTCATCCAAAGAAGAAAAAGAATCCAATCTCTAAGCCAACTCCCCTCATCCTATCTCTTATACATACAAACACCTAACTCAAATCGCATACCTTCATCCTCCATCTTTGCCTAAAATCCTCATCCTTTGAAACACCCATCCATATACATACACAAATCATCCCATTTTTGATCCAAAAATCTCATCCACCACAAAGAGCTTACCATATATTCCCTCACAAACCCTCTCCCACAAGTTTAGGGGCTGTTCTTGAAGGAAAATCCAAGGGTTGGACCATCCAAGTTCCTTTTGGATAGCATAAAAGAGACAAATTCTGCTGCAGTTTTACTACAGAACGACTGTCAATTTCGTGTCTTCTGAGTAGCAATTTCACTTCTGCTGACTGGTAACTCGACTGTTACCCCACTTTCCTTCCCTATTTCACTCCAACACTTTCCAAACACACTTGGAATCATCAAAGGAGCATCTCAAAGAAGGTTTTCAAGCCTAAGAAAGGAGCACTCCAGCCTAACTTGGTCAAAGCTAAGGTGAAATTACCTACACTAGGTGAGCTTCCCTTTTTTTTTTTTTTTTTTTTAATTTCATTCCTAAGCTTTTTAGTTTAATTTCTTATTAAGCTTACCGTTATTCTTACAGCCTTAATATGTGATTGTCACCCTCCCTACCTTAGCCCGAGTACGTACCTCGGTCTCCTAACACGTGTTGTGAAGGGATCAACCTTTGTATGGTGGGTTAAAGGCAGGGAAACCCTAAACCACCCAATGCTTGCAAACCATTCCAATAGGTTGCTAACACCCATTTTCATCTTCTTTTATTGCATGTGAACTTGCATATATGATGTGTGAAATGGAAATTTAAGTATGTCAAAAGGTTGAGAGGATGTTTAAACAAAATCAAATTTGGCAAGATTAGGTTCATGCATGCATGCATATTGTTTACACTAACCTCTTCTTGTTTCCTTGAGCCACGACCCCTACATGCTCATGATATGATATGAGGTGCAGTAGGCTTCTTTTTTTTTCTTCTTTCTTTTACTTTCGAGGTTGAATCCTCCGGGTTGTGGTCGTTGCGATTCTTGCCCCTAAAAATTCTAACTATTTACTTTTGAGGTTGAATCCTCCGGGTTGTGGTCGTTGAGACTCTTGCCCCTAAAAATTCTAACTATTTACTTCTGAGGTTGAATCCTCCGGGTTGTGGTCGTTGCGACTCTTGCCCTTAAAAATTCTAACTGTTTATTTACCGCTTTATTTATCGCTTTATTTACCGCTTTATTTAGAGGCTATGGCTTTTCGCTACCCTCCAGGTTGTGGTCGTAGCGACCTTTTGCCCCAATACTTGAGCACTTTTCATTTTGTAGTCACTTGACCCTTTTTACTTCTTGTACATATACTCGCGCTTTTCAAAGCAATAAACATCGCATTCATGAATTCCAAACCTTGCCAAGGTCGATTATGTTTATATACATCTTTTGATATTTTCGATGTGCTTATCTTAAAGTTTCATACTATGTTAATATTTCAATTCTATTCCCATGTGAATAAAGTTCAACTAAAGATTCGAGATAATCTATCATACTATGGATAGTTTACAGCATCAAATGCTTGAAAACTCGTCCATAGCATAATAGCTTATCGCCATCAAATGGACTTAATCAATTGACCCGCCAGATTCCAATAAATCACCTCACTCTGATTTCAGGAACTCTTGCGTGTCCCAATGTCACGTAGTAAAATCATTTTTTAGGAGATTTAGTTGATTACACTTTTATTCAATTAATTCAAGTGCACACTAAGTTTGGATGAAATTCCTCCCAAAACCATCTTTAAGCTCCGAGAGCTCCAAGTACCTTTTCATAAAATCTTTTAGAGTTGAAAGTGATTCTTTACATCTTAAACCCTTACTAAAAGGTTCATTCCTGTGTGGAACCTTTTTCCACCAATACCACCTTTTTCCACCAACACCAATACCATTTGTTTTTTTTTTTTGACAACAATACCATCTTTATCAAATAAAGACTTTTGATTAAAAAAGAACCACCTGCTAACAAACAAGCTGTTGACACGCGTATTGTTTTCAATTGACGAGTTCATTCCAAAAATGACTCGAACAAATTCTTTTCATTAAAAAGGCGCGTGCCCTCTTTCTAAAAAAAAAAAAAAAGCATTATCTTAATCAAATCAATTTTCCAACACCATCATTCCATGCAAGATTCCCTTTCTAGAACGGATTGAGAGTTATAAAGATTCACTTTCACTTTATTTAAACAAGATTTCTTTACACTTCAAAAGTGCTCTTTCCTCGATCAAATACATTTTCTACCTTCAAAAGGAACCCCTGTCTTCGAAAGGCAATATTTTTCCTTCAAAAGAGAACATCCTCTTTATTTCATTAGCTTTCAAAAGGCATCCTTTTTCTTTACCCACATCTCGACTTCAAAAGTTTCGAGCTTTTTCCGGATCCCAAAGGAGATCCGCACTGGACATTAATTCTTTAAAAATAGACTCACATCATTTCCATTTCCATCCTTTCATAAAGGGTTGATTTTTACCACTGCAAGATAAGGGCATTTCAGAGTTAATCAATTTGACTTAAGATACCCAAAAGAAGGAAGGCGAATTTGTGGTCCTTTCAAACAAATCTCATTTACAAACACCTTAAGGCATACTTTTTCAAACATCAACCCTTTCAAAAGACTTTGTTCTAAAGCCTTCAAGGATCTCTTTTCAAATAACAAATTCACCACCCTTCAAAGGGGTATTCTATGTCAAATCATTCGTATAGGAAATCAACAATACCAAATGGGATTTTAATCAGAAACATCATTGAAATTAGGAACCGTTGGATTCCAACGGCCGATGTGCGGTGCCTCACACCTTCCCCACTCGTAACCAAACCCCCTTACCCATAATCTTTATTCTCACAGACCACTAGGGAGTCAATCAACTTCCAAATGGACCTCAAATGGATCCGTTTGATGATAAAACCTCAGATGGACTTATTTTGGGATCTCAGATGATCCCACTTTCTAATCAACCATAGGATGCCCAGTCACGACCTCAAATCCCTGATTGGTTGCGACTCCATAGCTTTGATAATTCTAGATATGCTCGCATGCTTAGGACAGTTAAGGCGCCCTTGAACTGAATCCATCTTACTCAACACCACCCACCAGAAAACGGATGCCCCGGGGTCGTCCCAAACCTAGGAAGGGAAAACATCCCATCCCTTTTTTGGGGTAGCGACACACATAAAAAGATATTAAAGAGTGTAAGAGTAAAAAGCTTTACACTGGGTGTAAACGGATCCCTCCCCATATATATATATATATATGGGTACGGTTCCGTTGACACCTGGTGTAAGAGTTTTACTTTTACACCTATTTTTAGCCTTAGATCTATTTCAATCCAATGGCCTCATTTTATACCCTTTAACTTCGTATTTGGGTTGGAACTGGGTCAGGTTAACCAAAACCTAGCTTACCTATTCTAACCCATATCGACGGCTTTCTCTCTATCTCTCTCGACTCCAACTTTATACACATCTACCCAGTTCACTAAATAGAGCTTGAATCTTTGAAGGAACACGCCCTCGAAACAAACATGACCACAAGTCTACAAACAAATATAGCACCACCATGGCTCCATAACTGAAGAAAGAGGAAGAAAATGAATTTCTCCAACCAAAAAGGGGATTAAAAAAAGAAAAGATGAAACCTTTTACAATAAACCCTCTTTACACAAGGTTCAATGTACAAGAACAAATAAATTTGAGGTTCAATTTTGTCCCCAATTTTTTTTTCTGTAATTTTAAAAGCAATCCAAAGAATTGAACATTTTGTGAAGTCCCTTGCTATACACCTCTACCCCAATCTCGGCTATGGCCATGAATTGAGTTGTCGCAAATAACTTGCAATCTACGCAGGTGACCTACACCTCTACCCGTTACAATCATGGCCATAAATTAATTAGAATGGAGAAACTTTATTCTAGTTAAGAAATCTTGGGTGGTGAGGAGTAATTGAAATGGGAGTTGGGGCATGACAGAGATGTAGAAATAAGTGTTGCCTACAGCCATGAATCAAGATGGAAATACTTTATCCTACTCGCAAACCTTTGCCTCATTACATGCTCTTCAGATCTGTACGCTGTAATAAAATGATTAAAATGAGTTTGGGGCTCGGAAGGAGGCAGAGAGAGATCTAAGGCACGCATAAAAATAGTTTAACTGATTAGGACGGGTTTTGGGTTTAAGTATAACCCGACCCAATTCCAACCTAAATCTGGAGTTAAAGGTATAAAGGAGGGTTGAAATAGGGCCATTGAATTGAAAGAAATCTAAGGCTGTAAAAATGTGTAAAAGTAAAACTCTTACACTAGGTGCCAATGGAACCGTCCCTTATTTATATATATATATATATATATATATATATATTAGGTATTATGTCAATGCATAGGGTACGACCCTCAATGCATGATGCTGTTATAACTTATATCAACACGTACTGATAGGAACATAACTATATCTCTATATATATATATATATATATATATATATGTGAGCGCACCAATTTTCACCAAGCGCTTGCTTTTACCTATATTTTACCTGATTTTAGTTTTGATGGTGCTAACCTTGGAAGATTAGTATATGAATAAGAATCGCCACCTAGAAGGTCCAAGACCAATTTTGTTGACTAGAGAAAAGTTCGTAGCTAGTGTCACACCCCATTTTTGTCACCTTAGCTAGGACATATCATTTCATGTAGGATTTTGAGTCCTTTTTGAGTCTAGTCTTTTGCATTGAGTTTCTATGGCATTGAATATCATGTGTATGAATTTTGAAGTGATTTAGAGTTCATTTCGATAGTCAATAAGAACTTTTGCGACTTTAAGGGCATAATCGTCTTTTAAGCCATATATTTTCCATTTGACCTTGGAATGAATCCCGAGTCATTCACTCAAGTTCATATGAGTACATAGAGTCCATATAGAGGTTCAATTTCATGAATTAATGGCTTAAGATCAATTCGGCTCGTAATGGTTCGGGTTGGCTAAAAGACCCTTTCTTGGTTTGCTCAAATTGACTCATAAGACCCAATCAATTTTCTCTCATTTAACTTCAATTGGGCTTTATTTATGTCCTAAACATGTTTAGAAAGATCAATTTTCGATCGGGAAAGCATTTGGTTCGACCTTGTGTACAAACCCAACTTAGCGACGGTGAGGCACCATAGTTAACCACCTTTGTAAAACCTAACCATGCACCCATGGTTAAGGATTTTTGTCCTAAAATGCCTAAAAATGTGTTCCCCTTTGAAACACATTCGTTTTGGCTTTTATTTCATCAAAATCGGACTTAATTTGAAGATTTTAGGACTTCTACAGCAAGTGGGAGTCAAAACCGGAGTGAAAATAGGAGGACTCTCGGGTAACCGTCCGGGGCTGGACGGTCAGCCGTCCAAGCCCAGACGGCTAACCGTCCAGGCCTAGATGGTCACCCGAGAGACTCCTTTCTCAACTCAAATTCTGACTCTATCTTCCCTCTTTTGACAATTTCCTCCGCCAAAACAACTTGTCTAAGCCTAGGAGTGTGTAGGTTTGAGTTGTTTGAGCACCAAGAGAGTCTCTAATAGCCCTAGGATCATTATTTAATGAATTAATCCTAGCCATTGGTTTAGGGGGTCAGTTCTCTATATAAAGGACATGATATTCAGCACATAGGGGGAGGTTAATTGCACTTTACACTTAGAGAGAGAGGGAGCTACGAGTTTGGAGAGCTAAAAGGACTTCAAGAGGAGGCTCTTCAACCCCAAGCAAGCAAGGAAACAAGAGATTTGAAGACAAGGAAGAGTCTACAAGAGGTAAGCATGTCTCTTTAATGCTGAACATGAATTTCCTGCTTCTCCTTCTTCTCTTTCTTCTTCTTCTTCTAAGATAGTTATGGTGCATGAGATTGTTCTTCTTATGGATGGAATTCAATGTTTATGTGATGTTATATGAATGATTTTAGGATAGTTTATGGCTTTATATGCTTGATAATCCCTGGTTTACCAAGGATTTGATAGCCTTATTCGTTATATCCTCTTAAATCATGCATAATTCACATGTTTAGGTTGCTGTGATTGTTATCATGAGTGGATGTTCCTGTTAGTTAATATATGTTATATGAATGATATTCATGATAATTTGAGCATGTCTTAGAGTCGTTTCATAGGTTTTAATGCATAGTTGTGAGATTAGGGTTTCGATAACCCTGAAATCGCGTAGGTTCCATACAGCAGGCTTAGCTTAGCTTTTTGAGTTGTTGCTCATCATAGTCATTCTATATATGCTGCATATAGTTGAATCATGCTAAGTTTGCATTCATATAGTATATTTTATAGGTTTTTTTGGAGATATTATCCTTTTCTAAGGATAATTATCCTTTTCGTTGAGTGAGGTTTTGCATGAGAGTCTTCTGTGATGTGTTTAAACATGAAATCACTTATATTATGTTCTAGGGTATATATTTTACGTAGGATATGCTGATTGCACCTCCCCATAACGACTTTCTTACCTGAAATTATCCTAGGATAGTTTCGCTTAAGAAAGCTCGCCGTAGGGAGGCCTATTTTCATATTTTACATGAAATATCATCTTTTTGGTTAGAATGAGCTTTGTTATCGTGTTTATTGATGTTATTTGAGTCTTTCATACTTGTTAGTGTGTCTTTCATAGGTTTTTATGCATGTTAGTCGAGTCATTGCATGTAGGATTGAGTTAGAGTCCTTAGTTATTCATTATTCTTGTTGTTTGCATGATTAATGGATGATTTTAGGCCTTGTCAAGGTTCTGTCCAGATTTGCATATTGCTTTCTTTGCATGATTTTGTGCACTTGTAAGGGTGCAAACAGGTACAATGCTTGTCCTATTGCAAATAGGGCTGCTATGGTCTGAATTGGCTAATGCTAGGAGCTTGTGCGCTCAGGTAAGTAGGGTTTGAAGGTGCCCCAATTCACCTTTCTTTTTCTTTCTTTTCTCTTCTCCCTCCTAGGGTTACTTCTTAATACAAGTCTATGGTCTTAATCAAAGGTTTCCTTCAATAATAAATTTTGTTTTTTATCAAGGTTTCCATTTTGTGGAAGTTTTCCTAAATTCAAACTTGTTTATTCAATTCTCTTTCAAATAAGGAAACCTAGGGTTTTTACCATAGGTTTGTATTAGGTTGTAACCCTATTCTTTTCGAACTACGTGGACTTTAATCCATGTATTTCGCTGCATGGTACGTAGGCGCTCTTCGTGAGGCTCAAGTCCGTTCTAGGATCCAAATATCCTAGGCTTTTTTCTTTCCTTTTCTTTTTTTTTTTTTTTTTTTTTTTTTTTGTTTTGTTTTATTTGAGTGATTGTGCATGAGATGATTGGATGAAATATATGATATGCATGCTGCCTTGTGATGATATATGATGATATTTGAGTGAAAAAGATCTTAAGTTAGCCCAATTGAATTAAGAGACCAACTCGGGCGATGTGGGTGCCCATGGGCTTTTGCCCAGAACCTTCCCACGTCGTAACTTAGCCCCCGAATCCAATTTTCTGGTTTCAAAGACTTTGCTTTTCCTTTAATGGAGTCATGTGGTTTTGAAAATAAAACATTTTTGCGGTTTTCCTCTTTTCCCTAAAAAATGAGGTGGCGACTCCTTTTTTGTTTGTTGTCTTTCACACCTATCATTTTGCCAGACCCTTGTGGGCCGTTTTCCGGGGTTCACAGCTAGGGTACATGTTAGGAAGGTATTAGGCACCTAACAATACCCAGTAACAAAAGGCCTTCATTTTGTATTCATTGACCATGTTTAAGATTTTAATTTAATCTGAATCACCCATATATTATGCAATAATTAAAACACACACAAATGACATATTAATCAAATAAACAATAAATATAATTTATACAATTCTACAATCAAATATAAATTGGTTGGTATTCAAATCGTCCCTTAGGTCCACTATCAATCTGGCAGCGTCCCTTCCGCTAAGCTAAGCAAACTATTTCCCTTTCTCACAAATCATCTCTTTTTTATTTTCTTTCAATGCAACTTCACTTTTTTTTAGTATTTTCCCTACAAGAACTCTCCTCCCCAAGTCTCTCTTTCTCTCTATTAGCTCTCCCTCCCTCTCAATGTAATTTTTGGTCTCTTTTCTCTCTGTTTTCTCTCATAGTCTCAGCATTCCCTCCTAACCCTCTAGTTTTTTTTTTGGTATCCTTAAACTCTCTCAAGCTCTTACTATTTATAGGGAAAAAATAAATTCTTGCTTATTCACTTACCTAATTTCCCCCATCATTCCCCACTTCTTTTATTTTGCCATCCTACACATCTTTCATTTACCTAATTGCCCCCACCATTCCCTACTTCTATTCCTTCTTGGAGTAGGTTTTTCACTTAAAAAGAAAAGAAGTTGTTGAAATAGTGAAGTTATCAGTCAATCTGACATACGTTGACAGTCAGAAGAAGTGAAGTTGACAGTCGTTTTGAAGCAAAACAACAGCAGATTTTTATCACTTAAAGATAAATAGTGGAGGAATCACTTGTGATAAATGGTGGATACACCACTTGGTAATGGTGCATGAATCACTTGAGATAAATGGTGAATACACCACTTGGTAAATGGGAGATGAATTCATCACCACTTCAAATGTAAGGTGAATATGAGCCCATATGAAGAAGGCTTTGGTTGGAGACAATGAATATAATTAGAGGAAATGAGTAGAAATGAATGAGGGATGAATGAAAATGGTGAAAAGGGTGTATAGGAAGGACTCTACCCAATTGGTCTTATATACATATACACATACATATATATGCACCTAATCCAATCACTTATTTTGCTCGCAGAAAAGAGACCCAGGTTGACAATAAATATCATGGACCTCATCATCGGAAACTCACCATCAAATATAGGGGCAAAATAGGATGTTTACAATATAGAACATTGGGTTCTATGGATTGAACTGATTTGAGCTTCTATGACAAGAAATTTGTTTTTTGCACAGAATTTTGCTATATAGAGGAAATAGATGGTGCCTCTAAGGACTTTTGTCAGGAGGACAACACATGGTATCCATGCAACCCCAACAAAGGCTCCTACAGCCGAGGACCACTTCAGCTATCGTAGAACTACAATTATGGGCCACTAGGAAATAGCATTAGGTTCGATAGACTGAACTCTCCCGAAACTGTTGTGATGGAACTTGTCGTGTCATTTAAGGCGGCACTTTAGTATTGGATGAACATGGTCCACTCCATATATAATAACTTCTGGCCAAGGGTTTGGGGAGACAATTAGAACCATTAATGGTCAACTTGAGTGCGATGGGGCAAACCCCAATACTATTCAGGCCCGCGTTGAGTGCTACACTGAATATTGTAACCAATTTGGTGTTTCACCGGGTGATAATATGTAACACTCATAATATCACGCAACTTAAAAGAAAATAAATCGAAATATTCATCCATCAAACATAATATAGATACTAATTTATTATACATAAAAGGTATAACCACACATCTCCATAATAATTCTTTACAAACTTTAACTTATCAACTATAGAGTACAAATAATACATCATAAAGTTTCTCTTTATATGCGCAAGCCAAAGCTTTTCTACTTCTTTCAATCATTTCCTCATCAGCCTGAAAAATTTATTATAATAAGGGTGAGCTATACAACTCAGTAAGAATAACATCTATTTTAATTCAGTATTAATTTTAGCACAAAAATAATCATTTTATAATGATTCAAAACGCACATTCATATTGTGGCACATTATTCTACTATTTTTTTCAATATAAAAATTTTCATACCTGAGCTTCTATTGCTATCTACAACCTGCAAAATACAAATAAAAATAACCCACACAGGCCTCTTGCCGTACATGCGTGTTATTACAGCCACAGTACATATGTCCCTATCATATGTGTATACTAGTCATGGCCCACTTGCTCAATGACTCAGTATATTAGTGCACTAACTGCAGGGCATACTTGACTGGATCCGCCCCGGCTGACCACTCCACAATTCATTAGTATCCAAAATAATAACAACAATAATTCATGCTATAAAAATAGCATTATCTCAATAGAAAAATGTGCCACAATTATTGGACTGAATAAAAAATTAGTACATAAGGTCTTAAGGGTCCCTAAAATTCCATCATTTAAAAATTATATCTCCAATATCAACAACATGTGCTTAATTTCATTATTTATTTATTTATTTATTAATGTATTTCTTAAAACTATGGTTTATTAACCAATCAAAGAAGATAAACAATTGATTATAAATATAATTTTTAGTTGTGAAAATTTAATTTATTTTCAAAACAACAATTATTATTATTTTTAGAAATTATTTAATAATGCTTAAGGCATTTAAAGGAAAGATAATCACTTTTTTAGTAGCCAAACAGAGCCTTAGCATTTTGAATAAAATTCTGTTTTTTTTTTTTTTTTTTCCGAAAAAAAAAGACCTAATATCTTAATTAAAATCCTAATCAATCTTTATAAATAAAATTCTTATCATCTTTAATTCCATAAACACAACCTGATGAATATTATATCTATCTTTATAAAATTATGTTGTGAATTATTATTAATTATATATATATTTATAGTTGTTTAAATTAAAATATTTATTTAGGGTTGTTACAATCTACCATCGTTAAAAGAAATTTCGTCCTCGAAATTTAGACATACCTAATTATTGAACAATTGAGGATATTTCTTTCGCATTTCTGACTCCAATTCCCAAGATGCCTCGTTCTCATCAAGATGGTTCCATTGTACTTTCACCAAAGGAATTTCCTTATTTCGTAATTTATTGATTTCATAGTCCAAAATGCTAACAGGCCCTTCATTGTATGTCACATCTTTGTTGATTTCCAAATCACTAAAGTCAATCATGTGAGAAGGATCATGTACACATTTCCTCAACATGGATATGTAGAAAACATTATGAACTCCTGATAGTTCAAGTGGTAACTCAAGTCGATAGGCTACTTTCCCAATCTTCTCAATAATCTTAAAGGGTCCAATAAATCTTGGTGATAGCTTTCCCTTTTTCTTCCCAAATGGCATAATACTTCGGATGGGAGATACTTTAAGAATCACTTGGTCCCCTTCTTTGAACTCTAAATCCTTCCGCTTTCGATCTACATAACTCTTTTGTCGACTTTGGGCCACTCATAGTCGATCTTTGATGATGACTATCTTCTCAGTGCTTTCACGTACGATTTTTGGTCCAAGTAATACACTATCTCCTACTTCAGCCCAACATGTAGGTGATCGATAGGGTCTTCCATAAAGAGCTTCGAACAGTGCCATACAATTACTAGACTGATAGCTATTATTGTATGCAAACTCAACTAATGGTAGATGAGTCTCCCAGGTAGTTTCAAAATCTCTTACACAGGCTCGTAACATATCTGATCGTGTCAAAATCAATTACCCGTAGGATGCAAAAAATTTGTATATAGTGGTAGTACGGGTGTCGTACCACAGGGACTGTACTAGGATTATTTTAATTTTGAAAACTGAATACTAAAATAATTCACAAAGATGATTTTTGTAGTTTTGAACTCTATGGAATGCAAGCAAAATAAATTTATATTTTCTTCAAGAAAGGAAATACTTAGGGTCTCGAATCCACCACTAATCTTGTATAAAAATGCTCTTATTATAACGTGTTTCAAAAAGTTATAATTTGGTATGAGCAAGACTCATTGTAGCTACAAGCCCAATGACATCATCAAGAAAGGTTCATATATTTGTAAATTAGGCATAACTCATCAAAGATATAGCAAGAACCGTCTCACCTACTCTACTCTAAACTAATTTGTAAGCACGATTCATCTTGTCTAAGCATGAATCATCTTAATCTCCAAATAGATATACAGTGAAAACCATTGCATAACCATTGTATTTAAAATCACAGAAATTAAACACAATTTAAGATAAAAACACTAAAACCAATTGTATCAATAATACAATCCTCCTAGTTATGCAATCCTCATACACAAATAATCAAATCAACAACACAATACAATAAAATACACAATACTTGATTAGGACTTCATCTCCACCCTAAGACAAAGATTAGTTGGCTATGTAGATAACCAAGAACTAGTCTCTCCCCTTTGCTGTCTTTGTACCTCCTCCTCTCTCTTTTTTGTTATGTGAATTCCCTTGGTATTTATAGGAGATGGGGAAAGGATCCAGCTGATCCCATAAGTCAAAAGTAATGCCCACTTTCTTTGAATTCTTGGCTGCCCATGTTCTTACTTTGACAAATGCTACCAGATTCAGATTTTTTGCAAATAAGTCCACTTTCAGCTCATTTTTGACTTGGAAGACGTTTGAATCAGGAACTGCCATAAACTAAACAATTGTAGTTATTTAAGTCCTCTTTCTAGAGCCACAAATTTCACCCAAATCGGATATGGGAATCACAAGTTATGGCCAGATTACCAAAACTTGGTCAATCTGTCCAGATTTGCTGCTGATTTTGGGATCATGAATTTCTTTGCTTAACTTTGAATTTCAACTGCTCAAATCTTCAAAATTGTTGACCCAACTCTTGTTGCAGCTCCATGAAATTTTAGGCAAGTGAGAAACCCATTTCAAGTTGCATTTATGCTTAAGTAGTCCTGATTGTCATCTTTTCTGGTATAAACTCAACAGCCCTGCAATAAATCAAGAACACTTTAAACACACCAAATTAAATATAATAAAATAACTAGAAAATATAAATTAGAGAGTAGTTTCAATGAATATTTTGTACTTATCAAATACCCCCCAACTTACACTTTGCTAGTCCTCGAGCAAAGCAAAATAAAATAAAACAAACAAAATAAAACAAAAACTAACTAGTCCATTTTCACAGGTAATGCGATTGCATTTAGCGTATGCAATAAGCCTTTAAACCCCTAGGTTTCCCCTAGTGGATGAGTTATAGTCTCGTGAGGGCTTCCAGTGATGACACCCACAAACATCTTTTATTATCACGGATGCTGTTCATGATTTTGCATTTAGATAATATCTTGCTAACTCAAACGAAAAATTCTCATTCATTGAAATTAAACAGTTGAACAGTATATTTTTTTTACCAATCTAGTAAATTCCAATCCACTTGTGCTCAAATAGAAATTTATCACAAGTTCATCTGGTGTAAAGTGAATTCTTATACAAATGTGTGGCCTCCAACATATCAGCATTCCTTAATATGTTAAATTCACCGTAGCAAGGTAAACCAAGGCTTCAGCTTAATACGCACACAAATAATAATAACAACACTTTTTTTTTTTTTTTTGGTTGGGTACAATATTCAGGTCCATTAAGCTTTCTAATTAACCCATGTAATGAGCATTGGGCCAATGACTCCCAAACCAATTGGCTTTAGGGCACTAGGTGTAGAGACACCCCTATGGGCTTACTTACTCAAGTTAAAAAGGCTACGAACCCAAACTAGTTACACCCATAATTCTACTAGACTACTCACTGTTTGACGCGAATACTCATTGCTTAGTGAGGCAAGAGGCTCGGTTACTAGGTGAGTAGTATGACACCAGCACACATTCTTTTTCTTCTTCTTTTTTTTTTTTTTTTTTTTTTTTATAGATAAACACAAAGTTAAGAGCTGTTGCCAAGGTCACTTATTTGCGGTTTATTCAACTCATCAAAGATTAACAAGTTTAACCCCACAAAATGAACAAATGTGATTGTGCAATTAGATATACAAGTGATAAATTCTCTATGCAAACATAAATATAAAGGACTAAACTAGAATTGCCAATCTAATGACGTGTGCTCAAAAGTTTAATTTCATGAATGATACTAATCCAAAATTTAGAGTCATTCCATGAACATTATTTGAATGCAAAATCATGATCTAGAAGCATCCATTTAGATTTTTTTTTTTTTAAAATTTTAAATACACTTGGGCCTCCTATTCCTATTGGTGGGCGAATAATGGGCTAGTGGCCCAATAACGGCTGATGGGCTCATACGGACATCCAAGACTTGGTATACCCAAACCTTTGAACCCAAACCCGAAAACCTACTCTCTCACCCAACCGCCTAAAACTTTGACTGCTGACTATAATTGGAAGGCTGCAATATTGAGATGTGACTATTTTATTAATAAAGCAATAGTAATGGTAGATTATTGCAGGTCTCGAGAGGATTTAGAGGATTATTTAATCCTTAATGTCTGATAGCGTGCCAAATTTTCCCACAGTGCATCGATCATTGAACCCTGCTTTTTGACTCTTGTTGGGTGGGTTTTAAAACCCAGAGATCGATTGCAGGAATTCAAAAACTCTCCTTCAATCCTTCAATCCTTAAAAGCCTCACTTTCTCTAAACCTCCCTCTCACTAATCTCATGGCTTCATCTTCTGCTTCCCACAATCGCCCTAACCTAAACGTGGTGCCAAAACCAGAAGTTTGGCAACCAACATTCCTAAACTCCCAAAACCAACCTATCACAGTCAATGATTCCCTTATGTATAATTTTGCAAATACCACAGCAATGGCTGCAAATCTCGTTACTCCTCGTGACAAGAGGATTCTGAGTGAAAGGTCTGATATTGACGTTATAAGAGATTCCATGGCTCTAAGTGTCCAAGCTGTTACAGTCACTTCCAACATGGCTCGGCGTTTGCACGCCAGGACTATGGAAGTGCAGGGGTTAAGAGATCAAGTACTAAACCTTCAGCAACTGCTTACTGGGTCCCATCGGAGGATGAGGATCTTGAGAGCAAAGAACAGAGAATTGAAAAGACTGGTGGACTCCTATGCTAGGGGTCATGAACCCAGAGTTGTGGAGCTAGAAGGGCTCGAGGATCAAATTCGGGGGCAACTTGAAAGACTCTTGGATAGGGTTCAGAGAGAACCTAGTGTTGATTCTCCCAATCCTTCTCAGAATGCTACTATGGAGTAGCATTTTTCTTCTCTCTCTTTTTTTTTTTTTTTTTTTTTTTTTTTGGTTTTTGTTATTGCTGCTACTAGAATGAAAATGGTTTTATTTGCTAAACTCAAAGAACAAACAGATAAAATAGCACACAGAATGAATGAACACAACAAAATACTATTCATAAATAGATAACACACTGGAAGATGTAGCACAACTTCTAAACAGACAAATCAAAATAAAATAAAAAAATAATTATCGAAAATACAAAACATACACCAGCAATAAATAACATGGCAAAATTTCAAGAAAGACCAGAAATGGGGCCACTGGCATAATTGGAATCTCCTCATGTACACAATATTCCAATATCCAGAAGATGAGTGGAATGATAACTAGGTACCAGGGGAGCATGAAAGTGAAAAACCCATTCATCGTTGCAGAGATAAGGGTTTTGGGGAGGAATAGCCATGATATTTATAGAAAAGTCCTTTTTTTTTTTAATTTTTAATTTATTTATTTTTACAACACCAAAATTCCCTCCCCCCAACTTAAAATTTACATTGTCCTCAATGTAAACAATGAAAAACAAAGTAATAGAAATCGTGGAGAGTACCTTTAATAGAAAACAAACAAGCCTACAAAATTAATTAGCTGTGAAAAATAAACTCATCAATCAAATAAAAATAAAACACACAAAGAAAATAGGTTAGACAAAAATAAATAAATAAATAAATAAATAAATAAATAAATGGTCTTTTAAAGCCAGATTCCAAGGCTATTAGTGAATTTAAACAGTAACATATTCAGGATCCACCAAATTTATGGATTTAATGAGCTCTTTATCTATGTCTCCTTCCACATATGGTTTTAGTCTTTGGCCATTGACCTTAAACATAGAACCATCACGTGGATTTAAAATTTCAACAGCACCATGGGGAAAAACCTGGTTAACAACAAAAGGGCCGTCCCATCTAGATCTCAACTTACTAGGAAAGAAGCGTAACTTAGAGTTGAAAAGCCACACCTTTTGATTGGTTTCAAAAGACTTTCTATTGATGTGTTTATCATGAAAAGCTTTAGTCCTATTCTTGTAAATCCTAGCATTCTCATACGCATCATTGCGTATCTCTTCCAATTCACTGATTTAAAGTTTTCGGTGTAAGCCCACATCAGCTAAATCAAAGTTAAACTTCTTCACAGCCCAAAGTGCCCTATGTTCTAGCTCATCTGGTAAATGACAAGCTTTACTAAACACTAAACGGGATGGGGACATACCTATAGGAGTCTTATAGGCAGTACGACAAGCCCACAAAGCATCATTCAAGCGTAAGGACCAGTCTTTTCTATCAGGTCTAACCGTTTTCTGAAGGATGTTTTTGATTTCCCTATTAGAAACTTTGACTTGTCCACTAGTTTGGGGATGATATGGGGTGGCAACTTTATGGGTAATGGAGTACTTGCGAACCAAAGCCTCAAAAGGCCGATTGTTAAAGTGTTTACCCCTATCACTAATTATAGCACGCGGAAAGCCAAAACGACAAAAGATATTGTCTTGAAGGAATTTGACCACAACCTTGTGGTCATTTGTTTTTGTGGCAATCGCTTTCACCCATTTTGACACATAATCTACCCCAACCAGAATGTACTCAAAGCCAAAAGAAGATGGAAATGGACCCATGAAATCAATACCCCAAACATCAAAGATTTCCACCACCAGGATGGGATTCAGAGGCATCATGTCACGTCGGGAAATGGACCCCATTTGTTGACATCTTTCACAGGCATGACAAAATGCATGGGCATCTTTGAATAAAGTAGGCCAATAAAACCCACTTTGCAAGACTTTAGCAGCAGTCTTCTTTCCACTGAAATGCCCTCCACAGGCAAGGCAATGACAAAAGGTGAGGATACTATTGGTTTCATTTTCTGGGACACATTTTCGAATCACTTGATCTGGGCAATATTTGAACAGCTCTGGATCCTCCCATAGGTAAAACTTAACTTGGGAAAAAAATTGATCGTTGTCTTGCTTAGACCAATGAGGTGGGATTTGACCAACTGCAAGATAATTCACAATATGAGCAAACCATGGTAATTTAACCTGAGAAACCTCAAATAATTACTCATCTGAGAAAGAATCTGGTATTGGTAAGTTGGTACCAGAATGTTCAACTAGAATCCGAGACAAATGATCTGCAACCACATTTTCTGATCCCTTTTTATCCCGAATCTCCAAAATAAACTCTTGTAGCAACAAGATCTATTTAATGAGGCGAGGTTTAGTGTCTTTTTTGGATAGTAAATACCATAAAGTGGCATGATTAGAGAACACTACAACCTTGGACCCTAGGCGATAGGATCGAAATTTATCAAGGGCAAATACTACAGCTAGTAATTCTTTCTCTGTTGTGGTATTATTCAATTGAGCATCAGAAAGAGTTTTACTAGTGTAGTATAAGACATAGGGTTTTTTATTCACCCGTTGCCCCAAGACTGCACCAACTGCATAGTCGGATGCATCACACATAATCTCAAAAGGGAGTGACCAGTTGGGTGGTTGAATAATGGGAGCAGTGGACAATAATGAGCAAAGTTTCTCAAAGGCTTCCAAACAGGCTTTATCAAAGATAAATGGTACATACTTGACAAGAAGATTGCACAAGGGTCGAGAGATTTTGCTAAAGTCTTTGATGAATTGACGATAGAATCCTGCATGACTAAGAAAAGATCGCACTTGCCTAACAGATGCTGGGGGAGGAAGGCTAGAGATGAGATCAACCTTGGCTTTGTCTACTTCTATCCCCCTAGAAGACACAATATGTCCCAAAACAATTCCTTTTTGAACCATGAAATGACTCTTTTCCCAACTCAGAGTAAGATTTGTCTCTATGCAACGTTTAAGAACTTTAGAGAGATTTTGGAGACAATCATCAAAAGTGATCCCCAAAACTGAGAAATCATCTATGAAAACTTCAAGAAATTTCTCCATCATGTCAGAGAAAATAGACAGCATACACCACTGAAAAGTAGCAGGTGCATTGCATAAGCCAAAAGGCATACGCCTATATGCAAATGTGCCAAAAGGACAGGTGAAAGTTGTTTTCTCTTGGTCATCGGGGAAAACAGGTACTTGGTTATATCTAGAATAACCATCTAGAAAGCAGTAGAAGTTTTGGCTTGCTAATCTCTTTAAGATTTGATCGATGTAGGGTAGAGGGAAATGATCTTTTCTAGTATCCAAATTGAGCTTCCTATAATCAATGCAAACAAGCCAACCTGTTATTGTACGTGTTGGAACTAGCTCACCAATTTCATTTTCAACAACAGTAATTCCTGACTTCTTGGGCACCACTTGAGTAGGACTTACCCATTTACTGTCTGAGATGGGGTATATGATACCTGCATCTAATAACTTCACAACTTCTTTTTTTACAACCTCCTTCATTTAGGATTTAACATCCTTTGCATTTCAGGAATTGGCTTGGCATTCTCCTCAAGATGAATGTGGTGCATGCAAATGGAAGGGTCGATCCCTTTTAAATCAACCACAGACCATCCTATAGCACCCATATATTCTTTAAGCATTCTCATAAGTTGACTTTCCTGTTCAGTAGTCAAGTTAGATGCTATAATGACTAGAAGGGTGTCATCAGGTCCTAATAATGCATACTTAAGTGTATCGAGGAGTGGCTTCAACTCAAGTCCGGGAGGCACTTTAGTAGAAGGGAGAGGGTAGGTTCACTAGACAATAGAGGCAAATATTCAAATTTAGATTTCCAAGGTGCATGATCCAGGAGGGGTGGTAGTTCAAGCGTAGCAGTCACTTCCTCAATGGATTTTTCAATATCAAACTCATCATAGCTAAAATGAGCTAGACATGCTTCCAATAGATCCTCGGTTAAAATGTAGGGTAAGGCTTCTTCAACTAAACCATCGATGACATCTACTGCAAAACAATCATCTTCCTTGGAAGGTTGTTGAGCAACATCAAACACATTTAGCCTTGTTTTTCATGTTACCAAAGGGCAAGTCCATCACTCCAGACCTACAATTGATGCAAGCATTAGCTGTAGCTAAGAAAGGGCGACCTAAGATGACGAGAATTTGTTTTCCTGGATTGTATACTGGTTCCATATCAAGAATAAGAAAGTCTACAGGGAAGTAGAACCTATCTACCTTAACAAGAACATCCTTAATTATTCCACGTGGCAGCTTAACAGATCTATCAGCTAATTGCAAAGTAACTGATGTTGGTTTCAACTCACCTAGCCCAAATTGCTCATATACCGAATAAGGAAGGAGATTAACACTTGCCCCTAAGTCTAGGAGTGCCCTGTCTATGGAATGATTTCCTATCACACATGAGATGGTAGGAGCACCTGGATCTTTAAACTTGGGAGGAGTGCTATTTTGCAAAATGAAACTCACTTGCTCGGTTAGAAACACCTTCTTGGACACTTGTGCCTGAGTCTTGCGCTTTTGAGTGCAAAGGTCTTTGAGAAATTTGGCATAGGATAGGATTTGTTTGATGGCATCAAGAAGGGGAAGATTGATTTTCACTTGTTTGAACATTTCCATCATGTCTTCTATAGATGTTCTTTTTTTTCCAAAAAGAGAAGGTGCATCAAGACAAGTGGGAAAAGGAGCTTTTGGCAAATATGGTGTTGCCACAGGATTTGGTGATGTGGAAAGAGATAGAGGAGGATCCTTCTTTGATTCATTTATTTTTTCAATCCCTAAATCCTTGGACTTGCTAACTGACTGGCCATTCTTTTCCTCATCCACTCCAGGCCTAGTATCAATCACTCGCCCATCCCTTAAGGTCACGATTGCCTTTGCTTGCTCTTGGTAAGTGGCATCAGCCTGTGAATTTTCTATGGAATATTGACCCTTAGGATTGTTCACTGGTTGGCTTGGAAGTTATCCCTCCTCTCGTCTACTAAGAGCATTTGCTAGTTGCTCGATTTGGGCTTCAAGCTTGGCTATTGACTGAGTATGGGAATGTAGCATTTGTGTGTTGGCCTCAAGTCCTTGAAGGCTTTGCAACACTCTCTCCTCAAAAGATGGATTTCTTGGAGGTGCAAGATTAGAGTGTGGGAATGGCTGCTGTGGTCGAATAGGTTGATAACCAGAAGGGTTGAGAGTATTAGGCAAATTTGGCCTTTGAGATTGGGCAAATGAATTCCCTGGAGCTTGTTTCCAAGAAAAATTGGGGTGGTTTCTCCATCCTGGGTTATAGATATTAGAGAAAGGATCATTACCCGGTCTAGAGAATCCTTGAGCAGCATTGACTTGTTCTTGGACAAACTCAGGGAATTGGGAAGCCATTGGGCATTCACTTATGAAGTGAGCACGGCTAGAACATAAAGCACATTCTTCTTGTAAGGTGGGAGGCTGAGAAGATGTTGTAGGGATTTGTCCTATGGACAACAATTGATCAAGCTTTTTAGATAAAGCATCCACTTTCCATAGATATCTATGGAATGCCCTACCTCATAGATACCTCCTCTCTTTTGAGAACTAGAAGATGTTGGTTTTTCACTCCTAGAGGCCGCAACATGTTGAAAAGAATTCTCACTAATATTCTCAAACAATTCCCAAGCCTCGTTTTCACTTTTCATCATGAAAGTCCCGCCACAAGAGGCATCCACCATTTGACGGTGATTTGTGGATAAACCGT
Source organism: Liquidambar formosana (assembly GCA_039720395.1). Lineage (NCBI taxonomy): Eukaryota > Viridiplantae > Streptophyta > Magnoliopsida > Saxifragales > Altingiaceae > Liquidambar > Liquidambar formosana. Next base: position 151,844 of record JBBPBK010000087.1, on the reverse strand, counting down.
CATAAAAGCATTGAACCAGTTGCCACTTGGGCACTGCATAATGAGGAAATTTACGAATGAGGTCTTTGAATCTTTCCCAAGTCTAATGAAATTGCTCACCATCGAGTTGTGAGAAACTCATGATAGCTCGCCGAATTTGGTTGGTCTTGCCTATGTGAAAATACTTCTTTAAGAATTCTTGTTGCATTTGTTTCCACGTGGTAATTGTGTTGCCTTCTAAGGAGTTAAGCCAGTTTTTGGCATCATCCTTAAGTGAGAATGGAAACAGCCTCAATCTGAGAGCATCATCAGAAAAATTTGAAAATTTGACTGTAGAACAGATTTCAAGGAATTCATCAAGATGCTTATAGGCGTTTTCATTTCTCAGTCCGTAGAAAGATGGAAGCATTTAGATCACACTAGACCTAATCTCATATTGAGCAGCAGTTACAGTGGGTAGCCAAATGCAGGAAGGTGATGTGTATGTGGAGGGGGTGAAGTACTCCCTCAATGGCTTGGGCAGGTCTTGGTTTTCTGTATTCATGATTTTAGGTGTACCAATAGTCTTATTAGATTGTGAAGACAGTCTAATAGTCCTAAGGGTGTAGTCTATCTGTCACACCCCATTTTTGCCACCTTAGCTAGGGCTTGTCATTGCATGTGTCTTTTTGTTTCCTTTTTGAGTCTAGTCTTTTGCATTGAGTTTCTAGGGTCCTAAGAATGGTGTGTATGAATTTTGGTTCGATTTGGAGTTGATCTTGAGGGCTAATAAGAACTTTTGTGACTTGAGGGGCATAATCGTCTTTTTGGTCACAAACTTTCCATTTGACCTTGAAATGATCTCCAAGTCGTCAATTGGAGTTCATATGGATGCATTTGAGGTATTTATGGGTTCAATTCGATGAATTGATGGTTCAGGATTAGAATGGCTCAACAAGGCTCAGGTTGGTTAAGAGACCTACTTCGGGTTAGCCCGAATTGGTTCATGGTTTTCACTCTATGACTACTCATTTGACCTTGATTAGTCTTAATTTCATCCCCAAATGTGTTTAGGGAGGTTGAATTTCGAATTGGAAAGCATTCGGTGCGACCCTATGTGCATACCTAAGCTAAGCGATGGTGAGGCATAGTAGTTAACCACCTTTGTAGGACCCAACCATGCAGCCATAGCTAGGGTTTCTTGCCCTCAAATGACTCAAATTACATTCCCCTTCGAAACACGGTCGTTTTGGCTTTCGTTTCGTCAAAATTGGAGTTGATTTGAGCCCTGAAACACATTTGGAAGTCGAAAGGGTCAAAATTTGGGCATAAGCTGACAGGGCCTCGGGTGACCACCCAGGCCTGGGCGGCTAGCCGCCTAGGCCCAGGCTGCTAGCCGCCCAGCCCTAGGTGGTCACCCGAGCCACTTTCCTTTTTTGAGTCTTGACGCGGCTGCCTCCCTATTTTCTCAGATTTGCTCGCCTCCAGCCGCCATTTAACCCTATTTTCAGCCCTATTTGACCTACTTGAGCCCCAAGGGAACCTCTAAGAGCCCTTAGATCAATCCCTAGGGTTTTAATCCCAACCATTGAGGGTTTTCCCTCAAACCCTATAAATACCCCCTTATACTTCAGCAATAAAGGGAGGCAATTTCTGAAATGTGAGGCATGTGTGAGACTTGGAGGCTATGGCAGCCATCCTTAGGGTAGTTTAACCTAAATTTTGAGTGAAACGGTGAGAGAGAAAGCTTGAAGGAAGGCTGAAGTTGGGCTTGAAGGCTTGAAGGAAGGAATTCCCAGCAGTACATAAGAGGAGGAGGACTCTCTACAGCAGCCACCATAGGTAGGGATGGCAATGGGTCGGGTCGGATGCGGGTTGGCACTACCCCATACCCGACCCGATATTTAATCTCTTATACCCATACCCGACCCGATACCCGATGGGTATGAAGAATTAAACTCCATCCCCGATCCACCGTCTTCTTGGGCCATCCATGCCCGACCCGCCCATGCCCGACCACCCTATTGTGAGGATTTTTTCCCCCTAAATTCCATTTTTTTGCTACTTACACCTATTACATGTTATTCATATAATCATATACCAAGCTTATAAATGTTTTTAACACCTAATATGATCTTGTTCAAATAAGATCATACCTAATATGATCACACAAATATTATACACAAACATAAGGATTAAAAAAGAATAAAAATATATAATGAGCCTTCTAATGGACTTCATAAGCCTATACCAAGATAGGTTTAAAATATTCATAAAAGCATACATAAATTTCAAACATAAGACATTAAAATATATATATATATATATATTTATTGTAAAAATATCGGGTCGGGTCGGGTCTTGGGTTTTTTCTTTTTGGGATCCATGCCCGACCCATACCCGAAATTTTTTTAGAATTTATACCCATACCCGACCCGATACCCGAAAATATAAAAAAAATACCCGCCCATTCGGGTATGAATCGAGTCGGGACCCTATGGATCGGGGTGAAATTGCCATCCCTAACCATAGGTATACCTCTCCCCCTTTCTCTCTTTCATTCAAATTAGGGTTGTCTACATAGGATAGCATTATTTTATGTGCAAGCTTATATCTTTATCATGTGTTAATGCGTAGAATGCATGATTAGGATATTGTTTATGGCTGGTTTTGCATGATATAATGTCATTCTATGTGGTTTTATGAGCGTTTGTGTTTTTAGGGTTTTTAGAGTCTTTTCTAGGGTTGTGCATTGAATAGTCATTATTTCATGTTCAAGTTTATGTCTTTATCATGTCTTGTTGCTTCTATTAGCTAGTATGCATGTTTAGGATAATATTCATGGGCTGTTTAGTATGTTAGGATGTTATTCCATGTGATTTACTGCATGTTTGGGATTCTAGGGTTTCCTTAGTGCTGAAATTGAGTTTATGCTTAGAATAGCTTTATTTCATGTGAAAGTCTATGTCTTTATCATATGTGGATCATTCTATTGATTAATATGCATGGTTAGAATGCTGTTCATAATCTGTTTTGCATGATTTAGGGTTATTTCATGGGATTTTATGCACTAGTGTGATTCTAGGGTTTTTATCATCCTTGTGTTGGTTTAGTTGCATATAGCATGATAGCTTAGGGATTTTCTCTGTTTTTTCTTCATAGTTGCTGCACATGTGTTGCATATTAGATAAATATGACATTTTTGCATCTTTGGTAGTTGGTTTTAGGGTTTTTTGCATATCATTGCATATAGGGCTGAATTAGGGTTTAGTTAGCTTATGATTCATGTTGTTTGCATGACTTGTTGTTGATTTTAAGCTCTATTTCAATTCTGTCCAGATCTGTTATTTGTCCTTGATATGATATTTTGAGCATGTATTAGCCTATGTTTTAGCATGATAATTGCTTGATTGGAACCTAGCTTGGTTGGTTGGTATTTTTGGTATATTTTGCATGCAAATTGCAGGTGCTTGACAGATACAACAGGTGCAACTACCCCACCAATGTGGGGTGGTTATTTTGGCTATTATGAGATGAAATCTTACAAATAAGGTAATTACCCTATGCAATAGGGTGGTTATTTTGACAGGTTGCTTTTGCTTAAGGTAAGTAGGGTATGAGGGTGCCCCAATTCACCCTTCTTTCCTTTCCTTGAAACTTTCCCTTTCTCCCCCCTAGGGTTATTCCTTAATAGAGGGGTATGGTAGATTCCTACAGTATCCTTTCATAAAAAAAATACCTTTCAAATCAAAGTTTCCATTTTTTTTAATCAAATTCCATATTTACCAAAAATCTTTTGAGAATCATTTATTTTGGAAACTTACCATGTTTTTCTTGAAAGGAAACTTAGGGTTTACCATAGGCCTCTATTAGGTTATAACCCTATTCCCTTTCGAACTACGAGGACTTTGATCCATGTATTTCCATACATGGTACGTAGGCGCTCTTCGTAAGGTTCAAGTCCGCCCTAGGATACTAAGTATCCTAGGTTTTCTCCCCTCCCTCTTTCTTTTTCTGTTTTTCTTTGATTTACTTGACTATATGAATGAATGAATGAATGATATGCATGCTGTCTTGTGATGATAATTGTTGATTTGTGTGTGATTAAGACTTTGATTTAGCCCAATTAAATTAAGAGACCGTTTAGGGCGATATGGGTGCCTATAGGCTTTGCCTAGAACCTTCCCATATCGTAACTTAGCCTCCGAATCCCCGATTTCTCTGGTTTCCAAAAGATCATTTGCCTTACCATTTTTAAATATGGAGTCAATCTTTTGTTTTCCTAAAACAAAACCGTTTTTTAGGGTTTTCTTTATTTCCTTTAAAAAATAAAGTGGCGACTCCTTTTCCCTTTGAATCCCTGTGGGCCACTTTTTCGGGGTCCACACTATCTCAGAGTCAAAGGGTACTAAGTCAGGAAACAAAGAACGACGTCTATGCATACAACACCTCCAAACTCTTTTTTTTAAAATTTTTTTTTATTATTTCATTTTTTTTGTGTGTGCAACTGCAAGAAAACAAGAATAATTACAACAGGGTAATATATTTGAAAGATAAAATGAAATAAATAAAATAAAATAAAATAAAACAGGCGGTACAACCGTCCTTGAAAAGAAAAGAAAAGAAAAGAGAGAAAAGATGTATATATATAGATATATAGATATATATATCAGTAGGCGGTAAAACCGGCCATAATAATGATAATAATAACAATAATAATAATAATACTAAAATGAAATAAATAAAATAAAACAGGCAGTACAACTGTCCTTGAAAAGAAAAGAAAAGAGAGAAAAGATGTATATATATATATCAGTAGGCGGTAAAACCGGCCATAATAATGATAATAATAACAATAATAATAATAATAATACTAAAATGAAATAAATAAAATAAAACAGGTGGTACAACCGTCCTTGAATAGTTAGTCAAGTTTATGTTAGTTGTCAAATTAGGCAGGTGGTACAACCGTCCTTGAATAGTATTAAAACTTTTTTATTATTATTTTTTTTTTTGCCTAATGTCTGCTCGTCTATGTAGTCTACCAATTACCTGCACATGAAAAAAAAACAAAATTAGTAAAAGCAAAAAAATTCTAAACTAAGAATTATAGTAGAATATCAATTTTCTAATTAATGCAATCGCACTGACAGTCCCTGGTAACGGCGCCAAAAATTTGATCGTGTCAAAATCAATTACCCGTAGGATGCAAAAAATTTGTATATAGTGGTAGTACGGGTGTCGTACCATAGGGATTGTACTGGGATTATTTTAATTTTGAAAACTGAATACTAAAATAATTCACAAAGATGATTTTTGTAGTTTTGAACTCTATGGAATGCAAGCAAAATAAATTTATATTTTCTTCAAGAAAGGAAATACTTAGGGTCTCGAATCCACCACTAATCTTGTATAAAAATGCTCTTATTGTAACGTGTTTCAAAAAGTTATTATTTGGTATGAGCAAGACTCATTGTAGCTACAAGCCCAATGACATCATCAAAAAAGGTTCATATATTTGTAAATTAGGCATAACTCATCAAAGATATAGCATGAACCGTCTCACTTACTCTACTCTAAACTAATTTGTGAGCACGATTCATCTTGTCTAAGCATGAATCATCTTAATCTCCAAATAGATATACAGTGAAAACCATTGCATAACCATTGTATTTAAAATCACAGAAATTAAACATAATTTGAGATAAAAACACTAAAACCAATTGTATCAATAATACAATCGTCCTAGTTATGCAATCCTCATACACAAATAATCAAATCAACAACACAATACAATAAAATACACAATACTTGATTAGGGATTCATCTCCACCCTAAGACAAAGATTAGTTGGCCATGTAGATAACCAAGAACTAGTCTCTCCCCTTTGTTGTCTTTGTACCTCCTCTTCTCTCTTTTTTGTTATGTGAATTCCCTTGGTATTTATAAGAGCTGGGGTAAGGATCCAACTGATCCCATAAGTCAAAAGTAATGCCCACTTTCTTTGAATTCTTGGCTGCCCATGTTCTTACTTTGACAAATGCTGCCAGATTCAGATTTTTTGCACATAAGTCCACTTTCAGCTCATTTTTGACTTGGAAGACGTTTGAATCAGGAAATTCCATAAACTAAACAATTGTAGTTCTTTAAGTCCTCTTTCCAGAGCCACAAATTTCACCCAAATCGAATATGGGAATCACAAGTTATGGCCAGATTACCAAAACTTGGTCAATCTGTCCAGATTTGCTGCTGATTTTGGGATCATGAATTTCTTTGCTTAACTTTGAATTTCAGCTGCTCAAATCTTCAAAATTGTTGACCCAACTCTTGTTGCAGCTCCATAAAATTTTAGACAAGTGAGAAACCCATTTCAAGTTGCATTTATTAGCTTAAGTAGTCCTAATTGTCATCTTTTCTGGTATAAACTCAACAGCCCTACAATAAATCAAGAATACTTTAAACACACCAAATTAAATATAATAAAATAACTAGAAAATATAAATTAGGGAGTAGTTTCAATGAATATTTTGTATATCAATATCTTCTAGTATTTGGTTAACCCGTTCTGTTTGCCCATCCATTTGAGGGTGTGAAGTAGAACTCAAATGTAATGAGGTTCCAAATGCACTTTTTAATCCTTCCCATAACTTGGAAGTAAATCATGTATCACGATCAGAAACTATAGAGATTGGAACACCATGCAATCGGATAATTTCTTGAACATACAATTTATTCATTTTATCAAGCGAATATGAAATGCAATGCAAGATAAAATGAGCTGATTTTGTCAATCGATCCACCACTACCTAAATAGCATCGTGTCATTGTCTTGACTTTGGTAAACCAGTAATGAAATCCATACTTATTTGTCCCATTTCCATCTAGCTATAGGTAAAGGTTAAAAAAGACCTCGTGGTTTTTGTCTTTTAGGCTTCACTAACTGACACGTTAAACACTTTGAAACAAATTCTGCAACATCTCGCTTCATGCCTTCCCACCAAAACTGTCTTTTAAGATCCTTATACATCTTTGTACTCCCTCGATGTACTGTAAATCTTGTGTGATGCGCCTGCTCAAGAATTTCATCCTTCAAATTGGCTATAGGTGGTACACATAATCTTTTCCGAAATCTATACCCACCATCACTACCAACCTTCTATTCTGATGGATATTTTTCTATCATCTTTCTAAGCTAATCGTGGAACTTTTGATCTTAAGTTTGGGTTTCTATAATCTTAGTGATGAGACTAGGTTGTGCTACAATAGTGAAAAGTTGTCCTACTCCTTCTTCACTTGCTAATTATAAGTTAAATTCTACCACTTGTTCTAACATGCTCCATTCTTGCAACATTAGGAAAGCAATCATTCCTCGTGGATTACGACTTAAGGCATCAACTACTACGTTTGCTTTACCCGAATGATACTGAAGAGTAAAATCATAATCCTTAAGGAGTTCCATCCACCTTCGTTGTCTCATATTCAATTCTTTTTGCGAAAACAAGTACTTTAAACTTTTATGATCCGTAAAAAGATAAAACTTTTCACCATATAGATAATGTCTCCAAATCTTTAGCGCAAAAACTACAGCTGCTAGTTCTAAATCATGGGTTGGGTAATTTAACTCATGGGGTTTAAGTTGTCTTGATCCATACGCAATCACCCTATCATCTTGCATCAGTACACAACCTAATCCTTGATGTGAGGCATCACTGTATATAAGAAACTTAATACCACTCCTGGGAAGGGCTAGAATAAGTGCTGATGTCAATTTCTCTTTTAATTTCTAGAATGCACATTCACAATTGTCATCCCAGACAAATCGCACGTCCTTCCGGGTCAATCAAATTAATGGAACTGCTATACAGGAAAATCCTTCAATAAACCGTCGGTAATATCCCGCCAACCCTAAGAAACTTCTTACTTCAGTCGGTATTGTGGGTCCATTCCATTTTAGAATTGCTTCAACCTTAGAAGGATCCATAGAAAGTCCATCTTTTGAAATCACATGTCCAAAGAACTTGACCTGTTCTAACCAAAAGTCATATTTCTCGAACTTGGCATAAAGCTTGTGATCTCGCAAAGTTTGCAGTGTAATATATAGATGTTGTTCATGCTCTTCTCGTGTCTTTGAATAAATCAGAATATCATCAATAAATACAATGATGAATTTATCCAAATAAGGTCGAAAAACTCGATTCATCAAATCCATAAACACTGCAGGTGCATTAGTTACTCCAAAAGGCATTACCAAAAACTCGTAATGTCCATATCGTGTACTGAATGACGTCTTTGGAACATGATATCCAGATTGTAAATCGATTTTTGAAAAGACTGTAGCTCCTCGAAGTTGGTCAAATAAATCATCAATCCTTGGTAATGGATACTTGTTCTTAATAGTGACTTTGTCAAGCTGATGGTAATCAATACACAATCGAAATGATCCATCTTTCTTTTTCACAAATAGGACTGGTACTCCCCAAGGTGACATACTTGGTTGAATAAAACCTTGTTCTTCTAACTCATGTAGTTGTTTCTTCAATTCTTGCATCTCAAGTGGTGCCATACGATAAGGTGCTATAGCAATTGGAGTTGTACCCAGCACTAAATCAATAGTGAAATCAATCTCCCTCTTTGGTGGTAGTCCAGATACCTTTTGGAACACATCTTCAAACCCACATACTGTGAGCGCAAGCGGGAGTCGCCACCCAATTTAGCTTTGGGAACTGTATTTTTGGTTAAATTCAAGGTCCAGAGATTCAAGTTTGGAGCTAGGGTACATTATTGGGAAGGTATTAGGCACCCAAAAATGCCTGGTCGAAACTGGCCCCTGTGAATAATTGTTGGCTTTAATTAATCAAGGTATTTAATCAAATTTAACCCTAAACATACAAAAATGCAACAATATGCCAAGCACGCGAATGATTATGCAAATAAGAAAATGATCAAGTGGAGAAATGGTTAGTAGCACATGGCATGGCAGAATATACAAGAGATAATAACTCACGGAAAGCAAAAATAAATAAACAGATAAACCTAATCTATTTTAATCAAAACTAGAATAAACTACAATAAACAATATAACACCCATACGTACTCACATTAAACCTATGTATATAATATTAATTATTCTAACATTAAACTAATGAATGATAATAATCAAAATAATTCCCTACCTGGAGAAGTGGTGCGTATGTATCACGAAGTGGTGCGTACGTACCAACTTAGCTCAAATGATGAACGGTCAAAGTTGGTCAAACTATGATCAAAATGACCAACCAAAGGTCCCACATGATAGGTCTCAACAAGACGAATCCATCTGTCAAATTTGGAGTCAATCGGGCCAACCTAGGGTCTTCAAATGTCAGGGAACACGGTACCTGCGGGTGGGTACGCCCACACTGGATCACTGCCCACTATGATCAAAATGACCAACCAAAGGTCCCACATGATAGGTCTCAACAAGATGAATCCATCTGTCAAATTTGGAGTCAATCGGGCCAACCTAGGGTCTTCAAATGCTAGGGAACACGGTACCTGTGGGTGGGTATGCCCACACTGGATCACTACCCACTATGATCAAAATGACCAACCAAAGGTCCCACATGATAGGTCTCAACAAGATGAATCCATCTGTCAAATTTGGAGTCAATCGGGCCAACCTAGGGTCTTCAAATGCTAGGGAACATGGTACCTGTGGGTGGGTACGCCCACACTGGATCACTGCCCACTATGATCAAAATGACCAACCAAAGGTCCCACATGATAGGTCTCAACAAGATGAATCCATCTGTCAAATTTGGAGCCAATCGGGCCAACCTAGGGTCTTCAAATGCTAGGGAACACAGTACCTGTGGGTAGGTACGCCCACACTGGATCACTGCCCACTATGGTCAAAATGACCAACCAAAGGTCCCACATGATAGGTCTCAACAAGATGAATCCATCTGTCAAATTTGGAGTCAATCGGGCCAACCTAAGGTCTTCAAATGCTAGGAAACACGATACCTGTGGGTGGGTACGCCCACACTGGATCACTGTCCATTTCACCTTCAACCTCAGAACGGGTTGAAGCTGAAAAATGCAGTATTGAGCTTTGTCCCACGCTAACTTCTTCCTAACTTATCTTACTCATTTCTTAACTAAATTTAATGATTCAAAAACCAAATTGAAGCTCTTGCAGAGCACTACAGGCGCGCATAAATCGTTCATCCAAAAACTTGCAGAATCATGATTATTTTTTGGGTCAAAGTCTTGAGTTTATAACCTGAAAACCCATCAATTCAAGAATTCATGTCACAGCTATGTTCCTTCAAATCTAATATTACCAATGATTTTCTTGACCTTAACAGTGTAACATGGCATCATTATATTAAACAATAACTCATAGAAACAAATATGCAATATAAATTCACAGTGCATACATATATATGTATCTGTGATACGTACCCCTCAGGTTTGAATGCTTCCAATATTAATGCAGCAATTCCCTTCTCGCGGCTTTGGATTACAACATTCAACACTCCTTTCTCTCTTCTGGTTTTCTGATGTTTCGGTGGGTATTTGGTTTCTCTCCTCTAAAAGCCGTCCCTCCCAAAAAAACAGATCTTAGAAAAGAAAACCTCCAGCCAAAGACCTCAGGCCAGAACCAGCCCCTGCGAAGACGCCTCCTCTCCTGTCCCATCAGTAGAGTATAAATAGGATTGAATTAGGTTTTAAAAACCATCTCCTGGCATGGCCCATCCCCTACCCATGCTGGGAACACCCGTGGGAATCTCCCCACTCCCCAAACTCTACCCCATACTCTCATGTTTATCTCCACTCCCCAAACTCTACCCCATACTCTCATGTTTAGTGGGGGACAGATGTGAAGATTCCTGAAAAAGGCAGTATTTTCCTGTTGTAATCTTGACTACTCGTCGGGAATTGCTTTGTCATTATCTCAAAACATACAATAAACCTCATCATTGGGTTTCTAAAATATGTGATTTCAAATTAATTAGGTGGTACAAAATGGGGTGTCTACACATATTACCAATATTGGACTAATAGGTGTACTTTCACTAGTATCCTCAATATATACTAAGAAACCAGTAATAAAACTATCATTAATGGGTTCATAACAAAATATGAAAGATTGTTTTTGAGGAATTGAGAAATGAATAGTCTTCTTATAATAGTCTAGTATGGCACAGTAAATTGTCAACCAATCCATTCCTAAAATAACATCAAACTTCTTTATATTGAGTACTATCAAATCTGTAGGCATTACCCAAGCTCTCATCTTTATGGCAGAATTTTTGCACACTTGAGTTAATTCTACTATACCTCCTACAGGTGTAGTAACAGATAAAGGAACATCTAGGGTTTTAGGGATCAAGTTTAGAGCTTTCACTAATGTAGTAGAAATGAAAGAATGTGTGGCACCCGTATCAAAAAGTACTTCGACATGATTATTAAAAAGAAATAAGGTACCTTCAATCCCTCCTTCTTCTGGCACCATTGCATAAGCCCTGCCTTGCCTCCTCTGAGGTTATAGTTGAGTGTTCCTAGGCGGCTTCTTACAATCTCGATTGATATGTCCCTTTTCTCCACAATTAAAGCATGTCATGTTATGAGGTCGGGTGCAGTCTTCTATATAATGTCCTATTTTACCACAATTAAAACAAGTGTCCTTAAGTCTATTGGCATCTTCTGCTTGAGATGCAAAAGTATTCCTTTGTGCTCCTGTATTAGTCTTTTGTCTTTTCTAGGCTGGCACTCCTTATTCCCTTCCCGAATGGTTTCCTTGGCGTGTGTTTTTTCCTTTGTTCCTTTACTCCATTTCCTTTTTGAATTCTCGATCATTAGCTTCTAGCTTCAATGCTTCTTCAACAATCTTTTCATAGG
>JBBPBK010000087.1:0-135000 GCA_039720395.1 Liquidambar formosana | reverse complement strand
TTGGATTATACTTAATTAAGCACTTATATTCTCCTTTTTTTTTTTTTTTTTTTAATGTCTTGTATTCTTATATTCCTATTAGTTTAGTGCTTTAGGGTTTTCAAAAGCTGTATTTTTTTTTATTTTTTTATTTTTGCAAATATTTTTTGTTCTAATTAGAAAAATGGAAGAAAATATTCAACATATTTAATTGTTTATCAAAACTTAATTAAATTGATATATGTCAATTGAAAATAAATGAGTATATTTCATTCTTAATTTTGATTGAAAATAAAAATTTATTCTATTTTTTTTTTCTAATAATAAATTTTCAAAAAGACACAATATATTCTTATATTCCTATTAGTTAAGTACATTAGGGTTTTCAAAAGCTGTATTTGTTTTTTTGGGGGGGAAATTTTTTTTGTTCTAATTAGAAAAATAGAAGAAAATATTCAACATATTTAATTGTTTATCAAAAAGAAAAATGAGTATATTTCATTCTTGTTTTTGATTGAAAATAAATGAAGTTCTTGTCTATTAACCCAAAAAAAAAAAAAAAAAATTGTTTACCAAAACTTAATTAAATTGATATATGTTAAAGATTGAAAATAAATTAGTATATTTCATTCTTAATTTTGATTGAAAATAAAAAATTTATTCTATTTTTTTTTTCCAATAATAAATTTCAGTTTTTTTGAAGAAAAAAAAAACACAATATATTCTTATATTCCTATTAGTTAGGTACTATAGAAAAATAAAAATGAAAATTATAGCTATTGGTTGAAATAAGTGAATCTATACTCTATAGTACGTGATGAATCATGAATAATGGGATTAGGGATGTCAATTTATTTGCAATTAGGATGAAAATAATCCTATTTTAAATTGTGTTAAAAAAAAAATCATTGGTTTTTTTATTTTCAATTTTTAATTGTATGGATAATTAGCAGTAATGTTTGTAACGTCTGTTATTTTAGGATGGCATGGCAAGATATCGGTTGGGAGCATGGTGTTCCCTTTGAGGAAAATAAACGAAAGCCAATGTGCAAGTACTGTGGCAAAGTGATAAGTGCAGGCATCATAAGATTAAAAACAGTACCTTGGTAGGGTAACCGGCGAAGTGGATGCTTGTAGTCAGTGTCCAAAACCAATTAGAAAGCTCATGAGGATATTTTAAAAGGCATCAAAACTAGAGAAAAGACAAAGAGGAAAAATGAACAAGTGATTAATAGCCTAACAGATGAAGCTGAATATGAAAGGAGGCCTATGCGAGGTCTTGAAGATTATGAGCAGGAGCAAGGAGGTTATTGTAATCGTATATCTATAGAGTAGATACTTGAATTGAGAATGACTATGAGAGAGAACCGTAGGTAGGACTGCATAGCAAGAGGAGGATTTTCGCAAGTATTCAGTATCTGATATGGAAGGTTGTCCATTTAGAACTTCCCATGATGGTGCTGGTCCTTCTGCTCCTCCTGGTTTTAGGACCCGAACCTCAGGTCAAAGTGATTATGACCCCCCCCCTCATCAGTCTTTCAAATTGTGAGATTCTTCACAGAATGCTATAGTTAATTTTAGAAGGGTTGATCCCTTTCTTTATAGGCCTGAATCAACCAAATATAAAAAAGTGAAGGATGAGTTTTTTAAAGAGAATGTGAAAAAGGTTGGAAAAGCAATTTTTAAATTTTTTATGTTCAATGCATTTCCTTTTAATGTAGCTGATAGCGGGCCATACTACCAAGTGATGATTGATATCATTGCCCCTGAGTCAGGCATTAGGTGCCCCTCAGGATATTAAAATGGGGGAATTTATCTGAGAGAACATATAGATGAGTTGAATGGTTATTTGGTAGAATCACGAAAGAAATGGACAGAATACAGTTGTACACTAATGTGTGATGGATGGTCCTCCTGTAATAAAAACTCTATCATCAACTTTATGATATATTGTGACCATAAGATGTTGTTCCACAAATCAGTGGACATAACGGGGGAGTCCAAAACTGCTTATTACATCTATCACTTGATAGATAGTGTGGTTAAAGAGGTGGGTGAAGAAAATGTTGTGCAAATTGTGACTGATAATGAGGCTGCCTTCAAGGCTACTAGGAAAAAGATTATGAAAAATAGGAAACACGTGTTCTAGTCTCTATATGCTGCCCATTGTATTGACTTGATACTTGAGGAGATTAGTCAAGTAAACATGGTAAAGGCTATAATCGAGAATGCATGTAAGATCACAAGCTTTACTTGCAATAATGACTAGCCTGTCAATGTAATAAGGAAATACACAGAAGGTCAAGAGCTCCTTCGATCGGGGATCACCCGTTTTGAGATCAAATACATAGCCATTGAGAGCCTACTTAGATATTGGCAAAAGTTGAAGTATATATTCTCTTCTCCTGAGTGGCAGGAGTTATCGTGTGTTAGAACTGGGGCTAAAAGGGGGTTAGCTAGCACTGTGTTTGATCTGATTGATCAATTTTAGAGAAAGGCAGAAGAAGTTTGCAAGGTCATAGAGCCACTGGTAAAAGTTTTGAAGATAGTCGATCAAGACCAAAAGCTGACATCAGGGGTCGTCTATGATTGCATAGATGGAGCAAAATTAACAATCAAATTGTCGGTGAAAGGCTATAAGAAGTATTGGAAAATCATTGATGAGAGATGGGATCATCAGCTACATGCACACTTATATGCTTCAGGTACCAAAAAAAAAAAAAAAAACATATTTAATTTAAGATTTGAGTTCATTAAATATAATCATTCTTCTAAACTTTTACAATTAAAAATGTTGTAGCCTACTTCTTAAACCTATTGCGCCAATACCATAAAGAGTTCAATATCGCTAAGGAGGTACAGACTGGTTAAAAGAAGTAATTAAACATTTAGAGTAGGAGTTGGACAAACAATCAAAAGCAATTAATGAAGTAAGTTTAGTTTAAAGTTCTAAATAATCTAATTATCGTATAATTTTTAAGGAAAACTGCATAATTATAATCCAAATATTTTTATCTTTAGATAAAGCTTTTTAGAGAAAAAAAGAGCGAATTTAATGATCCATTGACAAGGAGAGCAATATCTAATGTTCTATTCAAATCAACAATTAATTCATGATTATTCATTATTTTTTTTGAAACAAATAAAATTCATTAAAAATAAAATTGTTTACATCTAAGAATAATAAGACATCGATAATTTTCTAAGATTACATCCCATAACTTCTTAGGAAATCTATGGTCCCATATATTGACACCACTAGTACAATTATATCCCAAATTGGCTGTAGTACTCTATTTGCTTGCCTATATATATGTCTAATAGCCACTTGATCGAATTGAGCCAAGACACATCTGATATCTTGAACGAGATTAACTATGCTCCAATGGACTTGATAAATGCCACAAATTGCGTTAATTACCAATTGCGAATCACCTTCAATTTGAAGTTTCCTAATTCCTTTTTCAAATGCTGTAGCAAGACGATTACGTGAAGCAGTGCATTCCATATATAGTAAGGACCGATGCATTACCAAGCTTATAAGAAGCAACAATGGACACTCTACATCTGTCATCTCGAAGTGCAAAACCTCATGTTGCTAACTTTAACTAATGCTTCCTTGAGCCATCAAAATTAAGTTTCGTCCAATTGGTAGGTAGATTCTCCCAAGCAATAGACCTGCAAAATGGAAAAATACTATACTGGCTATTATGGTTAGAGTTAAGCTGAGTCAATAGATGAACCATCTCTTTATTATTAATTTCCTTAAAATATTTCGTTGCAAATTCCATTACTTGAACCAGATTTTGATTATGACCTTGAAATACCACTTGGTTTCTATGATTCCAAAGAACTAGGGGTGCAACTTGGTTCGGGAAATTCCGAGGACCGAACCGTTTCGAGCAATTCGGTCTGGGACAGGATAGGACAAACAATGTTCAGTTTGGGACTCGGGACCATTTTTAAAAACCAAATTTTTTTTGGGACGAGACTTGGTTTAGGGGTGTTCAGAACCGTCCCGTACCGAATTCCCAAACCGAATTCCCGAACCGAGTACCGATGATTGTCACACCCCATTTTTGCACCACCTTACTAGGGCTCATCATTTCATGCATGTTTTTGTTTTGTTTTTGAGTCTAGTCACTTGCATTAGTTTTCTAGAGTCACAAGGACAATGGATATGAATTTTGGTTCAAATTGGAGTTGATCTTGAGGGATAATAAGAGCTTTTGTGACTTGAGGGGCATAATCGTCTTTTAAGTCCCAAACTTTTCATTTGACCTTGGAATGATCTCCAAATTGTCAATTGGAGTTCATATGGATGCATATGAGGTATTTCTAGGTTCAATTTGGTAAGTCAATGGCTCGGGATTAAAATGGCTCGATGTAGTTCCAGTTGGTTAATTGACCCTTCCTTGGGTTAGCTCTAATTGACTCACAATTACCAACCAAATCTTTTCAAATTGACTTTCATTAGTCATCATTTTGTACCGGTTGTCATCTTAAGTCCCGTGGCCCTGATGATGAGTTTAGTGTGGTTATTTACGGATTATCCTTGAAGAATTAGTGCGAATCACAGCATGAGATTTTTGGTTAAAATGAAAAGAAAATTATTTTATTAAATTAGCCATTTTCATCATGACACTAACACGTGTACGTATGTGATGAGTGTGTGTACGCACATACGATACATGTGCATGCGTGTTAGCGGTCAGTCTCCCAATTTTTATAAAAGACAATTTCCTTTTCCTATTCAGATTAGAAGTCTTTTATCATTATAAAATACCTTTTGATTATTCTCCAAGGAAACCTAGTCCAGGAAGGAAAGGGAAACTCCAGATTTCAGCTATAAATACTCTCTTAATGTCTTTAAACAGGGGAGGAGAGAAGAGGGTTTGGAGGGAGTGAAATTCGTCATAATTCAGCAGCAGATTTTCTGAAAACCAGCAGTCGTATTTTAATCATAACTTTTTCATCCGAGGTCAGAATTTGATGAAATTGGTCTTGTTAGAAAGATAATTCAATTCTCTACAACTTTGTATTTCACAAGCTTTGTCCAAATCCAATGTTTTCATACCCAAAAACGCGATTGAAGTTGTTGCTGCCGCAAAGTGACGAGAATCACTTTTTCTTTTCTCTTGTTCTCTTTTTGTTTTCTATTTCTTTTCAAAGTTGAGTGAGTTTTGATCTCTTTGCTGTGATACCACTTTGACAAAGAGGAGGATTCGTGTTGGTTTGATTCACTCTAAAGACCTGAGGAGCCACGAACAATTACAAACACAAGGGGAGCCACTTCCTAAGGTATTCTCCTTCTCTATTCAAGCTTAAACTAGGTTCTCATATGGGTTAGACTTATTGCATGTTAAAGGTAACTTTTTTATCATGTATTAATACTCTAGCTAGTTAATATACATGGAATATCTATTTTTTATCTACTGTTTAGCATGCTTTAGGGCTGTTCTTTTGGGTTTTAATGCATAGTTGTGATTCTTGTGCTCCTGTTTGTCCTTGTGCTAGGATTAGTGTCATTGCATGTTAGAGTTAGGATTTTCATCATGTTATATTGCTTTAGTTAGTTAATATGCATGATTTAATTTCTGTTTAGTTTGGTTTTAGCATGATTAAAGTATGTTTTGTATGTTTTTAAGCATATTTGTGAGTTTAGGGTTTTAGAGTCATTGTTTCGTGTTTGTTTTCATATAGCATGATAAAGTAGACTTTTTTATTTGGTTTTTCTTCGTGTTTGCTGTATATGTTTTTCATATGGAGTAAACATGATAGTTTTGCATGCATGTTAGTATGTTTTAGGGTTTTTATGCATGATATGGTTCTAGGAATATGTTAGGACTTATTATTGTTCGCTGTGTTGCTGTTAGCATGCTTAGTGGATGATTTTTAGGCCATAATACTATTCTGTCCAGATTTGCATGTTAGTGTTTTTGCATGGTTTTGAGCACTTGTAAGGGTGCAAATAGGTGTGGTATTTGTCCTATGGCAAATAGGGCTGCTTATGTGTGAAATGGCTAAATGCTTGGAGCTAATTGCGCTCAGGTAAGTGGGTGTGAAGGTGCCCTAATTCACCTTTCTTCTTAACTCATTCTCTTCTCCCTATTTAGGGTTAATTTTTAATACAAGTCCTATGGTTTAATTAGAGGTTTCCTTAACCAACAAAATTCTGGTTTTTATTAAAGTTTCCATTTTGTGGATTTCTTTCCTAAAATCAAACTTTCTATCAAATTCAACTCTTTTGATCAAATAAGGAAACCTAGGGTTTTAACCATAGGTTTATATTAGGTCTTAACCCTAATTCTAATCGAACTACGTGGACTTTGATCCATGTATTTCGTTGCATGGTACGTAGGCGCTCTTCGTGAGGCTCAAGTCCGTTCTAGGATCCAAGCATCCTAGGTTTATTTTTGTTTTGTTTTCTTTTTCTTTATTTTCTGTTTTTATTTGCTTATTATGCATGGATGGATGAATGAAATATATGATATGCATGCAATTCTTGTGATGATATACTTGCTGATTTTTGTATGGAAAGACTTTAATTTAGCCCAAATGAACTGAGAGACCGAAAGGGTGACATGGGTGCCTATAGGCTTTGCCTAGAACCTTCCCATGTCATAACTTAGCCTCCGAATCCCCGATTTCTTTGGTTTTCAAAAGATTGGTTTTTGCCTTTCCTTTTTTTTTATGGAGTCATTCAAATTGTTTTCCTAAAACAACCTGATTTTTAGGGTTTTCCTTGTTTCCTTTAAAAAATAAGGTGGCGACTCCTTTCCTTTTTCTTTTTCAAACCCACTTTCTTTTCAATCCCTCGTGGGCCCAATTTCCGGGGTTCACAATGATATATAATATTATATATATATTTTTATATGTATAATATAATATATCATATATAATATTATATATAATATTTTTATTGTGCTATCACTACTATTAGTAGTTAGTACTATGAATGAATGAATGAATTATAATTAATGATTACGTATTTATGACTTTATGATTTTATGTAGCCCATTTTGTGGAAGAACAGGTATATGTATTATGTAAATCCTTGATGGCCAAGTGTAAATGTGCAATGAAGTAGCCCATTTTTGTGACTAATCAAGCTGAAAATATTTGATTGGAAGTAGTTATTTTTAATTTTTTACTCATGGAAAACAAACTAATAAATACCAAGAACCGGACCGTTCCGGACCGGTATTTTTCGGGATAGGACAGGACGGGACAATATGCAATTCGGTTTGGTTCCAGTACTAATTTTCAAGTCCTGTATTACTTCAAGACGGGACGAAAATACCCTTGTCCCGGACATTCCCGTACCAAGTTGCACCCCTACAAAGAACCCAACACACAATAGAAATTTTCTCCAAAAATTGGGGATATTTCCTAACATACATACCATAATTGTTATGAAGAAATTCAAGCCAATCAACAAAAGACCCATGATAATTCTCTAGAATAGGATAATGCTGAGAAATATGGTTCCAAATATTAACTACAAAAGGGCAAAAAAGAAACAAATGGTTAACATCTTCTTCCTAATTACGACAGAATGGACAATCCAAATTAATCTCAATCCCATGCCTAGAAAGTAAACATTTATTGGGAAGAAACTCTCTTATGAGAAGCCACATGAAAATTTGCATCCAAGATAATATCTTAAGATGCCACATCTTACTAAGCAATCTAGCTTTAGGATGATTCAAATGATTTTTATTATTATGAAGCCAAGTAGCTGATTTAATAGTAAATTTTCCATCATTAAAATATCCCCAACAAAACTTGTCCTCGGAATCAGTATCGTGGATGGGAATACTAACAATGTCATTAACAATTTCATCGGGTAAAATTTCCTTTAATTCATTAAGTTTCCAATATTTATGATTATTATCTATAAAATGAGAAAATTTTAAATTAAGATCTATATTAGGTCTAATATCCATTGGTATTCGTTCATAAAGGGGCTGAGCATAAACGCAATTATCTAACCAAAACCAAACATTGTTTCCATTTCCTATAATCCATCTAATTCCTTTCCTAATGAGAAATCTATATCTAAGGATGGCTCGCCATACAATAGATGCATTAGTACCCTGCTTTTGCCTCAAAGAAATTTGTATGTTTCAAGTACTTATCTCTCATTAATTTAACCCACAAATTTTTATTATCCATTAAAATTTTCCATTCTAATTTAGCGATGGATGAAGCATTAATATCTTCCATTTTCCTAAGGCCGAGACCACCTCCACTTTTGGGTCTACAAATTTTGTCCCATGAGACTAATGGAAGCCCAGAATGTTCATCTGGACTTAATCTGGTTATAACAAGGTCTAAGTGAGCACCCTTTTGAAGAAGCACAAGCTACACAATATCACAATTTAGAACTAAAGGATAGTAGTCGCAATCACAATCACAATGCAAGGTGCTCATCAAGTGTCGAATGGGACAGTACCATCCGTTCATAGAGGGAGAATATAGAAACATCTCAGTGCAGTGGTAAACAGAAGGCAATGGTAGTAGTTAGTGATCGATTTATACATATGCCATACCCCCAAGTCCCCCAACTAGGATTTCTAGTGCCCATTAGTTACAATTCAATTCCGACCTCCCAAGACCCACCTGTAGGATTTGCATTTTCTTTGTTCTACTACTCACCTTAAAATCAATACTACTCGCCTCAACCTAAGCCTAGAGATTATGATGACTTTGAGCCTCACCGTCACTCAACATAGGAGTGAGCCATAGGTGAAAGGTACGTGGAATGTATTCTAGTTGTCAAGTGTTCTTTTTTACATTCTTAGTTTATTTTACTGAATCTTTGGGATAATTTTGATTTATATAACTTATATTCTATATCTAAGACCTAAATATTGAGTTTCTCATTGCTTACACAATGCGGTGCTACTTCTTTTGATGCTTTTAATCATTTTTTATGTTCTAGATTATTTGTTTTTCTTTTTTTTATGCTTCCAATGTGATTGCTCTATTTATTTTTATTTTTATTTTTATTTTTTTAGATTTTTCCATGATTTTTTCGGATATTTTTTAACCTTTTTTCATACATAATGTTGCGTCTCACCCGAGATATGACGAGACAGCCGCAACCATGATGACTGTGACCATTACATGATGGTGTTCGTGACCGTGACTTTGAACCATGCTATCAACAAGTTTTGATATAAGTTATATCAGCACCATGCATTGGGGGTTGTACCCCTTACATTGGTTCAATGTACCTCATATCCCACTAATGCACAAGGTACAATTCCTAATGCGAGTGTTGATATAAGTTATATATATATGTGTGTGTGTGTGTATATATATATATATATATATATATGGGTCTAACAGTATTTTCGCTTTCACTTGTTACATGAGTACTCCTTGGATATGAAGGGTAAGTGTCCTAGCATTAAATGATCATTTGCATGCTCACCAAGCCTATAAGTATAAATCGATCAAAATCATGGCATGTGACGACTCATACACTCACCAGAGAGAAAACATAGGAGTAATAATCATATCTTAATTCTTAGCTGATAAAGAGTTTCAAACTTCATTTACATTTGGATTGATGTACGTATATATAGTATATCATTCTAAATCACAAATAAATAATAAATTAAAGAATTAAAATTGAAGTCTATGATAATGTTTACACCCTAAAAATCGGCCTAATAATTTCCCAGAAATCCGGTCAAGAATTATGAGTGGGGACGAGTCACTCAACTGCTGTTAAACACGGCATGTTTAGTTAGAAACTTTGAATCGGCCAAGTAAGATCGAAATAGAATTCGAGGGAAGATCAGCCACGTGGTGGAAATGATCTTTGAAATGAGATCGTGGGAAATCACGGAGCATGGTGGTTATAAGAAAATCGTGGAGGCGGTTACTGGACGAAGTTTAAGGAGCAGTTACAAATGAAGCATATAAAGGTGGTAAAAGGCAGTCAGAAAGCTCTCTCCAACATCAATCAACAAACCAGTTTTCAGGAACTCTTATCTTTTTCATTTTCTTTTAGAATTCTAGGACTTTAAACCCAGAAACGTGTGCTCCTTTCTGGTCAAAGGCGTGTGCGCCCCTTTGTTTATCATTGTAATTCCAGAAATTGATAAATGAAAATGGCTTCCTCTGTGGTAAGCGTTTCCTTTTAGTTTTTGTTATTATTTTGTGTACTCAATTGCTTGTCACAGAAAGTCCTTGAGTCTATTCAAGGCAAGGTAGAACCCACAATTCGTCGCTGTTTAGTGGCTGGCACGCTCGCGCAACCCAATCCCCAGAATTGAAATTTTGGAGGAAACACTTTTTGGCACGCCTGGTGGGACACCATTCGTGTTATTTTCCAGTTCTAGGAGATTTGCTTTTGCAACAATCATGCCACCAAAACGTGGAGGACGTGGAAAAGAAGCTTTTAGCCAAGAATCTGGCCAAGAAGACAATCTGGAAATCCCAGGAGATAATTCTCCTAGGAATGAAAATATGGAAAGCCAACCATTAGACCATGCAAATGTTGCTAATGAATTTATGGCTGCTTTCAGGATGAATTTTGACACCATGATGCACGACATATCTCAGATGATGATGCAGCAAATGTCACTTACTATGAAGACATTTGTTGAATCTAATCAGCAGATTAGTGAAAGTCTGAATAAAAATTCGGACAAATTACTTAGTTACATGGTGGAAAAACTAGGACCAACGTTTAAAAATAACGTTCATGAAAAATCCAGTCAATACGGTTGAAAGGCCGAAGGGTCAAATAACTTTAGGTATGGGGACATACACCTTTTGTCCAGGCAGGAACCTTTGGGGTCGAATCCATCAATATTTCGGTCGAAAGGGCAAATCCCAACCTCTATCCATTTGGGAAGCCAATTCGGACAGCCTAGACTGAATGTTGGAACAAGTGGAGTTAAAGATAATGTGTTTTATGCCTCATCCGGGGGGCAAATTTACAATCAAATGCTGAATGACTCGTTTGACCCAAGTCGGAATAGCAATTTTATGCTGGGAAATCAAAACGATATTCCAGTTAGAACAGGCCGATCCACAGCTGGAAACTATGGGGGTTCAAATGAAGCCCCATACAATTATGTCGGTCAAGAAGACCTTACCCAGACCTTTCAAACTAATTTGAGAGACAACCCAAACAATTTTAGAGAAGAGATTGCCAATATCATTAGGGAACAAATAGGGGCAGGTCGGCCACCAGTTAGAATAGCTTATAGTCGCCCTTACCCTGATTACATCGACCAGCTCCACGAATTTCCTAGAGGTTTCAAGTTCCCTGATTTCACATTGTTTTCAGGAGAAGATAAACAGTCAACCTTTGAACATATCGGCCGATTCACGTGCCAATGTGGTGAAGCAAGTAGCAGTGGCTATTTAAAGCTGAGATTGTTCCCTAGTTCTTTAACCCGTTGGGCTTTCAATTGGTATATTAATTTACCATCAGGGTCAATTACAACTTGGCAGGAAATGGAATCTCTTTTCCATATTTATTTCTGCAAAGCGGAGATCGAAATAACGGTCGCTGATCTGGCCCGAATGTGTCAGGAACCTGGTGAGAAGGTTGATACCTTCATCCAGAGATTCCGGAATGCCCAATGTAGGTGTAGGTCAAATTTAGCACAATCTGATTGTGTCAAAATGGTGATTAGTGGGCTTAATTTGGAGAATAGGAAGAAGTTTATCGGTCAAGACTTTTTCGACCTAGGCCATCTTATGACCGCTGTCACACCCCATTTTTGCACCACCTTACTAGGGCTCACCATTTTATGTAGGTTTTTGTTTTGTTTTTTAGTCTAGTTACTTGCATTAGTTTTCTAGAATCACAAGGACATTGGATATGAATTTTTGTTCAATTTGGAGTTGATCTTGAGGGTTAATAAGAACTTTTGTGACTTGAAGGGCATAACCGTCTTTTAGGTCACGAACTTTCTATTTAACCTTGAAATGATCTCCAAGTTGTCAATTGGAGTTCATGAGAATGCATTTGAGGTATTTATGGGTTCAATTTGATGAATTGATGGTTCGGGATTAAAATGGCTCAATACGGTTCAAGTTGGTTAAGAGACCCACTTCGGGTTGGCTCAAATTGGCTCATGATTTTCACTCAATTCCCACCCATTTGACTTTAATTAGTCTTAATTTCATTCCCAAAGATGTTTTGGAAGGTTGAATTTTGAATTGGAAAGCATTCGGTGCGACCCTATGTGCATACCTAAGCTAAGCGATGGTGAGGTATAGCGATTAACCACCTTTGTAGGACCCAACCATGCAGCCATGGCTAGGGTTTCTTGCCCTCAAGTGACTCAAATTACATTCCCCTTCGAAACACGATCGTTTTGGCTTTCGTTTCATCAAAATCGGAGTTGATTTGAGCCCGGAAACGCATTTGGAAGTCGAAAGGGTCAAAAATGGGCTTAAGCTGACATAGGCCTCGGGTGACCACCCAGGCCTGGGCGGCTAGCCGCCTGGGCCCAGGTGGCTAGCCGCCCAGCCCCAGGTGGTCACCCGAGCCACTTTCCTTTTTTGAGTGTTGACGCAGCTCTCTTCCTATTTTCTCGGATTTGCTCACCTCCAGCCGCCATTTAACCCTAATTTCAGCCCTATTTGACCTACTTGAGCCCCAAGGAAGTCTCTAAGGACCCTTGGATCAATACCTAGGGTTTTAATCTCAACCATTGAGGGTTTTCCTCTCAAACCCTATAAATACCCCCTTATATTTCAGCAATAGAGGGAGGCAATTTCTGAAGTGTGAGCCATGTGTGAGACTTGGAGGCTATGGCAGCCATCCTTAGGGTAGTTTAACCTAAATTTTGAGTGAGAGAGTGAGAGAGAAAGCTTGAAGGAGGGCTGGAGCATTGCTTGAAGGCTTGAAGGAGAGTGTTTCCAGCAGTACACAAGAGGAGAAGCAAACTCTACAAGCAGTAAGGTTCTACATACAGGTATACCTCCCTCTCTCTTTCATTCATATTAGGGTTTTCTGCATAGGTTAGCATTATTTCATGTTTCAAGTTTATGTCTTTATCATGTCTTGTTGCTTCTATTAGCTAGTATGCATGTTTAGGATGATATTCATGGGTTGTTTAGTATGCTAGGATGTTATTCCATGTGATTTATTGCATGTTTGGGACTTTAGGGTTTCCTTAGTGTTGAAATTGGTTTTCTGCATGAAATAACTCTTTTGCATATTAAAGTGTGAACCCCGGAAATTGGGCCCACAAGGGATTGAAAGAAAATGGGTTTGAAAAAGAAAAAGGAAAGGAGTCGCCACCTTATTTTTTAAAGGAAACAAGGAAAACCCTAAAAATCAGGTTGTTTTAGGAAAACAATTTGAATGACTCCATAAAAAAAGGAAAGGCAAAAACCAATCTTTTGAAAACCAAAGAAATCGGGGATTCGGAGGCTAAGTTATGACATGGGAAGGTTCTAGGCAAAGCCTATAGGCACCCATGTCACCCTTTCGGTCTCTTAGTTCATTTGGGCTAAATTAAAGTCTTTCCATACAAAAATCAGCAAGTATATCATCACAAGAATTGCATGCATATCATATATTTCATTCATCCATCCATGCATAATAAGCAAATAAAAACAGAAAATAAAAAGAAGAAAAGAAAACATAAATAAACCTAGGATGCTTGGATCCTAGAACGGACTTGAGCCTCACGAAGAGCGCCTACGTACCATGCAACGAAATACATGGATCAAAGTCCACGTAGTTCGATTAGAATTAGGGTTAAGACCTAATATAAACCTATGGTTAAAACCCTAGGTTTCCTTATTTGATCAAAAGAGTTGAATATGATAGAAAGTTTGATTTTAGAAAGAACTCCATAAAATGGAAACTTTAATAAAAACCAGAATTTTGTTGGTTAAGGAAACCTCTAATTAAACCATAGGATCATATTAAAAATTAACCCTAAATAGGGAGAAGAGAAGGGATAGGAAGAAAGGTGAATTGGGGCACCTTCACACCCACTTACCTGAGCGCAATTAGCTCCAAGCATTTAGCCATTTCAGACATAAGCAGCCCTATTTGCCATAGGACAAATACCACACCTATTTGCACCCTTACAAGTGCTCAAAACCATGCAAAAACACTAACATGCAAATCTGGACAGAATAATATTATGACCTAAAATCATCCACTAAGCATGCCAATAGCAAAAACAGCGAACAATAATAAGTCCTAACATATTCCTAGAACCATATCATGCATAAAAACCCTAAAACATACCAACATGCATGCAAAACTATCATGTTTACTCCATATGAAAAACATATACAGCAAACACGAAGAAAAACCAATAAAAAAGTCTACTTTATCATGCTATATGAAAACAAACACAAAACAATGACTCTAAAACCCTAAACTCACAAATATGCTTAAAAACTCACAAGACATACTTTAATCATGCTAAAACCAAACTAAACAGAAATTAAATCATGCATATTAACTAACTAAAGCAATATAACATGATGAAAATCCTAACTCTAACATGCAATGACACTAATCCTAGCACAAGGACAAACAGGAGCACAAGAATCATAACTATGCATTAAAAACCTAAAGGACAGCCCTAAAGCATGCTAAACAGTAGATAAACAATAGATATTCCATGTTAACTAGCTAGAGTGTTAATACATGATAAAAAAGTTACCTTTAACATGCAATAAGCCTAACCCATATGAAAACCTAGTTTAAGCTTGAATAGAGAAGGAGAATACCTTAGGAAGGGCCTTCCTTTGTGTTTGTAATTGTTCGTGGCTCCTCAGGTCTTTAGAGTGAATCAAACCAACACGAATCCTCCTCTTTGTCAAAGTGGTATCACAGCAAAGAGATCAAAACTCACTCAACTTTGAAAAGAAATAGAAAACAAAAAGAGAACAAGAGAAAAGAAAAGTGATTTTCGTCACTTTGCAGCAGCAGCAACTTCAATCGCGTTTTTGGGTATGAAAACGTTGGATTTGGACAAAGCTTGTGAATACAAAGTTGTAGAGAATTAAATTATCTTTCTACCAAGACCAATTTCATCAAATTCTGACTTCGGATGAAAAAGTTATGATTAAAATACGACTGCTAGGTTTTCAGAAAATCTGCTGCTGAATTATGACGAATTTCACTCCCCCCAAACCCTCTTCTCCTCCCCCTTGTTTAAAGACATTAAGAGAGTATTTATAGCTGAAATCTGGAGTTTCCCTTTCCTTCCTGGACTAGGTTTCCTTGGAGAATAATCAAAAGGTATTTTATAATGATAAAAGACTTCTAATCTGAATAGGAAAAGGAAATTGTCTTTTATAAAAATTGGGAGACTGACCGCTAACACGCATGCACATGTATCGTATGTGCGTACACACACTCATCACATACGTACATGTGTTAGTGTCATGATAAAAATGGCTAATTTAATAAAATAATTTTCTTTTCATTTTAACCAAAAATCTCATGCTGTGATTCGCACTAATTCTTCAAGGATAATCCGTAAATAACCACACTAAACTCATCATCAGGCCATATCAAAATTGAACTTCATGAAACACTTTTGAGGGTAAAATGATGACTAATGAAAGTCAATTTGAAAAGATTTGGTTGGTAATTGTGAGTCAATTAGAGCTAACCCAAGGAAGGGTCAATTAACCAACTTGAACTACATCGAGCCATTTTAATCCCGAGCCATTGACTTACCAAATTGAACCTAGAAATACCTCTTATGCATCCATATGAACTCCAATTGACAATTTGGAGATCATTCCAAGGTCAAATGAAAAGTTTGGGACTTAAAAGACGATTATGCCCCTCAAGTCACAAAAGCTCTTATTATCCCTCAAGATCAACTCCAATTTGAACCAAAATTCATATCCATTGTCCTTGTGACTCTAGAAAACTAATGCAAGTGACTAGACTCAAAAACAAAACAAAAACATGCATGAAATGATGAGCCCTAGTAAGGTGGTGCAAAAATGGGGTGTGACAGAAGCCCCTCATTGGCGAACAAGTTACACTTGTGAACCAATGATAAAGAACAACCCATTTTTGGCCAAAAAGCCCGGAGAAATCACACACTGATCCCAACAATGATGGGAGGTTGAAAACCTGAGACTGAAGTAAGGAAGTGTACTCAAGTCATGAGTATACTTAAACCACTGGGGGTTGGTGATTGTCAAGAGAAGCATATTCAAGCCACTACGAATGAACATACTTTTGAAATGGAGAAATATATTCTAGTCACGAATATATTTAACCAAGTGATGAGAATGAGATCTGAAAAGTACGTTCAAGTGACGAACGTACCTTGGAAATGGAGAAGTATATTCAGGTCACGAATATATTTAACCAAGTGAGTGACAAAAAATCTGAGAAGTATACTCAAGTGATGAGTATACCATTGAAATGGAGAAATATATTCAGGTCGCGAATATATTTAACCAAGTAATCTGAGAATGAAATCTGAGAAGTATACTCAAGTGGTGAGCATACCATTGAAATGGAGAAATATATCCAAGCGATGAATATATTTAACCAAGTAATCTGAGAATGAAATCTGAGAAGTATACTCAAGTGGTGAGCATACCATTGAAATGGAGAAATATATCCAAGCGATGGATATATTTAACCAAGTAGGATAAAGAATAATCTGAGAAGTATACTCAAGTGATGAGTGTACTTTTGAAATGGAGAGATATATTCAGGTCACGAATATATTCAACTAAGTGAGTGACAACATATCTGAGAAGTATACTCAAGTGATGAGTATACCATTGAAATGGAGAAATATATTCAGGTCGCAAATATATTTAACCAAGTAATCTGAGAAGTATACTCAAGTGGTGAGCATACCATTGAAATGGAGAAATATATCCAAGCGATGGATATATTTAACCAAGTAATCTGAGAATGAAATCTGAGAAGTATACTCAAGTGGTGAGCATACCATTGAAATGGAGAAATATATCCAAGCGATGGATATATTTAACCAAGTAGGATAAGAATAATCTGAGAAGTGTACTCAAGTGATAAGGATACTTAATGATTGAGAAAGACTGAGAAGTGCGTTCAAGTGATGAACATACTTTTGAAATGAAGAAATGTATCCAAGTGATGGATATATTCAACCAAGTAAGCTGAGAAGTACACTCAAGTGATGAGCATACCATTGAAATGGAGAAATATATCCAAACGACGGATATATTTAACCAAGTAAGATAAGAATAATCTGAGAAGTGTATTCAAGTGATGAGTGTACTTTTGAAATGGAGAGATATATTCAGGTCACGAACATATTTAACCAAGTGATGAAAAAGATGTTGAGAAATATACTCAAGTGATGAGTATACTTAATGATTGAAAAAGACTGAGAAGTACGTTCAAGTGATGAACATACTTTTGAAATGGAGAAATATATTCTAATCACGAATATATTTAACCAAGTAAGCTGAGAAGTACACTCAAGTGATGAGCATACCATTGAAATGGAGAAATATATCCAAACGACGGATATATTTAACCAAGTAAGATAAGAATAATCTGAGAAGTGTACTCAAGTGATGAGTACACCATTGAAATGGAGAAATATATTCTAGTCACGAATATACTTAACCAAGTAAGTGACAAGTATGTTTGAGTGATAAACATACCATTGAAATAGAGAAATATATCCAAGCGATGGATATACTTAAGCAAGTAAGATAGAGAATAATCTGAAAAGTGTACTCAAGTGATGAGTACACCATTGAAATGGAGAAATATATTCTAGTCATGAATATATTTAACCAAGTAAGTGACAAATATTCTGAGAAGTATGTTCAAGTGATGAACATACCATTGAAATGGAGAAATATACCCAAGCGATGGATATACTTAACCAAGTAAGTGGCAAAATATCTGAGAAGTATACTCAAGTGATGAGTATACCATTGAAATGGAAAAAATATACCCAAGTGGTGGATATACTTAACCAAGTAAGTGACAAATGATCTGAGAAGTATGTTCAAGTGATGAACATACCATTGAAATGGAGAAGTGTACCCAAGCGATGGATATACTTAACCAAGTAAGATAGAGAATAATCTGAGAAGTGTACTCAAGTGATGAGTACACCATTGAAATGGAGAAATATATTCTAGTCATGAATATATTTAACCAAGTAAGTGACAAATATTCTGAGAAGTATGTTCAAGTGATGAACATACCATTGAAATGGAGAAATATACCCAAGCGATGGATATACTTAACCAAGTAAGTGGCAGCCAAAATATCTGAGAAGTATACTCAAGTGATGAGTATACCATTGAAATGGAGAAATATATTCAAGTGATGAATATATTTAACCAAGTAAGTGATAATGAGGATCTGAAACTAGGAAGCATATTCAATGGGCGAACATGCCTTTGAAATGGAAGAATATATTCAAGTGATGAATATATTCAACCAAGTATGATAGAAAATGAGAATTTGAAACTGAGAAGCATATTCAAAGGGTGAATACACTTTTGAAATGGAAAAATATATTCAAGTGATGAATATATTCAACCAAGTAGGATAGGGAATGAGAATTTGAAACCGAGAAGCATATTCAAAGAGTGAATACACTTTTGAAATGGAAGAATATATTCAAGTGATGAGTATATTCAACCAAGTGGGATAAAAAATCAAGATTTGAAATGAGGATATATGATCAATTTATCAAGATTGAACAGGCATGGTGCAAGAGGAAAATGACTTAACACATTGTCACTTGAGTTGGCATGACATAGGGGAAATATATTCAACCCTTTTGAACATAAAATCAATTCAAGGAATTGATTTCAAGATGGAATTTGATTGATTTTAAGCTCAAAAAGTGTTGAATATCTCATTTGGAAGGAGGTTTGATCACGCGTCAAGGCGAGACAAAGCAAGAAGCAAAACCAAAACAAAGTGGCTTGGGTGACCACCAGGCCTCGGGAGGCTAGCCGCCCAGGCCTGGGTGGTTACCCGAGCCCAAAGCGGAAATCCCACTTTGAATAGGAAACTTCCTATTCTGATGGGTTTTTTCCTATTTGAACTTGGATTTGTGACCTTTTCCCTATAAAAACACATCCAAGAGGTTCCTAAACCTACTTGTATTCATTCATTAGAAATTATGGAGGCTCTAGACAAATTTTTAGGAGGGTTTTTGAGAGTTATGAGTGCTGAAGCAAAATCTGAGTTCAAGTGCTTTGGCTTGGATCCATTGCTCTCCTTGAGGCATGTGAGGCTTGAAACGAACCTCTTGACTGCTGCTACATATTTTTGGGATCCTCAAGTTCATGTGTTCCGCTTCAACTATGAAGAACTGTGCCCAACCATGGAGGAATTCTGTGCATTGTATGGAGTTTCAACGGTAGGTCCTTTCATTCTCCCTACTCCTCGCCCAAGCTTTCTTACTTCTTTCTCCAATCTACTTGGGATTCACCCACAATATGCCTCTACGTTTGTAAAGGACCATATGGTAGACTTGATGAAATTGGCAACCTCTTTTTTAGCTTATGATAGTAAAGGTATTCTGAATTTTACCTTTCCTATTAAGCATGCTCTTGCCCTTTGCCTTATTGGTCGTTTTCTTATTTCCACTGGTACTCCACATGTTCCCATTCAAATCTGTGACTTGATTCCTCTCCTTGCCAAGGGCCATAACTTGATTCCCATGGTGCTAGTTGAAACCCTGAATGGTTTGGATAAAACTCATGAGGACCCAAAGGTTCCTTTAGGAGGTAGCCCCATTCTACTGCAGATGTGGTTGCTTGAAAGACTGAATTTCTTGTCACCAGTTGCCATTACACCATACAAGCCCCAGCATTACTGCCTTCGCCGCATTGAACTACCTGGGCAATTTTCATTGAGAGATTGGCTAGGTTACTTCCAAACCCTTTCTTGGAGGAGTGTCAAGTGGTTTGTATTCATATGGGGCTGCAGTGACCAGGTGCTTCTGC
The DNA here is from genome assembly GCA_039720395.1 of Liquidambar formosana. Lineage (NCBI taxonomy): Eukaryota > Viridiplantae > Streptophyta > Magnoliopsida > Saxifragales > Altingiaceae > Liquidambar > Liquidambar formosana. The sequence goes on along the minus strand of JBBPBK010000087.1, from coordinate 115,059 downwards.
GGACTTCTGGATGTGCCATGGTGAGACTCATAGGACTGAGGTCTACTTCCTTCTATTGGCCTTCAAGGGTTCTGCGTCAGATAGGCGCCATGCAAACCATACCCACTTCCTTGAAAGGTGACTATCCTGTGGTGCCCGCGGGTCTTTCTGTAGTGACTTGGGCGAAGGACCGATGGCCTAGAAAGCTGACACTGACTCAAGTGACGAATACTGATGGTCCGTATATGATGAGCCCCGAGTATAAGGAATAGTTGAAAAGCAATTTAGGTGAGAGAGAGACTACTCGAAGAGAAAGGATTTCTGGACTTATCAAGAACAATGAACTTGGATCTTGCAGAGAAGATATTATGGAAGCAGTGACAGCAGCTTATGAACATGACTTGAGGAAGAAAAGAAGACATGAAAGAGAGAAGAAGAAAGCTGAGGAGCGAGCTGCAAAGAAGCCCAAGAAAAACTGAAGACTCAATAGAATAGGATATTTATGGCATATTTATAGTTCTTTTACTTAATACCAATGAATTGCTATGTCAATCAATTTTAGTTTTGAATAAATTGCCAATAATAAATCAAATTTGGGATTTTCTTGTTTGATTTAGACTGCACCCAAGGTAACTTTATGGGTTGCCTACGTATCTCCATGGTTTTTTTTTTTTTTTTTCTTCTTTTTTTTTTTTTTTTTTTTTGTTTTTTTTTTTTGTTTTTGAATGGAGAATCAGGTCTTACGTAGTTCTCATGCCTTAACTTTTGCCTAGGCCGCCCTTACGGGTTTTCAACCTAGCAGGCTTCAAACATGATATTTCTTCAATTGATCCAAATTAGTTGGACGAGCGAACTCAATTCCATCTAAATCCATGAGGCGAACAGCCCCTGCTGGCAATATCTCTTTGATAATGTATGGCCTACCCCAACTTGGCTTGAATTTTCCCCGCGGATCGAACACTGGAGCTCTGATTTCTTTCAGCACTACATCCCCTTTCTTTAGACCTCGATCTTTGACATGCTTGTTGAATGCTCTGGCAACTCTCCGTTGATACCCCTGAACATGATACAGCGCCCTTAAACGCCTTTCATCCAGCAAAGCTAACTCATCATAGCGGCTCTTAACCCAATCCACTTCTGCTATCTGGCTCTCCACAGCAACCCTTAATGAAGGAACCTCTAATTCAACTGGCAACACGGCCTCCATTCCATAAACTAGAGAATAAGGGGTAGCCCCTGTTGACGACCTTATTGATGTTCTGTAACCCCATAGAGCCAATGGCAACTTCTCATGCCAGTCTGTGTGTGAGTCCGCAGTCTTCTGTAGTATCTTCTTGATGTTCTTGTTAGCTACTTCCACCACTCCATTAGTCTGAGGACGGTATGGTGATGACAGATGGTGAACTATGCTATACTTTTGCAAGAGCTCATGGGTTTCTTTCTGAAAGTGCAGGCCATTGTCTGAGATAACTTCATGCGGTACCCCATATCGATAGATGATGCTGTGCTGTATGAACTGCACTACCTTCTTGGAATTCAAGGTCTTGAAGGACGCTGCTTCCACCCACTTAGTGAAGTAGTCGATGGCGACCAGGATGTATTCATGCCCATTTGATGCCTTTGGCTTGATCTGTCCGATGATATCTATCCCCCATACCGCGAATGGCCAAGGTGATGACATACTCGTTAAAGGCATAGAAGGCAAATGTTGTCCACTGGCGAACAGTTGGCATTTGTGGCACTTCTTGACATGTGCGTGGCAGTCTCTTTCCATGGTGGACCAATAATAGCCTAGCCTCATGATTTTCTTAGCCAACATATAGCCGTTCATGTGCGGAGCCCCTGTCCCTTCATGGATTTCTTTAATCAGATGCTCGGCTTCCTCCTCGGTGACACACAGTAGGTGGATCCCGTCGTATGACCTTCGATATAGCTTTCCTCCACAAAGTACATAGTGACTTGCCAATCGCCTTAGGGTTTTTCTATCAATGCGAGATGCTCCTTCTGGGTACTCCCTTTCTTCAATGAACTTCATTATGTCATGGAACCACGGGTGGCCATCATTTACCTCTCCTCCTCGGATTGCACAACAGTACACAGGCTTGTCTCGGCATTCTATCACCAACGGCTTCACATTTCCCTCTTCAGGTATCTCCACCATGGATGCTAGGGTCGCCAAGGCATCGGCGAACTAGTTCTTGTTTCTTGAAATGTAGTTGAACTCTATCTCTGAGAACTCCTTGGTTAGAGCTTCCAGATAGGCATGGTAAGGCAACAATTTCTCATCTCGAGTTTTCCATTCCCCTTTTATCTGGCAAATGATTAGTGCTGAGTCCCCGAACACTTCCAATTCTTTGATCCCCAATTCAAGTGCCGCTTCCAGTGCTAGGATACAGGCCTCATACTCAGCAATGTTGTTGGTAGCTTCGAACCCCAACTTGACCGCCAACGGTGTAAATGCCTCTTCGGGTGAGACCAGCAGGACTCCTATCCCATAACCTTTCTTATTGGCTGCCCCATCGAAGTATACTCTCCAAGTTTTTCTACCAATCTCTAGCACGTCCTCATCTGGGAATTGATCGTTGAACGGAGCGGATGATGACACCGGACAGCTGGCTAGGTAGTCTGCGATGACGCTTCCCTTGATAGACTTCTGATTCACTGTACTTGATGTCGAATTCATTGAGGAGAATTGACCATCGAGCAGTTCTGAATGACAATACTGGCCTTTCTACCAGGTACTTCAACGGGTCCATGCGACTTATCAAGAACACTTCGAAGGACATCATGTAGTGTCGGAGTTTCTGCGTCGCCCATACTAGTGCCACACAAGCCTTTTCAATTGCATTGTACTTCACTTCATAGTCTGTCATTTTCTTGCTTAAGTAATAAATGGCATTTTCCTTTGTAGACCCTTCAAGATATTGAGCTAACAAAGCTCCCGTCGCGGTTTCGGTGACCGTTAAGTATAACAAAAGCGGCACACCTTGCCGTGGGGGAACTAAGATTGGAGGATTGCTCAAGTATCTCTTAATGGTCTCAAAGGCCTCTTGGCATTCTTCGTTCCATACTTTTGGCACACCTTTCTTAAGCAATTTGAAGATTGGTTCGCAAACCATGGTTAAGTTGGCAATGAATCGGCTTATGTATTGAACTCTTCCCAGAAAACCCCGGATCTGCTTCTCAGTGCTAGGCGGCTCCATCTCCACAATAGCTTTTATCTTCCCTGGGTCCACTTCGATACCTCTCTGAGTGATCATAAACCCTAATAGCTTGCCTGCAGTGACGCCGAAAGCACACTTCTGTGGGTTGAGACGGAGATTGTACTTTTTTGCTCGCTCTAAGAATTTCTCTAGTGCCTTGAAATGCCCTTCCCTATCCACGGACTTCACGATCATATCATCGACTGTAAACCTCGACTTCCTTATGGATCATATCATGCAATAGGGTCGTAGCTGCTCTTTGGTAAGTAGCCCCAGCGTTTCTTAAGCCAAAAGGCATTACTTTGTAACAGTACGTTCCCCATTGCGTGATAAAGGCTGTTTTCTCCATGTCTTGAGGCGCCATCTTTATCTGGTTATACCTGGAGAATCCGTCCATGAAGGAGAGGAGTGCATGTCCCACCGTGCTATCTACCAACACGTCGATATGGGGTAAAGGAAAGTCATCCTTAGGGCTCGCGGCGTTGAGATCTCGGAAGTCGACACACATCCTCACTTTCCCATCTTTTTTAGGCACAGGCACTATATTCGACAACCACTCGGGGTACTCCACAACTTGAAGGAAACCCGCGTCTAGTTGTTTAGTTACCTCTTCTTTTACTTTTAGGGCCCATTCTGGTTTTAATCTTCTGAGTTTCTGCTTTACCGGCTTCTTTAGGGAATTAGTGGGGATATAGTGTTGCACAATATCGGGGTCGATGCCAGGCATGTCTTCATAAGACCATACAAAAGCCATAATGTTGGCTTTCAAGAGAGAGATCATCTTTTCTTTTTCAACGGGGGAAAGGGTTTTCCCAATTTTAACTATTCTTGGCAATTCATTCGTCCCTAAGTTGATTGATTCCAATTCATCCATATTAGGTTCGGTGATGCCCCTTTTCCTTTGCTCAACGAGCTCCGGGGGGACATCGTTCCTAGGATCTATATCCATGCCATAAATATCCATAGAGGAGAGAAAAGAGACACTGCATATATAGAGAAAGAAAGCACACTTTATTGACTAGGAATAATGGGAATGACACACAAAAGAAAGAAGGAAAACAAACAAATCTGTATCAATACTATGACTCCACAAAGTGAGTAAAGTAGATACATCTTATTGAATTAGGGAAATATTACTAAACTAAGACACCTACAAGCTGCTATCAGGTAGGCCAAGGTCTTCTTCTTCATGGATCTCTGCAACGACACCACATTCAAGGTACCAATTCAGGAGTGGCAAGGTAGCATGGCTAATGGACGAACCCTGGAGTTCTTCAATGGTCGAGTCTTCCACGGTGAGGATCATATTTTGGAATATTTCAGTCATAGCCCCTGCATCGAGGTTCTCTGCCCAGTCCTCCTCTTTCTTTTCCCAGAACTCATCATTGATGGCTTCATCATCTACCATTTCAACTGTGATTGGATACCATTCGATGAAGAAGATTTCAAAACCCGGAACTCGGATCTTGGTAGCTTGGTCAAAGGTGGGCTCTGGAAACCCGCAATATAGAAAATCATCCCCTTCTTTGACGAAGTAACCATTCAAAGTAGGTTGATATGGCGAGATCTTCAGGTCTGGCACCCTTCCCTCGGCTTTGGCTCTTACTTTCTCTTTGTTCCTCTTCAGCATTTCCGCATAATCATTTTTGGAGGGCCCATATCCTAACCCAAAAGTATATGAGGTGACACGGCTTTGAATAGACGTAGGGATCCCTTGTTGGCGACGCCCTAGCCCCATGCCTGGAAAGAAACTTATCTTTCTCATTATTTCACCGACGTGCAAGTTGCCATGGGGGCAAAAGTCCAAGGGTATTAATTCACCCTTTTCGAGCTCTTTTTCAATGCATTGGACATAGTCAAACCCAGATAGCGGTATCGCTGCTGATTCAGGATGTATCTCACATATAGGCACACTCGCGAGTTTCAATTCATAGTCCCCTTGAAGTGTTACTATGGCTCCTTCATAAGGAAACTTCACCTTTTGATGGAGTGAAGATGGCACAGCCCCAGCAGGATGGATCCAAGGTCGGCCCAACAACAAGTTGAAACATGACGGCACATCCAACACTTGGAATTCTACCCTAAATTCAGTGGGTCCTATGATAAGAGGCAAAGTAACTACCCCTATTACTTCTCGGCGGGTGTTGTCATAAGCTCTTACGGTCTGCCCAGATGGCGTGAAATCAGTGGGTCCCAAACCCAAAACAGTGGCAGTTCGGAGAGGACATACATTCAGTGCGGACCCATTGTCGATAAGAACGGTGGGAACCCTCTTCCCCATAGTGTCAACGGTCACATAGAGAGCTTGAGAATGGCTCGGCCTGCTTTTAGGTAGGTCTACATCGGTGAACACGATGGTTGAGTTCTTGGGAGTTGGATTCACCAAATGTACCAATCCCTCGGGGGATGTGTCAACAGGCACTTGTATCTGATTCAACAGTTTCAACACGGTCTGTCTGTGCTTATGCGAGGCCATGAGCAAGCCCCAAATAGTAATGTTGGCATTGGTCTTCTTCAGCTGCCTAAGCACTTCATCCTCTTCTTCTTGCAAGCTAGGATGCCTCTGCCCTTCCAAATCTTCCAACGGATTTTCAGATTCTAGGTGGGGGGGCTTGAAATGACGACCCCCTCTGGTTATATGGTCCAACTCATCATCGCTAGCCCATATGTCATGGACTTCCTCGGAGTCATTCATCAAGTCATCCCATTCTATCATGTCGATGCTCTCCATCTCTGTCGGCAAGTCATCCCAACCTGAAGGAACTATCGGCTCATCTGATATCGGACTTGGGCTTGAGTACAGCACATAGTAATCATATTTCCCCGACGCTTCACCTAATAGGCCAACCTGAGGATCCCCTGCTTCATATCTTTCTTTCAGCTCTTGTTGGATAGATTTCTTTGGCAACAACAAAACCTTTTGGTCAATGAGGTCTTGGATGATCTTCTTTAGTATAGAACAAGCCTCGGTGTCATGGCCGGGTGCACGATGGTATTGGCAATATTGGTGAGGGATTGATGGTCTTGGCTTTGGTGGAAGTGGCATGATAAGGCTGTTATTGCGGCAAATGGTGAAGAGACGGGTTAAGGTCATGGGGAGCGGAGTGTATTGTCTTATGGGATGGCGAGGGCGAGAGGATTCAACCCCAATGGCATTTATGGTGTTAGGTGGGGGTGTGTTGTTGTGTGATGGGAGAGGATTACGGGTGACATTTGGACGGGTTGGTGGTGAAATGACTTGTTTGTCAATAAGGTCTTGGACTTGGTGGCGAAGGCGAATACAGCGATTGGTGGCATGGCCTTTGGATTGGTGGTACTTGCAGTACTCATTCTCATTGTAGCTCTTGGGTAAGGGATTTGGTGGGGGTCTTGGGTCGAGTGGCTTCAATAGGTCACGACTTATGAGCTTTTCAAGGACTCTTTCGAGTGGTATGAATAGGTCAGTGAATTGGCGAGGTGGGTTGACATCATTGAGAGAAAAGGGTTGGATTGGTTGAGTTATGGTGTTGACCTCGGCATTGTTCTTCCCAGTAAAGTTTGTCTTGCGACTCCTCACTTCCTCAGTCTTGATTGTCCCATCATTGATAGCATCTTCAACCTGCGTGCCAGCCCCAATGAGAGCTTTGAAATTGGGGAAATAGTGGGCAAATAAGTGCTTGTGGTACACGGGCAGCAGGTTCTTAACCACTAACTGAATTTGATCCTCCTCATTCGGCCTATCCGTTATTCTCGACGCCTTTTGTCTCCACCTTGTAATGTAAGCGGAGAAAGTTTCATGAGCCCCTTGCTTGGTGGTTTCTAGGTCCCTTCGAGTAACGTCCACCTCTGTGTTATACTTGTAGTGCTCTGAAAACTCATTGCATATGTCTTCCCAAGTCTGGGTTCTATTCTCATCCAAGGATAAGAACCATTTCAAAGCAGAAGTGGCGAAGGTTTCATGGAACATTTGAGCTAAAAGCTCGTCAGTAGCCCCTCGAGGGTGCATAGCTCGCACGTACATCTTCAAATGAGTCTTAGGGCAACCCGTCCCATCGAACTTTTCTAACTCCGGCATCTTGAATTATAGTGGAATACGAGCCGTTGGAAACAGGGATAGAGTCCGCACATCGACCATGTCATCAGCCCTGCGAATCCCTTTTATGGTTCTCTCCAAAGCTTCTACCTTGCTAGCTAATACGGAATCACTGCTAGTACCTTTCCCCTTGGCTTCCCCTTCTAGGTTGGTGACCTCAGGTTTCGAGCTACTTTCCCTCCTTGTCTTGGTGTTCTCATTGGATTGAGGTCCCTCTTCGGTGCTAGCCCCATGAGGTATACCCGAGGAATGAGCCTTAGAGCCATTTTGTTCAAGATCCGCCATCTTCTGTTGGTTCTCTTGAGCCATTTTCAATGCGGTATCGGATGTCTCGGCGGTATGGTCAAGCTTGGCCATGATGGCTTTTAGGCAAGCCTCAAGGTCAAAGTGCCCCTTGTGAACCCCAGAAATTGTTAAGGCCCACAGGAGGGGTTTAAAAGTCGCCAATCTGTGGACCCAGGAAAAGAGGGCCCACAAATGGGTTTGGAAAAAGAAAGGAGTCGCCACCTTATTTTTTAAAGGAAACAAGGAAAACCCTAAAAACGGTTTTGTTTTAGGAAAACAAAAGATTGACTCCATATTTAAAAATGGAAAGGCAAATGATCTTTTGGAAACCAGAGAATTCGGGGATTCGGAGGCTAAGTTACGATATGGGAAGGTTCTAGGCAAAGCCTATAGGCACCCATATCGCCCTAAACGGTCTCTTAATTTAATTGGGCTAAATCAAAGTCTTAATCACACATAAATCAACAGTTATCATCACAAGACAGCATGCATATCATTCATTCATTCATCCATATAATCAATGTAAATCAAAGAAAAAACAGAAAAAAGAAGGAGGGGGGAGAAGAAACCTAGGATACTTAGTATCCTAGGGCGGACTTGAACATCACGAAGAGCGCCTACGTACCATGTATGGAAATACATGGATCAAAGTCCACGTAGTTCGAAAGGGAATAGGGTTATAACCTAATCAAGGCCTATGGTAAACCCTAAGTTTCCTTTCAAGTAAAACATGGTAAGTTTCCAAAATAAATGATTCTCAAAAGATTTTTGGTAAAATATGGAATTTTGATAAAAGATGGAAACTTTGATTTAAAAGGTATTTTTTATTGAAAGGATACTATAGGAATCACCATATTCCCCTATTAGGAAACAACCCTAGGGGGGGAGAAAGGGAAAGTTTCAAAGAAAGGAAAGAAGGGTGAATTGGGGCACCCTCATACCCTACTTACCTTAAGCAAAAGCAACCTGTCAAAGTAACCACCCTATTGCATAGGGTAATTACCTTATTTGTAAGATTTCATCTCACAATAGCCAAAATAACCACCCCACATTGGTGGGGTAGTTGCACCTGTTGTACCTGTCAAAGCACCTGCAATTTCCATGCAAACATACCAAAAATGCCAACCAAACAAGCTAGATTCCAAATCAAGCCATTATCATGCCCAAACATGGGCTAACACATGCTCAAAATATCATATCAAGGACAAATAACAGATCTGGACAGAATTGAAATAAGGCTTAAAATCAACCACAAGTCATGCGACAACATGAATCATAAGCTAACTGAAACCCTAATTCAACCCTACATGCAATGACATGCAAAAAACCCTAAAATCACCTATATGAATGCTAGAAATATCATAGTTATCAAATATGCAGCACATATATATCAACTATGAAGAAAACACAAGAAAAAACCCTAAGCTATCATGCTATATGCAACTTTCCTAATACAAGGATGAATGAAACCCTAGAATCACAATTGTGCTCAAAATCACATAAATAACTCTAAATCATGCAAAGCCCATCATAGACATCATGCTAATCATGCATATTAATCAATAGAAGCATCCACACATGAGAAAAATACAAGCTTGCACATGAAATATAGCTATTCTAACATAACTCAATTTCAGCACTAAGGAAACCCTAGAATCCCAAACATGCAGCAAATCACATGGAACATCATCCTAGCATACTAAACAGCCCACAAATATGATCCTAAACATGCATGGAAGCAACAAGACATGATAAAAACACAAGCTCTAATATACCAAAGAGTTATTTCATGCAGAAAACCATTTTAAGCACCTAAGAAACCCTAAAGTCCCAAACATGCAGTAAATCACATGGAATAACATCCTAGCATACTAAACAGCCCATAAATATTATCCTAATCATGCATACATTCCAATGGAAGCAACAAAACACAATAAAAATATAAGCTCTAATATGCCAAAGAGTTATTTCATGCAGAAAACCATTTTAAGCACCTAAGAAACCCTAAAGTCCCAAACATGCAGTAAATCACATGGAATAACATCCTAGCATGCTAAACAGCCCACAAATATGATCCTAAACATGCATGGAAGCAACAAGACGTGATAAAAACACAAGCTTTGATATGCAATCATCCTATTCTATGCAAAAACCCTAACTTTAAAAGAGAGAAGAGGAGGAAGGGGGGAATACCTATGGTGAAGTATCCTTTTGCTGCTGTAGGGAGTCCTCCTTCTCTTGTGTACTGCTGGGAGTTCCTTCCTTCAAGCCTTCAAGCAATGCTCCAGCCCTCCTCCAAGCTTACTCTCACACTCTCTCACTCAAAGTATAGGTTAAACTACCCTAAGGATGGCTGCCATAGCCTCCAAGTCTCACCAAAGTGCCTCCAAAGTGTCCCCCCAAGTCCCTCACACTTCAGGAATTGCCTCCCTATTGCTGAAGTATAAGGGGGTATTTATAGGGATTGAGGGAAAACCCTCAATGGTTGGGATTAAAACCCTAGGGATTGATCCAAGGGCTCTTAAAGGTTCCCTTGGGGCTCAAGTAGGTCAAATAGGGCTGAAATTAGGGTTAAATGGCGGCCAAAGGCGAGCAAATCCGAGAAAATAGGGATGGGAGCCGCGTCAAGGCTCAAAATAGGAAAGTGGCTCGGGTGACCACCTGGGGCTGGGCGGCTAGCAGCCTGGGCCCAGGCGGCTAGCCGCCCAGGCCTGGGTGGTCACCCGAGGCCATGTCAGCTTCAGCCCAATTTTGACCCTTTCAGCTTCCAAATGTGTTTCAGGGCCCAAATCAACTCCGATTTTGACGAAACGAAAGCCAAAACGACCGTGTTTCGAAGGGGAATGTAATTTGAGTCACTTGAGGGCAAGAAACCCTAGCCATGGCTGCATGGTTGGGTCCTACAAAGGTGGTTAACCGCTATGCCTCACCATCGCTTAGCTTAGGTATGCACATAGGGTCGCACCGAATGCTTTCCAATTCGAAATTCAACCTCCCTAAACACATTTGGGGATGAAATTAAGACCAATCAAGGTCAAATGAGTAGTCATAGAGTGAAAATCATGAACCAATTCGAGCTAACCCGAAGTAGGTCTTTTAGCCAACCTGAGCCTTATTGAGCCATTCTAATCCCGAACCTCAATTCATCGAATTGACCCACAAATACCTCAAATACAACCATATGAACTCCAATTGGCAACTTGGAGATCATTTCAAGGTCAAATGGAAAGTTTGTGATCAAAAAGACAATTATGCCCCTCAAGTCACAAAAGTTCTAATTAACCCTCGAGATCAACTCCAAATCGAACCAAAATTCATAGACACCATCCTTAGGACCCTAGAAACTCAATGCAAAAGACTAGACTCAAAAAGGAAACAAAAAGACACATGCAATGACAAACCCTAGCTAAGGTGACAAAAATGGGGTGTGACAGAAGCCCCTCATTGGTGAGCAAGTTTCACTTGCAAGCCAATGACCAAAAGAACAACCCATTTTTGCCCGGGGAATTGATTTAATCAAGACCCACTGGGGAAAAGAGGGTGAACATATCATTGAATTCTTCGAATTCATCATACACAAGCACAAAGGTACTCTTCATAAGTTCTACAGAACTCCTCTCATGCTGTATACCAGTTTCACTGGGGAACAAGATTGAGGTATCCACAGGTTACATCGAACTTCGTTCGATGAAAGGTCTTCCAATTCTATGCCAGTGACAACTGGCGAATGGTACAAGGTAACATTATGCCATCAAGGCCATCCCAAAATATGAGAAAGATACATCCTTCTCACATTCAAACCGTCAAGGTTATTACTCAATTATCAAGGTAATCACATCCCATACTGCACCAGTGACAACTGGTGAATAATACGAGGTATCCATAGCTTACATCGAACTTCGTTCGATGAAAGGTCTTCCCATACTATGCCAGTGACAACTGGCGAATAGTACGAGGTATCCATAACTTACATCGAACTTCGTTCGATGAAAGGTCTTCCCATACTGTACCAGTGACAACTGGTGAATAGTACAAGGTATCCATAGCTTACATCGAACTTCGTTCGATGAAAGGTCTTCCCATACTGTACCAGTGACAACTGGTGAATAGTACAAGGTATCCATAGCTTACACTGAACTTCGTTCGATGAAAGGTCTTCCCATACTTTGCCAGTGACAACTGGCGAATAGTACGAGGTAACACCATGCCATCAAGGCTATCTCAAAATATGAGAAAGATACATCCTTCTCATATTCAAACCATCAAGGTTATCATTGAAATATCAAAGTAAATCACATAACACGAGAAAGATCACGTCCTTCTCTTGCTCAAATCAATCAAGGTAAACACATACCACAGGAAGCCATCAAGGCTATCTCAAAACATGAGAAAGATACATCCTTCTCATATTCAAACCATCAAGGTTATCATTCAATTGTTAAGGTAGTCACATAGTACGAGGAAGGTCACAACCTTCAATCAGGGTAAACACATACCATTGGGAAAGATCGCATCTTTCAAGTTATCAAGGTAAACATGTGACATGAGAAAGATTGCATCCTTCTCATATCAAACTCTCAAGGTGAACACATAGCATGAGAAAGATCGCGTCCTTCTCATAATCAAACCATCAAGGTCAACATAAATCATGGGAAAGATTGCATCTTTCAAGTCATCAAGGTAAGCATGTAATCATGAGAAAGATTTCATCTTTCTCTCACTAAGTCATCAAGACAAGGGTAAGCTTTTACTTACCAACACACAACAAGTTCACCAAGTCATCTCACATGGAGGCTATTCATGCCTCAACTCAAACACCAACTCATATAGGAGACACAATTATCTCATGAAAGCAATCATTCACATGCATATAGGGAAGGTATCTTTATCCCAAATGACAACAAATCATAGTGACATAGGAGGGAATTCATCCCTAACAATCAAAACCATATGCATAGAGAGGGTTGTTCAACCCTACTAGCATGCCATGCCCACACAAGGGCCACCAATGCAATCTCATTCAAATCATTTCATGTCAAACAAAGTCAAGATATTTATTCATTTTTCAACTCAAAACAAGCTTGTGATTCATCTCAAAGAGGGTTCAAAAGCGCGAATAGGCGAGCAAAGGCCAAACGAGCGCAACGGAGCGAGCAAGGGGGGGTGACCAGCTGGCTGCTGGTGGCTTGCCGCCCAAGCCCAGGCGGCTTGCCGCCCCATGCTGGGCGGTTACCCGAGGCTAGGGTCCTCAAAATTCTGGGTTTTTAAACCCTTGACCCCCATTTGATGCACACACACACCCAATTCGAAAATAGAGAGTTTCTCTCTCTAGAAACTCATTCCATCTTCTCCAAACACTCACAAATCACATTCTCAATCAAAGTTTCACTTGCAATTCAAGTTGTGTGCATGAAATAGCATCAAGAACAAGTCATTCAACAACAAAAACAAGCATCAATTATCAAGTTGCAAGATCAAATTCATCATCTTCCTTATCAAACCCATTTTTCTCACATACAAGCTCAACCATCAACAATGGCTTCTAGCAATGATTCCAACATCAAGTATCCATATTATGTGATCAAGAATACATACAAGGCACCAATCTATGATGCATCCCAAGACAAGGTGTTGCTTGAACCTAAGAAGCATCTCTCCTACCTCCATTCCCAACATGAGGTTAGTTCTTCCCAACTTAACATGTTTATCATGAAATTTTGATTTCTATTGGATAAAATGCATTCCCATGATCTTCTTTTGATTGTTTCTATCATTGTTAAGCCAAGTTCATTGATTTGGCAAGGATTGAATGTGCAAAAGCTTGTTTCCCAATGCTTGAGAAAAGATGCCCACCAAGTGTTTGATAAAATGCCAAAGAGACAAAAACATGTTCAATTCTTGAAAAATCAATTGGTTTGCATTGTAGTAACCAAGTCAAATGGTCTTGGCAAGGATTTGATATACAAAAATCTTTCATTTCAATGCTTGAAAACAAGTTCACACACCAAGTGTTCGATAAAATGCCCGAAAGGCAAAACCATGTTCAATCCTTACAAAATCAATGAATTTGAATACACAAAGTCATGGGCATTCATTTCTAATTCATTTCATGAATCAAAACCCATATTTTAAAACTTTTGGAAAACCATTTGAAATCAATTACCAATGTATGCCCAATATCTCTATGTTTTCTATGCTAACTCAATACACAATCTTTTGACATAGCCCGACTTCCAAAGTCTCCGTACAAGGACATCAATAAAGGGACTCATCTCTTGGTGGAGACATATGAATCATGCCCAACCACGTGCTCGCAAGATAATAAAGAAGGCGGGTTTTGAGCCCTTCCTAGATGCTCTATGGAACGAGCAATGGGATAGGCAAGCATTATTTGCCTTGACAGAGCTATGGTGGGACACCACCAACACTTTCCATTTTAGCTTCGGGGAGATGACCATGACCCCTAAGGACTTTCACCATGATAACTGGGTTGAGCTTGAAAGGCAAGCGCTTGGAATACTATGAACATGCCAACATGGATCAGAACTACATAGTAGCTCTACTCGGGGTTGAAGCGGAATTAAGCCCAAAAGGTGTGCGCCGTACTTGGCTCTACAACACCTTCGCTACTGAAGAAGAGAGTGAGGGGACGGATCCCCAATACATTGTGAGAGCTTTCTTGCTCTACATGATTTCATGCACCTTCTTTGCGGGCACCAATGACATGGCTCGACTTGAGTTGCTAGCTAGCATGGAAGATGTGAACAAAATTGGGAGATACAATTGGGGTGGAGCTGCTTTCGCAAACATGTATCGCTCCATGACTGACATGTCCCGAGGAGTTGCAAAGAACTTTGGGGGACTTCCTTTCGTTTGGGAGGTAACAAAGAACATTCAATTCTCTATTATTTCCCGAAACTTAACACACACATGATTTCCTCTATATTTTTGATTTTCCACAGATATGGTACTACGAGTACCTGAACATGTGTCGCCCAACTCTTGCTAGTGATGCCATGTCATGGCCCATCCTTCAGAATTATGCTCCATCTTGCTTGGCTACAAGAGCCTCCAATCGACACGATTATGCCCATGCAAGGGCATATCTTGCCAGCTTGACTGTTGATATGGTAGAATCTTTCTTTCTCTTTATCTTTTTTATCTTTCTTTTTTCATTTCTCATTTCAAACTTCGACAGGTGGAATGGGATCCATGGAGGTTGTGGGAGCATAGGCTTACCTGAGAAGTACTCCTCTTGTTTGGAGTTGACAAGCAAAAGGGTCCTCTTTGAAGGCCCCACAGGTAGATGCTGGTATCTTGGGGAACGAGTCCTGAGACAAGTCCATGGAAATATGAATGCAGCTGTGACACCTTCTATGCCACCAGAGAACATGAGGCACACTAGCCACCTAGGTGGGTGATGAACTAGAAGAAGCTCTGAGGGGTTGGGATGCTGAGGGATTCACCTCCCCTCGCATAGAATACACTGCCTTTTGCCGACAATATCTAATGAATCCTAGGGTCACTGGTCTCCCACCTCAAGGGGTGAGCTCCCCACACTCTTAAACTCTTTTTAAGATTACATGAAAGACTCCATTTGACAAATATTTGAATTTCAGGGCCGACGGGCAAGGGGACACAGCTCCACAGTTGGATCTGCCACTGGGATGACTTACAATGACGAGGATGAGGACCTTGAAGGAAATCAACCTCCACCCCTCCCACAACTAAATTGGTATGTGAACTTGTGCAGTGGGACAAAATTTGTGAAGACTGACATTACCCATCCACCATTCGATGAATATCCCAAGATCGATCCATATTATGAGAATGTGAGTTCTAAACTCTTATCTTTTGAAATTGGATTCTTTCATTATTGTTAACCATGTTTATACTTTCCTAGGTTCCACGGGAGTATGCCCAGGAATGCATCGAACTCAATGAAGGATTGAGGAGGGATCTTGTGCGAATGAGTTTAGAGAACTCAGTTCTGGAAGCACGCTTAAATCCCCAAGTGAGTGATCATCTCATTAACTTTCAACTAGGATTGGCACCATTACCCTACTAACTCATTATCTTTGTTTGCAACAGGCATCATCATCTAATCCACCACAGGATATGCCCCCTCCTAGAGGGCCTCGTGCAGGGCATGATGGAGCGGGGCCAAGTTGAAAGAGAAGGCCCACGGGAAATCATTGAGTTTCACTCACCTCTTGTTAGGAATGTTGGAATCTTTCTATCTATCTTGTCATGTACTAATTAGGAACTTCAATTCCCAACCTTGAGCCTTTATTATGGATACTTGATGAATCTATGTTGAACTTTATTGCAATGATATGATCTTGTATTGTGTGAAAAATGGGCTTAAGTCAAGCACAAAAAAGTCAAAACATCACAAAAGGGCCAAACGAAGGCATAACAAGGCAAAAATGGGCAAAACAAGACGGCGGCCTCGGGTGACCACCTGGGGCTGGGCGGCTAGCCGCCTGGGCCCAGGCGGCTAGCCGCCCAGGCCTGGGTGGTCACCCGAGCCCGAAGCGGTGTTTCGCCTGATTTTAGGAAACTTCCTATTTTGACGGGATTCCACCTTCCAAAACACGGATTTCCGAATTTTTTCCTATAAAAGCACATCCAAGGGGTCTCAAACCCTACTAACATTCATTGAGAGCAAGTTATGGAAGCCCTAGACAAACTCTTGAGTGATTTTCTGAAGGTTATGAGTGCGGAGGCAAGGAAGGAGTTCAAGCGCTACTGCTTGGATCCGTTGTTTTCTTTGATGCATGTGAAGCTTGAAACCACTCTTCTTACTGCTGCTACATATTTTTGGGATCCCCAACTTCATGTATTCCGTTTCAACTATGAAGAGCTATGCCCAACAATGGAAGAGTTCTGCGCTCTGTATGGAGTTTCACCTGTAGGACCTTTCATCCTCCCTACTCCACGCTCAAGTTACTTGATTTCCTTCTCCAACTTCCTTGGGATTTCTCAACAAGAGGCCTCCATATTTGTGAAGGATCATAAGGTGAATCTCATGGAAATAGCAACTTCCTTCTTGGCTCATGATAGCAAAGGTACCTTGAATTTCAACCTTCCTACTCAACATGCTCTTGCTTTCTGCTTGATTGGTCGCTTCCTTATCTCCACGGGGACTCTCTATGTCCCTATTCAAATTTGCGAACTGATTCCTTTTCTTCTTGAACACAACAACCTGATTCCCATGGTGCTAGCTGAAACCCTCAATAGTTTAGACAAAGTTCATGATAACCCACAAGCCCCATTAGGAGGGAGCCCCATTCTACTGCAGATGTGGCTTCTTGAAAGGCTTAATTTCTTATCTCCTACCACCATTAATCCATACAAACCCCAACATTATTGTTGCCGTCGAGTTGAACTTCCTGGTCAATTTTCTTTGAGGGAATGGTTGGGCTACTTCCAAACTCTCTCATGGCGAAACATCAGGTGGTTTGTCTCCACATGGGGATGCAAGGAACAAATTCTTCTTCGAACTTCTGGGTGTGCTATGGTCAAGCTCATAGGGTTGAGATCAACTTCATTCTATTGGACTTCAAGAATCCTTCGTCAAATGGGTGCCATGCAAACCATACCTACTTCTGTGGTATTTGATCATTCTGTCGAACCTGTGGGCCCCACAATGGTTAAGTGGGCCAAGACTAGATGGACTGACCAACTGAAACTGACTCGAGTTGAGAACACTGATGGGCCTTATGTCATGAGCCCTGAATACAAGACATGGTTGAAGACTAGCTTGGGTGAAAGAGAAACCCTACGCAGGGAAAGGATTTATGACCTTATCAAGGACACAAGGCTTGGATTTTGCAAGGAAGACATTCTGGAAGCAGTGGAAGCAGCACATGCTCATGACTTGCGAAAGAAGCGAAGATTCGAAAGAAAGGAGCAGAAAGCAAACCAAGAGACTCTGAAGAAAATCAAAAGGACTTGAAGACCTTAGAAATAGGATATCTATGGCATGTCAATAGTTCTTTTATCTAACACCAATAAATTGCTATGTCAATTAATTAGTTCTAAATGAATTGCCAATAATAATTCAATTTTGAGATTTGTTGTTGTGGTGTTGTTTGGACCGCACCCAAGGTAACTTTATGGGCTGCCTACGTATCCCCATCCTTTTTTCAATTTTTTTTCATTTTTTTTTTTTCATTTTTCTTTCTCTTTTTTTTTTTCTTTTTCTTTTCATTTTTTTTTTTAGGAATGGGGAATCAGGCCCTCGTAGTTCAAATGCCTTAACTTTTGCCTAGGCCGCCCTTATGGGTTTTCAACCTAGCAGGCCTTACACATAGTACTTCTTCAATTGATCCAAATTGGTAGGGCGAGCGAACTCAATTCCATCCAAATCCATGAGGCGAACAGCCCCTGCTGGTAATATCTCCTTGATAACATACGGACCACCCCAACTTGGCTTGAACTTTCCTCGTGGATCAAAAATAGGAGCTCTGATTTCTTTCAACACCAAATCCCCTATCTTCAAACCTCGGTCTTTGACATGCTTGTTGAATGCTCTTGCAACCCTTCGCTGATATCCCTGCATATGATACAAGGCCCTCAATCGCCTTTCATCGAGCAATGCCAGCTCATCATAACGGTTCTTAACCCAATCTGCTTCTGCTATCTGACTTTCCATAGCAACCCGTAATGACGGTACCTCCAACTCAATAGGCAAAACAGCCTCCATCCCATACACCAAGGAATAAGGGGTAGCCCCTGTTGATGATCTCACAGATGTTCTATAGCCCCACAAGGCTAATGGCAACTTCTCATGCCAATCAGTGTAGGTGTCAGCTGTTTTCTGTAATATCTTCTTAACATTCTTGTTGGCGGCCTCCACTGCTCCATTAGTCTGCGGGCGATAAGGGGAGGATAAATGGTGCACTATGTTGTATTTCTGCAAAAGCTCCTTGGTTTCTTTCTGAAAGTGCTGACCATTGTCTGAAATGATCTCATGGGGTACCCCATACCTGTAGATGATGTTGAGCCGTATGAACTGTGCTACCTTCTTGGCATTCAGGGTCTTGAAGGATGCTGCCTCTACCCACTTAGTGAAGTAATCAATAGCTACCAAGATGTACTCATGCCCATTGGAGGCTTTCGGCTTAATCTGCCCAATTATATCTATTCCCCATACTGCAAAGGGCCAAGGTGACGACATACTTGTCAAAGGCATGGAAGGTAAGTGTTGTCCATTAGCAAAGACCTGACATTTGTGACACTTCTTAACATGTGCATGGCAATCTCTCTCCATTGTAGACCAATAGTAACCCAACCTCATGATCTTCTTAGCTAGCATATAACCATTCATGTGCGGTGCTCCAACTCCTTCATGGATTTCACTAACAAGACGTTCGGCTTCTTCCTCAGTGACACACAACAGATGGACCCCATCGTATGACCTTCGGTATAGCTTTCCTCCACACAAAACATAGTGACTTGCTAGTCTCCTTAGTGTTCTCCTATCAATGCGGGTTGCTCCTTCAGGATACTCCCTTTCCTCGATGAATTTCATGATGTCATAGTACCAAGGATGGCCATCTTTCAACTCTCCTTCTCGAATAGAACAGCAATACACAGGTTTTTCTCTACATTCTATCACCAATGGTTTTACATTCCCACCATCCGGGATTTCCACCATGGAAGCTAGAGTTGCCAAAGCATCGGCGAACTGATTCTTATTTCTCGACAAGTAATTGAACTCTATTTCCACAAACTCCTTAGTCAAGGCTTCTAAATAAGCATGATACGGCAGCAGCTTTTCATCACGAGTCTTCCACTCTCCCTTTATCTGGCAGATAATTAGTGCTGAATCTCCGAAAACCTCCAACTCTTTGATCCCCAATTCTAGTGCGGCTTCCAACGCAAGGATGCAGGCTTCATACTCAGCAATGTTGTTGGTTGCTTCAAACTCTAACTTAACCGCCAAGGGTGTGAATGCTTCTTCAGGTGAAACCAGTAGGACTCCTATCCCATACCCTCTCTTATTTGCAGCTCCGTCAAAGTATACCTTCCAAATCTTCTTTCTAATCTCCAGGACATCCTCATCGGGGAATTGATCATTGAATTGTTCTGATGACGCCACAGGGCAGCTAGCCAAGTAATCTGCAATGACACTTCCTTTCACTGACTTCTGTGTTACATACTTTATGTCGAATTCATTGAGGAGAATCGACCAACGAGCAGTTCTGTAGGATAAAACCGGCCTTTCTATCAAATACTTCAGTGGATCCATACGGCTTATCAAGAAAACCTCATACGACATCATGTAGTGACGTAGTTTCTGAGTTGCCCATACCAAAGCCACACAAGCCTTCTCTATGGCGTTGTACTTCACCTCATAATCTGTCATCTTCTTGCTTAGATAGTAAATGGCATTCTCCTTTTTTGACCCCTCAAGGTACTGAGCTAGCATAGCTCCTGTCGCAGTTTCAGTGACCGACAAGTATAACAATAACGGCTCACCTTGTCGCGGAGGAACTAGAATTGGTGGATTACTCAAATACCTTTTGATAGTCTCAAAGGCTCCTTGACATTCTTCATTCCATACCTTCGGCACACCCTTCTTAAGCAACTTGAAAATCGGCTCACACACCATAGTCAAATTAGCAATGAACCTGCTTATGTACTGAATTCTCCCCAAGAACCCTCGAATCTGCTTTTCTGTGCTAGGCGGCTCCATCTCCACAATGGCCTTGATTTTTCCCGGATCGACCTCGATTCCCCTCTGAGTAATCATAAATCCTAATAACTTGCCCGCAGTGACACCAAAGGCGCATTTCTGAGGATTCAAACGCAAGTTGTACTTCTTTGCTCGCTCCAGGAACCTTTCTAGTGCCCTGAAGTGTCCTTCTCGATCCACGGACTTCACGATCATGTCGTCCACATATACTTCCACCTCCTTATGGATCATGTCATGCAGCAATGTTGTAGCAGCTCTCTGATAGGTAGCCCCGGCATTTCTCAAACCGAACGGCATCACTTTGTAGCAATATGTTCCCCACTGTGTAATAAAGGCCGTTTTCTCCATATCTTGCGGCGCCATCTTTACCTGATTGTATCCGGAAAACCCATCCATGAAAGAGAGGAGCGCATGTCCTACAGTACTATCTACCAATACATCAATGTGAGGCAAAGGAAAATCATCCTTAGGGCTTGCTGCATTAAGATCTCGAAAATCCACACACATCCTCACTTTTCCATCCTTTTTAGGCACGGGAACTATATTGGATAACCACTCGGGATACTCCACAACCTGTAGGAACCCCGCATCGAGTTGCTTGGTTACTTCCTCCTTTACCTTCAATGCCCACTCGGGTTTCAATCTTCTCAATTTTTGCTTTACCGGCTTTTTAAGGGGATTGGTGGGGATGAAGTGCTGCACAATGTCTGGATCTATGCCGGGCATGTCTTCATAAGACCATGCAAAGGCCGTTATGTTGGCCTTTAGGAGGGCTATCAGCTTTTCTTTTTCAAGTGGTGAAAGGGTTATCCCAATTTTAATTATCTTTGGCAATTCATTTGTCCCTAAATTGATTGATTCCAATTCATCCATGTTAGGTTCGGTGACACCCCTTTTCCTTCGCTCGACGAGCTCCGGAGGGACGTCATTCCTAGGATCTATATCCATGCCATAAATATCCATAGAAGAGAGAAAAGAAACACTGCAAGCAAACAATGTATAAAAGAAACACACTTCATTAAAGGAACAAGCAAAAAGACACAAACTTGAAAAGGAAACCAAAATTTGGTGCCACAACTATGAAACGACTCCTAACTCCACAAAGTGGGATAGGCGGACACACTTTATTGAAAGCAGGAAAGACTCTAACTAAGGAACCTACAAGCTACTATCAGGCAGGTCATGATCTTCCTCTTCAAGGATCTCTGCAATGGCTCCATCTTCTAGGTACCAATTGTGAAGTGGCATGGTTGCATGGTGAATTGACGAATCTTGGCAATCTTCTGTTGCTGACTCCCCCAAAGTAAGAACCATATCTTGGAACATGGTGACCATGGTTTCAGAATCCATGTGCTCCACCCAATCTTCTTCTTTCTTTCCCACAGAATTGTACCAACTTGTCAAGCTCTGAGGATTTGGCCCATCTGTAAAGTACTTGTCACAAAAATCCTTATCTGCCCATGCTGGATCAGAACTTGGGTAAAAAGTGCAATAGTGTGATGGCTCTTCCTTCCCCAACTCTTTTTCTATACATTGCACATACTCAAACCCCGACAAAGGTATCTCAACTGATTCTGGTTTTATTTCACATATGGGTACACTCGCCATTTTCAAATCATAGTCCCCTTGAAGTGTAACAATGGCTCCCTCATGTGGGAACTTTACCTTTTGATGCAATGATGACGGTACAGCCCCAGCAGGATGAATCCAAGGCCTTCCCAATAACAGATTAAAACACGACGGCACATCCAGGACTTGAAATTCTACTCTGAACTCCGTGGGTCCCATGATTAAAGGTAAAGTGATCATCCCAATTACTTCTCTACGGGTATTATCATACGCCCTCACTGTCTGCCCAGATGGAGTGAAATCAGTGGGCCCCAAGCCCAAAACAGTTGCAGTTCTCAAGGGACATACATTCAATGCGGAACCATTATCAATCAAGACCGTAGGAACTCTCTTCCCCATGGTATCAACAGTTATATGCAAGGCTTGGGAGTGGCTTGGCCCACTCTTAGGTAAGTCAGCCTCTGTAAACACTATAGTGGAATTCTTCGGAGCAGGGTTTACTAGATTCACCAATCCCTCAGGAGACAAATCAACCGGAACCTGTATCTGGTTTAACAACTTCAACACTGTCTGTCTGTGCTTGTGAGAGGCCATAAGCAAGCCCCAGATGGTGATATTGGCATTGGTCTTCTTCAATTGTCGGAGTACTTCATCCTCTTGCACATCAAGGCGCTTATCTAACTCACCCAGTGGATTATCAGATTCCAAGTGCGGAGGCTTGAAATGGCGGCCCCCTCTTGTCATGTGGTCTACTTCTTCATCACTAGCCCATATGTCATCAATTTCATTTGTGTCACCCATCAGGTCATCCCATTCAATCATGTCAATGTCCTCCATCGGCACCTCTTCGGGTATATCATCCCAGCCCGTAGGAATTATGGGCTCACTTGGCAATGGATCAGGATAAAGCACATAGTAATCAAACTTCCCCGAAGGTTCTCCCAATAACCCCACTTGAGGGTCTCCTGCTTCATACCTTTCTTTCAACTGCTGTTGGATGGACTTCTTTGGCAATTGCAGGGTCTTTTGATCAATGAGGTCTTGAACGACCTTTCTCAACATAGCACAGTCCTCAGTGTCATGGCCGGGTATACCATGGTATTGGCAATATTGATGGGGTGTTTGGGGTCTTGGCTTTGGAGGGTGAGGTATGATAAGGCCTTGGTTACAGCATTGGTAAAAGGCTTGGGTCAAGGACATGGGTAATGGAGTGTATTGTCTTATGGGTAGGCAAGGTCGAGATGGGTCGGCTTCAATGGCATTTATGGAGTTGGATGAATTATGAGAGGGAAGTGGATTTTGAGTGACATTTGGGCGAGTTGGTGGAGTTGGTGGTGAGATGATTTGCTTGTCAAGTAAGTCTTGGATCTCATGCCTAAGGCGATAGCAACGGTTGGTTGAGTGGCCTTTGGCTTGGTGGAATTTGCAGTATTCATTCTCATTGTAGTTCTTGGGCAATGGATTTGGTGGTGGTCTTGGGTCGAGAGGTTTCAACAGGCCTCGGCTTTTTAGCTTTTCAAGTACTTTCTCAAGTGGCATATGCAGCTCGGTGAATTGGCGAGGTGGGTTGGTGTCATTTAGGGAGATGGGTTGAATGGGTTGGGCTATGGCATTGACCTCGGCATTTTTCCCAGCAAAGTTCGGCCTACGGCTCTTTTGGACTTCTTCTGTCTTGATTGACCCATCGGCAATGGCATCCTCAACTTGTGTACCTGCTCCGATAAGAGCCTTGAAATTAGGGAAGTAGTGAGCAAAGAGGTGCTTGTGATACACCGGCAATAGGTTCTTAACCACCAACTGAATCTGATCTTCCTCATTCGGTCTATCTGCCATTCTCGAGGCCTTTTGCCTCCACCTTGTAATGAAAGCGGAAAAGGTCTCATTAGCCCCTTGTTTTGTGGTCTCTAGGTCCCTTCTTGTGACATCCACCTCAGTGTTGTACTTGTAGTGCTCTGAAAACTCATTACATATGTCCTCCCAAGTTCGGGTTCTATTCTCATCCAAGGCTAGGAACCATTTTAAAGCAGAAGTGGCTAGGGTTTCATGGAACATTTGGGCCAAGAGTTCATCTGTCGCTCCTCGAGGGTGCATAGCTCGTACATACATCTTCAAATGGGTCTTAGGGCAACCCGTTCCATCAAACTTTTCTAGTTCGGGCATCTTGAATTGTAGTGGAATACGGGCTTGAGGAAACAAAGATAGGGTACGTACATCCACCATGTCATCTGTCCTACGGATTCCCTTTATAGTTCTCTCCAAGGCTTCTACCTTACTAGCCAACACAGAGTCTGTATCAGAGGTCTTCCCCTTACTTCCCCCTTCTAGGTTAAAAACTTCAGGTGATTCATTCCCCTTGGGCTGAGTGCTTCCCCCATCATTGGTCTTAGTGCCTTCTCCAGACTGGGTCCCATTTTCGGTGTTATCCCCCGGGGTACGGCCATTATTCTGTTCGGGTGCGGACATCTTATGTTGGATATCTTGGGCCATTTTCAAAGCTCTCTCGGATACATCAGTGGTGTAGTCAAGTTTGGTCATGATAGCCTTCAAACAAGTCTCAACATCAAAACCCCCTTCACTAGTTGCTTCATCGGCCATGTCTGACTGGTTGGTAGAATCAATCTTCACTAAGCGCCCTTGCTGGTCGCGGATCCAAGCCAGTACGTCCTCTCACTCCTCTACGAAAGGGAACAATCAGTCTCTCATCCTAAGGGTATGTCCTAGGCTTCCATATTTGTCCCAATGACTTCACGCCATATATACTCAATTAGTCCCTTTTAATCCAATCACCTTTGCAAGGGTCATGGGCGAAAGGTACGCATTAAGGATATAGGGTGCAAAGGTCCTCTATTAATTTTTCCGTTAAGCACATCACAAACACGGTCATGATATCATTACAAACAATGTGGGTGCATAAGGGTAAAACCATAGTGTCCTACAAGTCTGTCTATATGGACTAATGATAAGGGTAGGCTGGGGTCCTTCACTTGCTTGAGCAATCTTTATACCTAACCACATGTGGCATCAGGAACGCCGCGTGGGTCCAGCAGTACGTGATTAACTCATTTAATATACCCAAGGGCAAGCCCAAGGGTACTTGGCAAGAGAGGTTGAGAGCTTTCGCCCCAACTCATGGAATCAGGAAAACCAAGGTTGAGGCTAGGCCCGTCAGTGGCAAGGGACATCGATCCTAACATGCAAGAGTTTGCGCACACAATGCAATAAATGAAAGCACACAATCAAGCGAATGCAATGTGATTGATTTTAATTAAACAAAAGAAATTAACTTAGCCCAATCAAATTGTGTAGAGTCTAGCCCACAAATCCCCAGTGGAGTCGCCAAGTCTGTGAACCCCAGAAATGGTTAAGGCCCACAGGAGGGTTTAAAAGTCGCCAATCTGTGGACCCAGGAAAAGAGGGCCCACGAATGGGTTTGGAAAAAGAAAGGAGTCGCCACCTTATTTTTTAAAGGAAACAAGGAAAACCCTAAAAACAGTTTTGTTTTAGGAAAACAAAAGATTGACTCCATATTTAAAAATGGAAAGGCAAATGATCTTTTGGAAACCAGAGAATTCGGGGATTCGGAGGCTAAGTTACGATATGGGAAGGTTCTAGGCAAAGCCTATAGGCACCCATATCGCCCTAAACGGTCTCTTAATTTAATTGGGCTAAATCAAAGTCTTAATCACACATAAATCAACAGTTATCATCACAAGACAACATGCATATCATTCATTCATTCATCCATATAATCATGTAAATCAAGGAAAAAACAGAAAAAAGAAGGAGGGGGAGAAAACCTAGGATACTTAGTATCCTAGGGCGGACTTGAACCTCACAAAGAGCGCCTACGTACCATGTATGGAAATACATGGATCAAAGTCCACGTAGTTCGAAAAGGAATAGGGTTATAACCTAATCAAGGCCTATGGTAAACCCTAAGTTTCCTTTCAAGTAAAACATGGTAAGTTTCCAAAATAAATGATTCTCAAAAGATTTTTGGTAAAATATGGAATTTTGATAAAAGATGGAAACTTTGATTTAAAAAGTATTTTTTATTGAAAGGATACTATAGGAATCACCATATTCCCCTATTAGGAAACAACCCTAGGGGGGAGAAAGGGAAAGTTTCAAAGAAAGGGAAGAAGGGTGAATTGGGGCACCCTCACACCCTACTTACCTTAAGCAAAAGCAACCTGTCAAAGTAACCACCCTATTGCATAGGGTAA
The DNA here is from genome assembly GCA_039720395.1 of Liquidambar formosana. Taxonomy (NCBI): domain Eukaryota; kingdom Viridiplantae; phylum Streptophyta; class Magnoliopsida; order Saxifragales; family Altingiaceae; genus Liquidambar; species Liquidambar formosana. The sequence continues at coordinate 89,019 of JBBPBK010000087.1, read as the reverse complement.
TTACCTTATTTGTAAGATTTCATCTCACAATAGCCAAAATAACCACCCCACATTGGTGGGGTAGTTGCACCTGTTGTACCTGTCAAAGCACCTGCAATTTCCATGCAAAACATACCAAGAATACCAACCAAGCAAGCTAGATTCCAAATCAAGCCATTATCATGCCCAAACATGGGCTAACACATGCTCAAAATATCATAACAAGGACGAATAACAGATCTGGACAGAATTGAAATAAGGCTTAAAATCAACCACAAGTCATGCAACAACATGAATCATAAGCTAACTAAAACCCTAATTCAACCCTACATGCAATGACATGCAAAAAACCCTAAAATCAACTATATGAATGCTAGAAATATCATAGTTATCAAATATGCAGCACATATATATCAACCATGAAGAAAACACAAAGAAAAACCCTAAGCTATCATGCTATATGCTACTAAACTCACACAAGGATGATAAAAACCCTAGAATCACAATTGTGCTAAAAAAACACATTGAATAACTTTAAATCATGCAAAGCCCATCATAGACATCATGCTAATCATGCATATTAATCAATAGAAGCATCCACACATGAGAAAAATACAAGCTTGCACATGAAATATAGCTATTCTAAACTCAATTTCAGCACTAAGGAAACCCTAGAATCCCAAACATGCAGCAAATCACATGGAACATCATCCTAGCATACTAAACAGCCCACAAATATGATCCTAAACATGCATGGAAGCAACAAGACATGATAAAAACACAAGCTCTAATATACCAAAGAGTTATTTCATGCAGAAAACCATTTTAAGCACCTAAGAAACCCTAAAGTCCCAAACATGCAGTAAATCACATGGAATAACATCCTAGCATACTAAACAGCCCATAAATATTATCCTAATCATGCATACATTCCAATGGAAGCAACAAAACACAATAAAAATATAAGCTCTAATATGCCAACGAGTTATTTCATGCAGAAAACCATTTTAAGCACCTAAGAAACCCTAAAGTCCCAAACATGCAGTAAATCACATGGAATAACATCCTAGCATACTAAACAGCCCACAAATATGATCCTAAACATGCATGGAAGCAACAAGACATGATAAAAACACAAACTTTGATATGCAATCATCCTATTCTATGCAAAAACCCTAACTTTAAAAGAGAGAAGAGGAGGAAGGGGGGAATACCTATGGTGAAGTATCCTTTTGCTGCTGTAGGGAGCCCTCCTTCTCTTGTGTACTGCTGGGAGTTCCTTCCTTCAAGCCTTCAAGCAATGCTCCAGCCCTCCTCCAAGCTTACTCTCACACTCTCTCACTCAAAGTATAGGTTAAACTACCCTAAGGATGGCTGCCATAGCCTCCAAGTCTCACCAAAGTGCCTCCAAAGTGTCCCCCTATTGCTGAAGTATAAGGGGGTATTTATAGGGATTGAGGGAAAACCCTCAATGGTTGGGATTAAAACCCTAGGGATTGATCCAAGGGCTCTTAGAGGTTACCTTGGGGCTCAAGTAGGTCAAAAAGGGCTGAAATTAGGGTTAAATGGCGGCCAAAGGCGAGCAAATCCGAGAAAATAGGGTGGGAGCCGCGTCAAGGCTCAAAAAAGGAAAGTGGCTCGGGTGACCACCTGGGGCTGGGCGGCTAGCAGCTTGGGCCCAGGCGGCTAGCCGCCCAGGCCTGGGTGGTCACCCGAGGCCATGTCAGCTTCAGCCCAAATTTGACCCTTTCAGCTTCCAAAAGTGTTTCAGGGCCCAAATCAACTCCGATTTTGACGAAACGAAAGCCAAAACGACCGTGTTTCGAAGGGGAATGTAATTTGAGTCACTTGAGGGCAAGAAACCCTAGCCATGGCTGCATGGTTGGGTCCTACAAAGGTGGTTAACCGCTATGCCTCACCATCGCTTAGCTTAGGTATGCACATAGGGTTGCACCGAATGCTTTCCAATTCGAAATTCAACCTCCCTAAACACATTTGGGGATGAAATTAAGACCAATCAAGGTCAAATGAGTAGTCATAGAGTGAAAATCATGAACCAATTCGAGCTAACCCGAAGTAGGTCTCTTAGCCATCCTGAGCCTTATTGAGCCATTCTAATCCCGAACCTCCAATTCATCGAATTGGTCCCACAAATACCTCAAATACAACCATATGAACTCCAATTGGCAACTTGGAGATCATTTCAAGGTCAAATGGAAAGTTTGTGATCAAAAAGACAATTATGCCCCTCAAGTCACAAAAGTTCTAATTAACCCTCGAGATCAACTCCAAATCGAACCAAAATTCATAGACACCATCCTTAGGACCCTAGAAACTCAATGCAAAAGACTAGACTCAAAAAGGAAACAAAAAGACACATGCAATGACAAACCCTAGCTAAGGTGGCAAAAATGGGGTGTGACACCTTATTTGCAAGATTTCATCTTGTAATAGCCAAAATAACCACCCCACATTGGTGGGGTAGTTGCACCTATTGTACCTGTCAAACACCTGCAATTTACATGCAAAATATACCAAAAATACCAACAACCAAGCTAGGTTCCAATCAAGTAATTATCATGCTTAAACATAGGCTAACACATGCTCAAAATATGGCAATAAGAACAATGGACAAATCTGGACAGAATTAAAATAAGGCTTAAAATCAACCATAAGTCATGCAAACAACATGAATCATAAGCTAACTAAACCTTAATTCAGTCCTATATGCAATGACATGCAAATAACCCTAAAAATCAATCATATGAATGCTTTAAATATCATATTTAAGGCAATAAACAAATCTAGACAGAATAGAAATAAGGTCTATATTCATTCACTAAATATGCAAACAACATAAACAGTGAACAATTACAAACCCTAATTTAATCCTAGAACTATGACATGCATAAAAACCCTAAAATCCACTATATGAATGCTAAAAATACCATAGTTATCTAATATGCAACCCACATATAGCAACTATGAAGAAAAAAAAAATAGAGAAAATCCCTAAACTATCGTGCTATATGCAACTAAACCAACACAAGGATGATAAAAACCCTAGAATCACAATGGTGCATAAAATCACATGGAATAACTCTCTAGCACACTAATAGCCCATGGATATCATCCTAAACATGCATACTAGCTAATGGAAATATCAAAATATGATAAAAACATACGTTTTAATATGCAAAAGAGTTATTTCATGCAGAAAACCAATTTCAGCACTAAGGAAACCCTAGAGTCCCAAACATGCAGTAAATCACATGGAATAACATCCTAGCATACTAAACAGCCCATGAATATCATCCTAAACATGCATACTAGCTAATAGAAACAGGAAAATATGATAAAGACATATGCTTTGACATAAAATCATGCTATTCTATGCAAAAACCCTAACTTTAAAAGAGAGAAGAGGAGAAGAGAGGGTATACCTATGGTTGCTGCTGTAGAGAGTCCTCCTTCTCTTATGCACTGCTGGGAATTCCTTCCTTCAAGCCTTCAAGCTAAACTCCAGCCCTCCTTCAAGCTCTCTCTCTCACTCTCTCACTTAAAGCTTAGGTTAAACTACCCTAAGGATGGCTGTCATAGCCTCCAATGTGCCTCCCACTTCAGAAAATTGCCCCCTATTCCTGAAGTATAAGGGGGTATTTATAGGGTTTGAGGGGAAACCCTCAATGGTTGGGATTAAAACCCTAGGTATTGATCCAAGGGCTCTTAGAGGTTCCCTTGGGGCTCAAGTAGGTCAAATAGGGCTGAAAATAGGGTTAAATGGCGGTTGGAGGCGAGCAAATCCGAGGAAATAGGGAGGGAGCCGCGTCAACACTCAAAAAAGGAAAGAGGCTCGGGTGACCATCTGGGGCTGGGCGGCTAGCCACCTGGGCCCAGGCGGCTAGCCGTCCAGGCCTGGGTGATCACCCGAGGCCATGTCAGCTTTAGCCCATTTTTGACCCTTTCGGCTTCCAAATGTGTTTCAGGGCTCAAATCAACTCCGATTTTGACGAAACGAAAGCCAAAACGACCGTGTTTCGAAGGAGAATGTAATTTGAGTCACTTGAGGGCAAGAAACCCTAGCCATGGCTGCATGGTTAGGTCCTACAAAGGCGGTTAACCGCTATGCACCACCGTCGCTTAGCTTAGGTATGCACATAGGGTTGCACCAAATGTCTTCCAATTCGAAATTCAACCTCCCTAAACACATTTGGGGATGAAATTAAGACTAATCAAGGTCAAATGAGTAGTCATAGAGTGAAAATCATGAGCCAATTCGAGCTAACCCGAAATAGGTCTCTTAACCAACCTGAGCCATATTGAGCCATTCTAATCCCGAACCATCAATTCATCGAATTGAACCCATAAATACCTCAAATGCATCCATATGAACTCCAATTGGCAACTTGTAGATCATTTCAAGGTCAAATGGAAAGTTTGTGACCAAAAAGACGATTATGCCCCTCAAGTCACAAAAGTTCTTATTAACCCTCAAGATCAACTCCAAATCGAACCAAAATTCATACACATCATCCTTAGGACCCTAGAAACTCAATGCAAAAGACCAGACTCGAAAAGGAAACAAAAAGACACATGAAATGACAAACCCTAGCTAAGGTGGCAAAAATAGGATGTGACAGAAGCCCCTCATTGGTGAGCAAGTTTCACTTGCGAACCAATAACCAAAAGAACAACCCATTTTTGCCCGGGGAATTGATTTCATCAACACCCACTGGGGGAAAAGACAGCGATCATATCATTAAATTCTTAGAATTCATTATACACAAACACAAAGGTACTCCTCATAAGTTCTACAGAACTCTTCTCATACTGTATACCAGTTTCACTAGGGGACGAGATGAGGTATCCACAGCTTTCATCAAACTACGTTTGATGAAAGGTCTTCTCATGCTACACCAGTTGCACTGGTGAATAATACGAGGTATCCATAGCTTACACCGAATTTGCGTTCGATGGAAGGTCTTCCCATACTACACCAGTGGCTCTGGTGAATAATACGAGGTATCCATAGCTTACACCGAATCTGCGTTCGATGAAAGGTCTTCCCATACTACACCAATGGCTCCGGTGGATAATACAAGGTATCCATAGCTTACACCGAATCTACGTTCGATGAAAGGTCTTCCCATACTACACCAATGGCTTTGGTGAATAATACGAGGTATCCATAGCTTACATCGAATCTGCGTTCGATGAAAGGTCTTCCCATACTACACCAGTGGCTCTGGTGAATAATACGAGGTAAAACTATGCCATCAAGGCTATCTCAAAACATGAGGAAGATACATCCTTCTCATATTCAAATCATCAAGGTTATCATGTAACACGAGAAAGATTGCGTCCCTCTCATGTTCAAACCATCAAGGTTATCATTCAAATGTCAAGGTAATCACATAACACGAGAAAGATCACATCCTTCTCTTGCTCAAATCATCAAGGTAAACACATACCACGGGAAAGATTGCATTTTTCGAACTATCAAGGTAAACATGTGACATGAGAAAGATTGCATCCTTCTCATATCAAACTTCTAAAGGTGAACACATAGTGTGAGAAAGATCACGTCCTTCTCATATTCAAACCATCAAGGTACACACAAATCATGGGAAAGATTGCATCTTTCAAGCTATCGAGGTAAGCACATAACATGAGAAAGATTGCATCTTTCTCTCACTAAGTCATCAAGACAAAGGTAAGCTTCTACTTACCAACACTCAACGAGTTCACCAAGTCATCTCACATGGAGGCTATTCATGCCTCAACTCAAACATCAACTCACATAGGAGACATACTCATCTCATGAAAACGAACATTCACATGCCCAAAGGGAAAGTATCTTTATCCCAAATAACAACGAATCATAGTGACATAGGAGGGAATTCATCCCTAATGATCAAAAATCATATGTATAGAGAGGGTTGTTCAACCCTACTAGCATGCCATGCCCACACAAGGGCCACCAATGCAATCCATTTCAAAACATTTCATGCTAAACAATGTCAAGGTATTCACTCATTTTTTAACTCAAAACATGCTTGGGATTGCATCTCAAAGAGGGTTCAAAAGCACGAATAGGCGAGCAAAGGCCAAACGAGCGAAGCGGAGCGAGCAAGGGGGTTGACCACCTGGCTGCAGGTGGGTTGCCACCCAAGCCCAGGCGGCTTGCCGCCCCAGGCTGGGTGATTACCCGAGGCTGGTGTCTCCAGTTTTGAGGGTTTTTAAACCCTTGACCCCCCCATTCATGCTCACACTCTTCCCATTTCGAAAATTGAGAGTTTCTCTCTCTAGAAACTCATTTCATCTTCTCCAAACACTCACACACACATTCTCATTCAAAGTTTCACTTTCAATTCAAGTGGTGTGCATGAAATAGCATCAAGAACAAGTCATTCAACAACAAAAACAAGCATCAATCATCAACTTACAAGATCAAATTCATCATCTTTCTTATCAAACCCATTTTTCTCACATACGAGCTCAACCATCATCAATGGCTTCTAGCAATGATTCCAACATCAAGTATCCATACTATGTGATCAAGAATACATACAAGGCATCAATCTATGATGAATCCCAAGACAAGGTATTGCTTGAACCCAAGAAGCATCTCTCATACCTCCATTCCCAACATGAGGTTAGTTCTTCCCAACTTAACATGTTTATCTTGAAATCTTGATTTTTGTTAGATAAAATGCATTCCCATGATCTTCTTTTGATTGTTTCTATCATTGTTAAGCCAAGTTCATTGATTTGGCAAGGATTGAATGTACAAAAAGCTTGTTTCCCAATGCTTGAGAAACGATGCCCGCCAAGTGTTCGATAAAATGCCCGAAAGACAAAACCATGTTCAATCCTTACAAAATCAATGAATTTGAATACACAAAGTCATGGGCATTCATTTCTAATTCACTTCATGAATCAAAACCCATATTTTAAAACTTTTGGAAAACCATTTGAAATCAATTATCAATGTATGCCCAATATCTCTATGTTTTCAATGCTAACTCAATACACAATCCTTTGAAATAGCCCGATTTCCAAAGTCTCCGCACAAGGACATCAATGAAGGGGCTCATCTCCTGGTGGAGACATATGGAACATGCCCAACCACGTGCTCGCAAGATAATAAAGAAGGCGGGTTTTGGGCCCTTCCTAGATGCTCTATGGAATGAGCAATGGGATAGGCAAGCATTGTTTGCCTTGACAGAGCTATGGTGGGATACCACCAACACTTTCCATTTCAGCTTCGGGGAGATGACCATGACTCCTAAGGACTTCAACATGATAACTGGGTTAAGCTTGAAGGGCAAGCGCTTGGAATACTACGAACAAGCCAACATGGATCAGGACTACATAGTAGCTCTACTCGGGGTGGAAGCGGAGTTAAGCCCAAAAGGTGTGTGCCGTACTTGGCTCTACAACACCTTTTCCATTGTGGAAGAGAGTGATGGGACGGATCCCCAATACATTGTGAGAGCTTTCTTGCTCTACATGATTTCATGTACTTTCTTTGCGGGCACCAATGACATGGCTCGACTAGAGTTGCTACCTAGCATGGAAGATGTGAACAAAATTGGGAGATACAATTGGGGTGGAACTGCTTTTGCAACCATGTATCGCTCCATGACTGACATGTCCCGAGGAGTTGCAAAGAACTTTGGGGGACTTCCTTTCGTTTGGGAGGTAACAAAGAACATTCAATTCTCTATTATTTCCCGAAACTTAACACATACATGATTTCCTCTATTTGAATGATTTTCCACAGATATGGTACTACGAATACCTGAACATGTGTCGCCCAACTCTTGCTAGTGATGCCATGTCATAGCCCATCCTCTAGAATTACGCCCCATCTTGCTTGGCTACAAAAGCCTCCAACCAACATGATTATGCCCATGCAAGGGCATACCTTGCCAGCTTGACTGCTGACATGGTAAAATCTTTCTTTCTCTTTTTATCTTTTTATATTTTCTTTCTTATTTCTCATTTTAAACTCAACAGGTGGAATGGGATCCATGGAGGCTATGGGAGCATAGGCTGCCCGAGAAGTACTCCTCTTGTTTGGAGTTGACAAGCAAAAGGGTCCTCTTTGAAGGCCCCACAGGTAGATGCTGGTATCTTGGGGAGCGAGTCCTGAGACAAGTCCATGGAAACATGAATGCAGCTGTGACACCTTCCATGCCACCAAAGGACATGAGGCATACTAGCCACCTAATGGGGGATGAACTAGAAGAAGCTCTAAGGGGTTGGGATGCTGAGGGATTCACCTCCCCTCTCATAGAATACACTGCCTTTTGCCGACAGTATCTGATGAAACAGGCTCAATTAGACTACAATTAAAAGCTATTAAGTCCTACGCTCTAATACCATTAACAAACTACACTCAGTAGTACAGGACCTTAAGCTTTTTTTATTTATTTATTTATTTATTTTTTATCTAAAACATGAAACACATGAAAGCCATAATTTTAACAACTAGCAATAATTACATACTACAGGAGACTAAAATAACAACAATTATTCTAACAAGTAGATATAATGATTACTTTAACATAACAAAAACATGATAAATGTTTGTTGTTTTTAACAAACAAGGCAAAATAATACGATTGGTATTAACTGGTTTGAAATGATCAAAATGGTCTTTTTGATATCAATTCGGGACCTATAGTATCGAATTACGAACCGATTTGCACCCTTACTAAATTCCTAACACCAACCCCCCCTCCTTTTTTTGTGTTTAATACAAGACCCCAAGTCATGCCTTCGTGCTTGGCAGCTCGATGCTTTTACCATCGCACCAAGCAATGGGCCCTACCAATGTATCAACATAATAAAACCATAACAAAAAAAGAAGAAGATTAAAAACCTATAACTGTTGTATCTTAATACAGAGAATAGGCGGATCATCAACACCGCAAAGCCTTAATCCGATTGCTTGGGTCATCTACACCATCCTTAGATATTTCAAAAAACTCATAGATCTTATTTTTTTCATCCTTTTTGGGGTTTACATTAGACCTTATGTCTCAGAAATTATTATCCTACATATTATGGAGAAGCCACACCTTACTGTTATAGCAACAGATGTAAAATTTAAAAAATATTCTTGTTTTTTTATTTGAAATTTGAAGTAAATTGATATTTTTTATTTTTTATTTTTTTGATAAGGTTAAAGTAAACTGGTAATTGTAGGTCTAAGTACAACTATGCTAGGATAATTATGATTTGTGTAAGGTTAAAAGGCACTTTTATGAGAAATAGAAAAACTTGGATAGGAAACTCTCATGTATGAATTTTTCAAAGTTAGGCTTTAGCTTGCTAAAATGTCTTATCGGATCGATAGGCTTTTGTTCAATGAAGAAACTAGCAGAAAATGATACATTGGCAAAAAAAAATTTTGTTTTATGTGAAATCTTAATTGGGTGAGTTGAATGCTTGCAAAGAGAAGTAAAAAAGGCAAATACTTCGACCGGCATAGGGGATCTTAGAGTAGTCTCTTCATGAATTTTCTTTTGGCGAAACATCTCTTCATGAATTACTGTTGTCTTAGCCTGGTGGTATCATCAGTGAGCTCAATTGTAACTCCGCACACACACGCATGTGAAAATATCTCTTCATGCTTTAATGGAGAGAGATACTTACAATTGGTTTTGGTCTTAGAAAAACCCTACAATTGGGTTGTTAGACGCATTTTACAAGTTCTACTATTAAGAAACTATTGTAGTAGTGTACAAATTCTTAAAGCTAGCTTCTTTTACTTTTGCTTACTGCGTATTCTAATTCATTAATGCTAGATTTTATTTGTATGCTCTATAAGTGTTAGGAATTGGTGAACTATTCTTTTTCTTTTTGATCGAGTCTTGTGATTTTCTTTTGACTAATATTAGTAGTGCTTATATCCATTCTTTAGTTTATGTGTTCTTTGATGTTCACTAGTTTAGTAATATGATTAATATTTCTTTCCACCCCTAACAAAAAAATATTTTGTTCTTTGTCTGTTTCAGGGACATTTGGTTTGAGCATCTTAGCAGGTCTTCTAGTTGAGCTTGAGGATTAGTGTTGGGGGCTAGTGGGTGACGGCGACAGTGTTGGATGTTTTGATATTATACGTACATTCTCCCTTTTTGAACTTTATTTTGACATTATATAAATTTTGTTAGTTCAGTAGACAAACAATACTTAAACTTTATGGTTGGATGCCTAAATGTTTGTTGAATTGGGTTCAAATCATAGGTATCGATAGTTGTTTCGTGACTTTTGATTTTGAATTCACTTTGGAAAAAATGATTTTGATGAATGATCTTTTGGGAACTACTTGACTATTGGATATTCCTTTCTTTCTTTTTCTTCAATTTCTAATTAATACTCATTTCATGTGGGGTTTAATGAAATAAGGAACTCCTCTTTTTTTAGTTTGTATGTAAGATTTCTATCAGATTATTAGTATTGCTACAGCTAGCTACAAATGCCCAGCCATTTCAACCTTATTGGTTTTGCATTTTAGGTCGTTGAAGCATGGTGTATTGAATGCTAGCTATTTAAGAAATAAATAATAATAAAATTAACGACGTGCAGACCATTCTGCCATGAAAAGTCAATTACAGCATATTTTAGAGAACATGGAACAACTTTTTATGGCACGCAGATGCATGTCGTTAAAAACAATTTACGGCATGTGTAAAATTCCGTGGATAGCATTATTCATGGCATTCCAGTGCATGTTGTTAAATAGTATTTACGACATTCAGTTGTATGTCATTAAAAGGTATTTACGGCGTGCCTCAAAATACCGTACATAATTCATTGACGACGTGCCTAAAATGCCGTGAATAAGGTTATTTACAGCGTACAATGTACGCCGTGGATAACTTTGACTTTCCACAGCATTGCACCTAACGGCGTATGAATGTACGCCGTGAAAAGTCATTAACGGCGTTTTTTGCACGCCATAAAAGCCCAATTTTGCTGTAGTGCCCAACAGTGCATTGGTTATCGAAATCTATTCTTAGCTTATGTGAGGACGGTTTTTCTTAAAAACCAGAGTTTGATTGCAGGTGTTCAAACAATCTTCCCTAACCCTTTAACCTTCAAAAAACTCACCTCCTCCAAATCCCTTTCTTATAAACTCATGGCCTCCTCTTCTGCTTCACAAAATCGTTCTGACCTAAACGCAATGCTAGCAATACAACCAGAAGTCTGGCACCCAAGGTTTCGAAATATCCAAAATCAACCCTTTACAGTTGAGGATTCTATAATATACAATTTTGCAAACGCAACGGTGGTAGCTGAAGGACTCATCACTCTACGTGATAATAGAATACTGAGTGGACGGTCCGACATGGACGTTATAAAAGACTCCATGGCTCTCAGTGCTCAGGCCACAACGGTTACCTCCAACATGGTTTGGCGTTTGCACACTATAACTGTGCAAATCCAAAGTCTATGTGACCAGGTCACCTGTCTCCAGGGGTTGCTCAATGGGGCCTATCGAAGGATGAGGGCTTTGAGAGAAGAGAACAAAGAATTACAAAGAATAGTGACTCCTATTCTAACAGACTCATGCCAAGGGTCGAGGCATTGAAGAAGCTTAGTGATCAAATCGTTGAATGAGAAAGGGTTCTGAGCAGCCCACAAAGGCAACCTCCAACTAATCCCTCTAGTTCTACCCAAAATGCTACTATTGAGTAGTTCTCTTTTTTTTTTTTCCTTCTTTTTTTTGTCTTTTTTTTTTTTTTTTTTTAATATAATGGTAATGACCCCCCCTTCTTTTTTTTTTAACTGGAGTACAAAAGGTAAACAGATTAACACAAAAGAAAACTATCATTTATTCACATAAACTTACTAGAATACATACCTCAAATCTTACACTCCATCAAAACACATTACATGAAATCAAACTCCTAAAATTCTAAGAATAAAGGAAATAAATCAACATGGGCAACATCGCTAGAAATGCCAGAAGTGGAACCGTTACTATGCATGGAACCCTTTCACGCACACAGAAATTGATCACTTGGAGAATGACTATGAAGTACAAGAGGATGGACGTGACACACTCTAAAGAAGGCATGGTTAAATGCGCAAAGATGTGGACTTCGAAATAACAATGGTGAACAGGAACAACAACCATGGGTATTTATAGAACAAACCCACTAACCGCTAGGAATAGTACCCCCAATGGCTATAAACAGTGGACTTCTAACGGTCATGACAGTAATCCCAACGGCTATGAACAGCAATCTCCTAACGATTGCACACAGTGAACGCACACGGTAAACTCCTAACAGCTATACATAGTGGACTTCTAACAGTTACACACAGTAGACCCCTAATTTTTTTACAAGCTTAGACCGTTTGCAAGATTAAATTTTTTTAATAGGGCTTTAATTCAACAGACCTTAAACAATATTAGGCCTCACCCCATACTCGTATCCTAAAAAATAAAAAATAAAAATGATGCATATCACACATTCACAGAGAGTTGCAAAAAAAGGAATTTGTTTTTGACTTTTTTTTTTTTTTTTTTTTTTGAAATTTTGGAAATTTTTGTTTTTTGTTTTGAATTTTTTGAAAACTCTTTTTTTTTTTTTTTTTTTTGAATAATAATTTTCTTGAATTGTCTTTTGAAATAAAAATTTTTTGATTTTTTTTTTAAAAAAAAAAGTTTTTTTTCTTTTGAATTTTCTGGAATTTTTTTTTTGAAAATTTTTTTTTTTTAATTTTTAAATTTTTTTTAAAAAAATTCCTCACGGCATTTTTTTTAAAATTTTTTTTTTTATACACAACTTGATTTTTTTTAATTTTTTTTAATGGGTCTAAACCATTTATTCCTTCAATTAGATATACTCAGTCCTAATGAATAAAAATAAAAACGATGCATGACACACATTCACACAAAAACTATACACAAAAAAAAATTTACCCATGTTTTTAACGTGCTTGTCAAACCAAGGGTCTCCTCATATCCTCCACCTTCAATGGGTTACCCAAGCTAGGATGCCCGATGATAAGCACAAAATATTCATTAAAATTACTCCCTAATTTATATTTTTTAGTTATTTTATTATATTTAATTTTGTGTGTTTAAAGTATTTTTGATTTATTGCAGGGCTGTTGAGTTTACACCAAAAAGATGACAATCAAGACTACTTAAGTTAATAAATGCAACTTAAAGTGAGTTTCTCACTTGCCTAAAATTTCATGGAGCTGCAACAAGAGTTGGGTCAACAATTTTGAAGATTTGAGTAGCTGAAATTCAAAGTTAAGCAAAGAAATTCATGATCCCAAATTCAGCAGCAAATCTGGACAGATTGATCAAGTTTTGGTAATCTGGCCATAACTTGTGATTCCCATATCCGATTTGGGTGAAATTGGTGGCTCCGGAAAGAAGACTTAAAGGACTACAATTGTTTAGTATATGGCATTTCCTGATCCAAACGTCTTCCAAGTCAAAAATGAGCTGGAAGTGGACTTATTTGCAAAAAAATCTGAATCTGGCAGAATTTGTCAAAGTGAGAACATGGGCAGCCAAGAATTCAAAGAAAGGGGGCATTGCTTTTGACTTGTGGGATCAGCTAGATCCTTTCCCCATCTCCTATAAATACTAAGGGAATTCACATAACAAAAGGAGAAGAGGAGGTACAAAGACGACTAAGGGGAAAAACTAGTTCTTCGTTATCTACATGGCCAACTAATCTTTGTCTTAGGGTGGAGATGAAGCCCTAATCAAGTATTGTGTATTTTATTGTATTGTGTTGTGGATTTGATTATTTGTGTATGAGGATTGCATAACTAGAGGGATTGTATTATTGAAACAATTGGTTTTAGTGTTTTTATCTCAAATTGTGTTTAATTTCTGTGATTTTAAATACAATGGTTATGCAATGGTTTTCACTGTATATATATTTGGAGATTAAGATGATTCATGCTTAGACAAGATGAGTCGTGCTCACAAATTAGTTTAGAGTAGAGTAGGTGAGACGGTTCATGCTATATCTTTGATGAGTTATGCCTAATTTACAAATATATAAACCTTTCTTGACGATGTCATTGGGCTTGTAGCTACAATGAGTCTTGCTCATACCAAATAATAACTTTTTGAAACACGTTATAATAAGAGCATTTTTATACAAGATTAGTGGTGGATTCAAGACCCTAAGTATTTCTTTTCTTAAAGAAAATATAAATTTATTTTGCTTGCACTACATAGAGTTCAAAACTACAAAAATCATCTTTTTAAATTATTTTAGTATTCAGTTTTCAAAATTAAAATAATCCTAGTACAGTCCCTGTGGTACGACACCCGTACTACTACTATATACAAATTTTTGTATCCTACGGGTAATTGATATTGACACGATCACCCGAGAGCAATTCGTTAACGTAGTCACAAGCTTATTACAAGCTAGTGGCACAGGCTACGGATTGATGGTGTAGGTTGCGGATTGCCCATAGGATCGAGTGGAACCCGGGAACCCTCACCAAATTGCCATCGGGGTGTAGACACTAGCCATAATGTGTGTGTGCAGTATTTTATTGTAAATTTTTAAAAAAATATATTTATTCATCATTTTTTTTTTTTTTGGTTTGGATTAAATTAAAATACTAATTATGGTCAATGAATACTTTGAAGTTAAGCTCATTGGTCCCCAGCAGAATCGCCACTGTGCGCGCCACTGTGAGCGCACCGGTTTTCACCACGCGTTCGCTTTTTTTACCAGCATTTTACCTGCTCTTTGCTTCTGATGGTGGTGCTAACCCCAAGGGAATAGCATATAAATAAGAATCGCCACCTAGAAGGGCCCAGGACTAATTTTGTTGACCAAAGAAAGGTTCGAAGCTAAAGTACCTGCTGGGAAGGTGTTAGGCACCCAACAATGCCCGGTAATATACCGGCCCTCATTTTGTATTCATTGACCATATTTAATATTTTAATCTAATCTAGATTACCTTTATATCATGCAAAACACACACACGAATGACATGTTAATAGCACAAAGCAATAAGAAAATATATATAAACAAGGCATATAAAACATGAGATAAATAAGAGACATGTAAAACATGAAATAAACAAATACAAGTTAAAATGAACAATGATCTTGCGTATACATATTTATGATTCCTAACTTAGAATATAATAGTCAAATGAATAGTAAGAGGTTATTAATATAATGAAAGTAATGATGAAAAAGTAATGATTAAACTAATAAAATAGTACATAAAACTAACAAGCATGCCATAAAAACTAATTTACAAATTAAACCCAACTTTATATAATCTACAAAAGTGGTGTACATTAATAAATTTAATCAAAATTTAACCAAATTTAATCAAATTAACAATTTTTTCCCAATAGGATTAAAGCATTTAAGTAAATTTAAATAACATTACTTAATCATTTTATTTTATTTTATTTTTTATATTTGAGTGGTTGCACTTGCAGGCAGATGCACCTTAGTGCATCCGCCCCTGGCCATGTCTAGGATCCCATTGGATAATACTCTAAGAACAGGTAACGAAGTTCACAACTCTCCTCCTCTCAGAGAAAAATGGTTAATTTTTTCTAAGAAGAAGAAGAAGAAAAAAAAGAGTAAATTCCGCCAAATTTCCCAACGAGTAAGGGATGATCGAAGGGTGTAAATAGTCACAATTTAGAATTATTTGTACAATTTTAGAGTTAAGTGGAAGTTTTGTAAAACTCATCTATATATGAATTTTGTTTTTTATCATTTTTTTTTTCTTTTGATAATGGATAGAACCTATCCCAATCTTTATTGATATCAACAAATAGGTATCAATGCTTCACGATAGGCTTGAATCTAATATCACTCACTTAACAAGTAGGACAAATTAATGCCATTAGACTATCATGTTCTCGTTAACTCATCTATACTTTTAGGGAGGTTTTAAGAAAATTTACCCTTTAATGATGCACCATTTCTCAATATGCTGATTTGTTGTTGCATAGTGCCCATCCAACCCTCAAAAGAGTATGAAGACGCATGTCGATTTCTAAATCGTCTCATAGAAATGGAACGCAGTACGGACGCAGCTGCAGTTGTTTGTGCGACAGTTGAAGCAGCGAACCTATTGCAGTTGGTCACCTCAGCACTCGCAAAGCTTAGCCCGAAAGCAGCAAAAGAACTTGGAAAGCTTAGCTTGGAAGAAAAAAAACCAGGAACCCAAGAGAAGGGCAAGTAATACATATACGTTATGGTCTGCTACAACCGACATGTCAACTTCCACTGAATGATTTCTGTGCTTCAATTTTATTTTTCTTTTGCAACTAGCAATGCTTCTTGCTGCTTTCAAGAAGTAGGTTTTTTTTCTTTTTTTTTTTTTGTTAAATAAATAAAAGGCCTGTTTAGCGCTTGAACTTGAAGCTAAGTAGTGGAGTTGGACGCAATAAGTAGTTCAAACTAGCTTGTGCTTGTTATTATCTAAATATGGTTGTAACTTTGGTTGTATTTCAATAAAATCGTATTTTATAGCCTTGTTTCTGTACATTTTTCTCTCTTTTTGTTCCTCGATAGTTTTCCGGAGATACTATGAACCCGCCACTTCACTTTTTGCAGTAATACTGTTTCATTATTAGTTTTTATCGTGAATTCCACTTCTAATTTTTATCTTGAATCTCCAACAATTTTAGGACCATTTGCCATGGATGGAAATAGTGTCATGTATCACTTAGTAACGTGGTGGCCGGCCAGATAGGCTCTTAAACTTCCCGAAAAATATGTCTGTTATTTTGTGAATTCGATAGTTATATACTTATATTGCTAAAATTTGCTGTATGGACGTAAGCATAGATAATTTATTTTGTTAATTAGTAACTTTGAGAGAATTTATTCTACAGATTTTGGGATTTGCAAAGTGATACGTGCTCCAACTCCAAGGTTGAACTTATTTTGTTGGATATATCATCTAGCAGACACTACGTCTCGTTTATAATGAAGAAGGGGGCGAGGAGTGAGGTCAGGGGTGACGATCCTACACTAGACCTGAGGGATAGTTTGAACACCAATATGCTTTTTTTGCGAGAAGTATAAGCATATACTACTATGACCTTAACTAGCTACGGGATGATGAGTATATAAACTACAAGCATAACAAACTTAACACATGTGACATACATAAAACATTTAAATACATTACATATTTAAAACATGCTATTCCTTATCACCAACCTAAATAGTAAATATGGTTTTCAAAAACCAAATATCGTTTTGATATCGGATTGGAATAACTGGTTTTGATTATATTAAAATGGTCTTTTCCATTTGAATTCGGTACCAATTCGGGATGTATTTTGGACCGATTTGCACCCCTACCTGTCGCTATGTGGTCATTGTGGTCCATACAAGTTTGAGCTAGAAGTATTCCTTTTTCATTTTGAATAGTTGTACAAGTATTCCTTTCATAAGGGTATCATGGAAGGGGGTATTTACACGATTATCATATCATCTATATATAGATATATATATTTGCTCTTACCTCATATATTGTTTTTCCTGAGAAGAAAGTTGAAATTTTTTTTTTTTTTTAATGAGTATTTTGTCATGTGCATTTGCATGGGTCATCACTAGTATATTCACTTAGGAAAATGCTATTTTACCCATCTTTACCATCCATCTTATGTGTTGATAATATGTAAGTAAAAGAAAACATATGAGGACCAACATGAAATACGGAGAAGTTGCCACATATAGATGGGTGGGAGAATGTGAGTGAAATAGCATTGTCCATTCACATATAAGGTCGGCTCTCCAATTAGGCTGAACCGAATCAAATGGAGATATGTTCTAAATTTTTTAACCTGGGACAAAATCAAAATATATAACTTAAAGAATCTAACTAAACCAATCCAAATGATCGATTTTGGTTGGATTCTCGTTCTACAACCGACCAAACTGCACTCCTTAGATGATGGCTTCCCTAGTGAATGGAGATTCAGTGTTCGTGCATGCGCCGGTCCCACCCACATGGGTAATTAAGACTTTAAAAGTTCCATCCATATTACGTACGGTCCTCTATAAATACGGTCTAACTCTCCTGCCTGCCTTGCTCACTCGCTCATCTTGAAATATTAAGAAGCCATGTCCAGGGGCAGATCTAGAAATTTTTTTCGGTGGTTGCACTTTTAAAAAAGTGACACATGTCTTCTCTCTATACATCATTTTATTCTTATCTCTCCACTAAATGATTAAAAAAAGAAAGATTATTAATAATTTTTTAAAAATAGCTCAAAAATAACTAGTGTCCTTGGAGTACTCACTTGGACAACTAGCTAGCTAATTTAAAAAATGTCATTTTGCTAGCTAAAGTAGCAAAAATTTAGCTAGTACCCTTGACGATGCTCTTAGTTAGCTAAATATAGCTAGCTAAAATGACAATAGCATAAATAGCTAATCCTTAGAGAAGGAAAAATGTGATTTGACTAGTTAAAATAGTCATAGGGATTGGATAGCTACTTCCCTTGGATATGCTGCTTTAAGATAGACTCATATTCCCACAAAGGCATACGTGTTAGTTACAAATCAAGGAAGGATCGAAAGGTCAATTTAGTGAATCTCATAAATGCAACTCCTAAGGTTGCTATGTAATTGACACAATGACCACCTGATTAATTAATATGTGAGAGTAGCTAAGATGGATGTGTATTTGAATACAGACAAATACATGTTAGGTACGATTTAAGGACCGAAAGGTTATATTCCTAGGGTCACTTAATCATAATGGTGGTAGATGAGAGTAGCTAAGATCATAATGGTGGTAGATGAGGTATGATTTAAGAACCGAAATGTTATATTCCTAGCTAGGATCACTTGATCATAATGGTGGTAGATGAGGGTAGCTAAGATGGATGCGTACTTGAATACAGACACGAACGATTTAAGGATTGAAAGGTTATATTCCTTGCTAGGGTCACTTGATCATAATGGTGGTAGATGATAGTAGTTAAGATAGATGCATACTCGAATACAAACAAATACATTTGAGTTACGATTCAAGGATCGAAAGGATATATTTTTTGAGTTGCTTGAGCATAATTAATGGTGGTAGATAAGAGTAGCTATGATGGATTGATGGGTGCATATTCAAAATATAGACAAGACAAATACGTGTTTGTTACAATTTAAGAATGAATTGAAGAATCAAAGTCTTCTGTGGAAAATTAAACGAGTCGATATCTAGATTTACTAGATCTTATATAAAAATAGCAACTCTTTGAAGTAAGGGGTAGATCCAGAAAATTTTCTTAATTTTTTTTTAATATATATATATGTTTGCTTCTGAGAGTTAGATAAGGAAGAGAGAAAGGTAGGACCACATATCGGCATGATTGACTAGAAGTGATGAAATGACATAAAACAATAGGCATACCATACTTTAAAATGCGTGGGCGACTTTTAGAAACGTGGAACCTTATATACTATTCGTAACACTCCTAGCCCCATGTACCCTATGTGGGATAAAGTCTTAACAAGATGGGAAAAGAGGGAAAGTCGCAAAACCACACATTGACATGACTGGATAGAAATGATAAAATAGTACATAAAACTAACAAGCATGCCATAAAAACTAATTTACAAATTAAACCCAACCTTATATAATCTACAAAAGTGGTGTACATTAATAAATTTAATCAAAATTTAACCAAATTTAATCAAATTAACAATTTTTTCTCAATAGGATTAAAGCATTTAAGTAAATTTAAATAACATTACTTAATCATTTTATTTTATTTTTTATATTTGAGTGGTTGCACTTGCAGGCAAATGCACCTTAGTGCATCCGCCCCTGGCTATGTCTAGGATCCTGTTGGATAATACTCTAAGAACAGGTAACGAAGTTCACAACTCTCCTCCTCTCAGAGAAAAATGGTTAATTTTTTCTAAGAAGAAGAAGAAGAAGCAAAAAAAGAGTAAATTCCGCCAAATTTCCCAACGAGTAAGGGATGATCGAAGGGTGTAAATAGTCACAATTTAGAATTATTTGTACAATTTTAGGGTTAAGTGGAAGTTTTGTAAAACTCATCTATATGTGAATTTTGTTTTTTATCATTTTTTTTTCTTTTGATAATGGATAGAACCTATCCCAATCTTCATTGATATCAACAAATAGGTATCAATGCTTCACGATAGGCTTGAATCTAATATCACTCGCTTAACAAGTAGGACAAATTAATGCCATTAGACTATCATGTTATCGTTAACTCATCTATAATTTTAGGGAGGTTTTAAGAAAATTTACCCTTTAATGATGCACCATTTCTCAATATGCTGATTTGTTGTTGCATAGTGCCCGTCCAACCCTCAAAAGAGTATGAAGACGCATGTCGATTTCTAAATCGTCTCATAGAAATGGAACGCTGTACGGACGCAGCTGCAGTTGTTTGTGCGACAGTTGAAGCAGCGAACCTATTGCAGTTGGTTACCTCAGCACTCGCAAAGCTTAGCCCGAAAGCAGCAAAAGAACTTGGAAAGCTTAGCTTGGAAGAAAAAAAACCAGGAACCCAAGGGAAGGGCAAGTAATACATATACGTGATGGTCTGCTACAACCGACATGTCAACTTCCACTGAATGATTTCTGTGCTTCAATTTTATTTTTCTTTTGCAACTAGCAATGCCTCTTGCTGCTTTCAAGAAGTAGGTTTTTTTTTTTTTTTTTTTTTTTTTTTTTGTTAAATAAATAAAATGCTTGTTTAGCGCTTGAACTTGAAGCTAAGTAGTGGAGTTGGACGCAATAAGTAGTTCAGACTAGCTTGTGCTTGTTATTATCTAAATATGGTTGTAACTTTGGTTGTAGTTCAATAAAATCGTATTTTATAGCCTTGTTTCTGTACATTTTTCTCTCTTTTTGTTCCTCGATAGTTTTCCGGAGATACTATGAACCCGCCACTTCACTTTTTGCAGTAATACTGTTTCATTATTAGTTTTTATCGTGAATTCCACTTCTAATTTTTATCTTGAATCTCCAACAATTTTAGGACCATTTGCCATGGATGGAAATACTGTCATGTATCACTTAGTAACGTAGTGGCCGGCCAGATAGGCTCTTAAACTTCCCGAAAAATATGTCTGTTATTTTGTGAATTCGATAGTTATATACTTATATTGCTAAAATTTGCTGTATGGACGTAAGCATAGATATTTTATTTTGTTAATTAGTAACTTTGAGAGAATTTATTCTACAGATTTTGGGATTTGCAAAGTGATACGTGCTCCAACTCCAAGGTTGAATTTATTTTGTTGGATATATCATCTAGCAGGCACTACGCCTCGTTTATAATGAAGAAGGGGGTGAGGAGTGAGGTCAGAGGTGACGATCCTACACTAGACCTGAGGGATAGTTTGAACACCAATTTGCTTTATTTGCGAGAAGTATAAGCATAAACTACTATGACTTTAACTAGCTACGGGATGATGAGTATATAAACTACAAACATAACAAACTTAACACATGTAACATACATAAAACATTTAAATACATTACATATTTAAAACATGCTATTCCTTATCACCAACTTAAATAGTAAATATGGTTTTCAAAAACCAGATATCGTTTTGATATCGGATTGGAATAACTGGTTTTGATTATATTAAAATGGTCTTTTCCATTTGAATTCGGTACCAATTCGGGACGTATTTTGGACCGATTTGCACCCCTACCTGTAGCTATGTGGTCATTGTGGTCCATACAAGTTTGTGGTAGAAGTATTCCTTTTTCATTTTGAATAGCTGTACAAGTATTCCTTTCATAAGGGTATCATGGAAGGGGCTTTTTACACGAGTATCATATCATCTATATATAGATATATATATTTGCTCTTACGTCATATATTGTTTTTCCTGAGAAGAAAGTTGATTTTTTTTTTTTTTGTTTAATGAGTATTTTGTCATGTGCATTTGCATGGGTCATCACTAGTATATTCACTTAGGAAAATGCTATTTTACCCATCTTTACCATCCACCTTATGTGTTGATAATATGTAAGTAAAAGAAAACATATGAGGACCAACATGAAATACGGAGAAGTTGCCAAATATAGTTGGGTGGGAGAATGTGAGTGAAATAGTATTGTCCATTCACATATAAGGTCGGTTCTCCTATTAGGCTGAACCGAATCAATTGGAGATATGTTCTAAATTTTTTAACGTGGGACAAAATCAAAATAACTTAAAGAATCAAACTAAACCAATCCAAATGATCGATTTTGGTTGGATTCTCGTTCTACAACCGACCAAACTGCACTCCTTAGATGATGGCTTCCCTAGTGAATGGAGATTCAGTGTTCGTGCATGCGCCGGTCCCACCCACATGGGTAATTAAGACTTTAAAAGTTCCATCCATATTACGTACTGTCCTCTATAAATACGGTCTAACTCTCCTGCCTGCCTTGCTCACTCGCTCATCTTGAAATATTAAGAAGCCATGTCCAGGGGCAGATCTAGAAATTTTTTTCGGTGGTTGCACTTTTAAAAAAGTGACACATGTCTTCTCTCTATACATCATTTTATTCTTATCTCTCCACTAAATGATTAAAAAAAGAAAGATTATTAATAATTTTTTAAAAATAGCTCAAAAATAACTAGTGTCCTTGGAGTACTCACTTGGACAACTAGCTAGCTAATTTAAAAAATGTCATTTTGCTAGCTAAAGTAGCAAAAATTTAGCTAGTACCCTTGACGATGCTCTTAGTTAGCTAAATATAGCTAGCTAAAATGACAATAGCATAAATAGCTAATCCTTAGAGAAGGAAAAATGTGATTTGACTAGTTAAAATAGTCATAGGGATTGGATAGCTACTTCCCTTGGATATGCTGCTTTAAGATAGACTCATATTCCCACAAAGGCATACGTGTTAGTTACAAATCAAGGAAGGATCGAAAGGTCAATTTAGTGAATCTCATAAATGCAACTCCTAAGGTTGCTATGTAATTGACACAATGACCACCTGATTAATTAATATGTGAGAGTAGCTAAGATGGATGTGTATTTGAATACAGACAAATACATGTTAGGTACGATTTAAGGACCGAAAGGTTATATTCCTAGGGTCACTTAATCATAATGGTGGTAGATGAGAGTAGCTAAGATCATAATGGTGGTAGATGAGGTATGATTTAAGAACCGAAATGTTATATTCCTAGCTAGGATCACTTGATCATAATGGTGGTAGATGAGGGTAGCTAAGATGGATGCGTACTTGAATACAGACACGAACGATTTAAGGATTGAAAGGTTATATTCCTTGCTAGGGTCACTTGATCATAATGGTGGTAGATGATAGTAGTTAAGATAGATGCATACTCGAATACAAACAAATACATTTGAGTTACGATTCAAGGATCGAAAGGATATATTTTTTGAGTTGCTTGAGCATAATTAATGGTGGTAGATAAGAGTAGCTATGATGGATTGATGGGTGCATATTCAAAATATAGACAAGACAAATACGTGTTTGTTACAATTTAAGAATGAATTGAAGAATCAAAGTCTTCTGTGGAAAATTAAACGAGTCGATATCTAGATTTACTAGATCTTATATAAAAATAGCAACTCTTTGAAGTAAGGGGTAGATCCAGAAAATTTTCTTAATTTTTTTTTAATATATATATATGTTTGCTTCTGAGAGTTAGATAAGGAAGAGAGAAAGGTAGGACCACATATCGGCATGATTGACTAGAAGTGATGAAATGACATAAAACAATAGGCATACCATACTTTAAAATGCGTGGGCGACTTTTAGAAACGTGGAACCTTATATACTATTCGTAACACTCCTAGCCCCATGTACCCTATGTGGGATAAAGTCTTAACAAGATGGGAAAAGAGGGAAAGTCGCAAAACCACACATTGACATGACTGGATAGAAATGATAAAATAGTACATAAAACTAACAAGCATGCCATAAAAACTAATTTACAAATTAAACCCAACTTTATATAATCTACAAAAGTGGTGTACATTAATAAATTTAATCAAAATTTAACCAAATTTAATCAAATTAACAATTTTTTCTCAATAGGATTAAAGCATTTAAGTAAATTTAAATAACATTACTTAATCATTTTATTTTATTTTTTATATTTGAGTGGTTGCACTTGCAGGCAAATGCACCTTAGTGCATCCGCCCCTGGCTATGTCTAGGATCCCATTGGATAATACTCTAAGAACAGGTAACGAAGTTCACAACTCTCCTCCTCTCAGAGAAAAATGGTTAATTTTTTCTAAGAAGAAGAAGAAGAAGCAAAAAAAGAGTAAATTCCGCCAAATTTCCCAACGAGTAAGGGATGATCGAAGGGTGTAAATAGTCACAATTTAGAATTATTTGTACAATTTTAGGGTTAAGTGGAAGTTTTGTAAAACTCATCTATATGTGAATTTTGTTTTTTATCATTTTTTTTTCTTTTGATAATGGATAGAACCTATCCCAATCTTCATTGATATCAACAAATAGGTATCAATGCTTCACGATAGGCTTGAATCTAATATCACTCGCTTAACAAGTAGGACAAATTAATGCCATTAGACTATCATATTATCGTTAACTCATCTATAATTTTAGGGAGGTTTTAAGAAAATTTACCCTTTAATGATGCACCATTTCTCAATATGCTGATTTGTTGTTGCATAGTGCCCGTCCAACCCTCAAAAGAGTATGAAGACGCATGTCGATTTCTAAATCGTCTCATAGAAATGGAACGCTGTACGGACGCAGCTGCAGTTGTTTGTGCGACAGTTGAAGCAGCGAACCTATTGCAGTTGGTTACCTCAGCACTCGCAAAGCTTAGCCCGAAAGCAGCAAAAGAACTTGGAAAGCTTAGCTTGGAAGAAAAAAAACCAGGAACCCAAGGGAAGGGCAAGTAATACATATACGTGATGGTCTGCTACAACCGACATGTCAACTTCCACTGAATGATTTCTGTGCTTCAATTTTATTTTTCTTTTGCAACTAGCAATGCCTCTTGCTGCTTTCAAGAAGTAGGTTTTTTTTTTTTTTTTTTTTTTTTTTTTTTTGTTAAATAAATAAAATGCTTGTTTAGCGCTTGAACTTGAAGCTAAGTAGTGGAGTTGGACGCAATAAGTAGTTCAGACTAGCTTGTGCTTGTTATTATCTAAATATGGTTGTAACTTTGGTTGTAGTTCAATAAAATCGTATTTTATAGCCTTGTTTCTGTACATTTTTCTCTCTTTTTGTTCCTCGATAGTTTTCCGGAGATACTATGAACCCGCCACTTCACTTTTTGCAGTAATACTGTTTCATTATTAGTTTTTATCGTGAATTCCACTTCTAATTTTTATCTTGAATCTCCAACAATTTTAGGACCATTTGCCATGGATGGAAATAGTGTCATGTATCACTTAGTAACGTAGTGGCCGGCCAGATAGGCTCTTAAACTTCCCGAAAAATATGTCTGTTATTTTGTGAATTCGATAGTTATATACTTATATTGCTAAAATTTGCTGTATGGACGTAAGCATAGATATTTTATTTTGTTAATTAGTAACTTTGAGAGAATTTATTCTACAGATTTTGGGATTTGCAAAGTGATACGTGCTCCAACTCCAAGGTTGAACTTATTTTGTTGGATATATCATCTAGCAGGCACTACGCCTCGTTTATAATGAAAAAGGGGGTGAGGAGTGAGGTCAGGGGTGACGATCCTACACTAGACCTGAGGGATAGTTTGAACACCAATTTGTTTTATTTGCGAGAAGTATAAGCATATACTACTATGACTTTAACTAGCTACGGGATGATGAGTATATAAACTACAAACATAACAAACTTAACACATGTAACATACATAAAACATTTAAATACATTACATATTTAAAACATGCTATTCCTTATCACCAACTTAAATAGTAAATATGGTTTTCAAAAACCAGATATCGTTTTGATATCGGATTGGAATAACTGGTTTTGATTATATTAAAATGGTCTTTTCCATTTGAATTCGGTACCAATTCGAGACGTATTTTGGACCGATTTGCACCCCTACCTGTAGCTATGTGGTCATTGTGGTCCATACAAGTTTGTGGTAGAAGTATTCCTTTTTCATTTTGAATAGCTGTACAAGTATTCCTTTCATAAGGGTATCATGGAAGGGGCTTTTTACACGATTATCATATCATCTATATATAGATATATATATTTGCTCTTACGTCATATATTGTTTTTCCTGAGAAGAAAGTTGATTTTTTTTTTTTTTTGTTTAATGAGTATTTTGTCATGTGCATTTGCATGGGTCATCACTAGTATATTCACTTAGGAAAATGCTATTTTACCCATCTTTACCATCCACCTTATGTGTTGATAATATGTAAGTAAAAGAAAACATATGAGGACCAACATGAAATACGGAGAAGTTGCCAAATATAGTTGGGTGGGAGAATGTGAGTGAAATAGCATTGTCCATTCACATATAAGGTCGGTTCTCCTATTAGGCTGAACCGAATCAATTGGAGATATGTTCTAAATTTTTTAACGTGGGACAAAATCAAAATAACTTAAAGAATCAAACTAAACCAATCCAAATGATCGATTTTGGTTGGATTCTCGTTCTACAACCGACCAAACTGCACTCCTTAGATGATGGCTTCCCTAGTGAATGGAGATTCACTGTTCGTGCATGCGCCGGTCCCACCCACATGGGTAATTAAGACTTTAAAAGTTCCATCCATATTACGTACTGTCCTCTATAAATACGGTCTAACTCTCCTGCCTGCCTTGCTCACTCGTTCATCTTGAAATATTAAGAAGCCATGTCCAGGGGCGGATCTAGAAATTTTTTTCGGTGGTTGCACTTTTAAAAAAGTGACACATATTTTCTCTCTATACATCATTTTATTCTTATCTCTCCACTAAATGATTAAAAAAAGAAAGATTATTAATAATTTTTTAAAAATAGCTCAAAAATAACTAGTGTCCTTGGAGTACTCACTTGGACAACTAGCTAGCTAATTTAAAAAATGTCATTTTGCTAGCTAAAGTAGCAAAAATTTAGCTAGTACCCTTGATGATGCTCTTAGTTAGCTAAATATAGCTAGCTAAAATGACAATAGCGTAAATAGCTAACCCTTAGAGAAGGAAAAATGTGATTTGACTAGTTAAAATAGTCATAGGGATTGGATAGCTAGTTCCCTTGGATATGCTTTAAGATAGACTCATATTCCCACAAAGGCATGCGTGTTAGTTACAAATCAAGGAAGGATCGAAAGGTCAGTTTAGTGAATCTCATAAATGCAACTCCTAAGGTTGCTATCTAATCGACACAATGACCACCTAATTAATTAATATGTGAGAGTAGCTAAGATGGATGTGTATTTGAATACAGACAAATACGTGTTAGGTACGATTTAAGGATCGAAAGGTTATATTCCTAGGGTCACTTAATCATAATGGTGGTAGATGAGAGTAGCTAAGATCATAATGGTGGTAGATGAGACAAATTAGGTATGATTTAGGAACCGAAATGTTATATTCCTAGCTAGGATCACTTGATCATAATGGTGGTAGATGAGGGTAGCTAAGATAGATGCGTACTTGAATACAGACAAGAACGATTTAAGGATTGAAGGGTTATATTCCTTACTAGGGTCACTTGATCATAATGGTGGTAGATGACAGTAGTTAAGATCGATGCATACTCGAATACAAACAAATACATTTGAGTTACGATTCAAGGATCGAAAGGATAAATTTTTTGAGCTGCTTGAGCATAATTAATGGTGGTAGATAAGAGTAGCTATGATGGATTGATGGGTGCATATTCAAAATATAGACAAGACAAATACGTATTTGTTACAATTTAAGAATGAATTGAAGAATCAAAGTCTTCTGTGGAAAATTAAACGGGTCGATATCTAGATTTACTAGATCTTATATAAAAATAGCAACTCTTTGAAGTAAGGGATAGATCCAGAAAATTTTCTTAATTTTTTTTTAATATATATATATATATTTGCTTCTAAGAGTTAGATAAGGAAGAGAGAAAGGTAGGACCACATATCGGCATGATTGACTAGAAGTGATGAAATGACATAAAACAATAGGCATACCATACTTTAAAATGCGTAGGCGACTTTTAGAAACGTGGAACCTTATATACTATTCGTAACACTCCTATCCCCATGTACCCTATGTGGGATAAAGTCTTAACAAGATGGGAAAAGAGGGAAAGTCGCAAAACCACACATTGACATGACTGAATAGAAATGATAAAATAGTACATAAAACTAACAAGCATGCCATAAAAACTAATTTACAAATTAAACCCAACTTTATATAATCTACAAAAGCGGTGTACATTAATAAATTTAATCAAAATTTAACCAAATTTAATCAAATTAACAATTTTTTCTCAATAGGATTAAAGCATTTAAGTAAATTCAAATAACATTACTTAATCATTTTATTTTATTTTTTATATTTGAGTGGTTGCACTTGCAGGCAAATGCACCTTAGTGCATCCGCCCCTGGCCATGTCTAGGATCCCGTTGGATAATACTCTAAGAACAGGTAACGAAGTTCACAACTCTCCTCCTCTCAGAGAAAAATGGTTAATTTTTTCTAAGAAGAAGAAGAAGAAAAAAAAGAGTAAATTCCGCCAAATTTCCCAACGAGTAAGGGATGATCGAAGGGTGTAAATAGTCACAATTTAGAATTATTTGTACAATTTTAGAGTTAAGTGGAAGTTTTGTAAAACTCATCTATATGTGAATTTTGTTTTTTATCATTTTTTTTTTCTATTGATAATGGATAGAACCTATCCCAATCTTCATTGATATCAACAAATAGGTATCAATGCTTCACGATAGGCTTGAATCTAATATCACTCACTTAACAAGTAGGACAAATTAATGCCATTAGACTATCATGTTATCGTTAACTCATCTATACTTTTAGGGAGGTTTTAAGAAAATTTACCCTTTGATGATGCACCATTTCTCAATATGCTGATTTGTTGTTGCATAGTGCCCGTCCAACCCTCAAAAGAGTATGAAGACGCATGTCGATTTCTAAGTCGTCTCATAGAAATGGAACGCAGTACGGACGCAGCTGCAGTTGTTTGTGCGACAGTTGAAGCAGCGAACCTATTGCAGTTGGTCACCTTAGCACTCGCAAAGCTTAGCCCGAAAGCAGCAAAAGAACTTGGAAAGCTTAGCTTGGAAGAAAAAAAACCAGGAACCCAAGGGAAGGGCAAGTAATACATATACGTTATGGTCTGCTACAACCGACATGTCAACTTCCACTGAATGATTTCTGTGCTTCAATTTTATTTTTCTTTTGCAACTAGCAATGCTTCTTGCTGCTTTCAAGAAGTAGGTTTTTTTTTTTTTTTTTTTTTTTTTTTTGTTAAATAAATAAAATGCTTGTTTAGCGCTTGAACTTGAAGCTAAGTAGTGGAGTTGGACGCAATAAGTAGTTCAGACTAGCTTGTGCTTGTTATTATCTAAATATGGTTGTAACTTTGGTTGTATTTCAATAAAATCGTATTTTATAGCCTTGTTTCTGTACATTTTTCTCTCTTTTTGTTCCTCGATAGTTTTCCGGAGATACTATGAACCCGCCACTTCACTTTTTGCAGTAATACTGTTTCATTATTAGTTTTTATCGCGAATTCCACTTCTAATTTTTATCTTGAATCTCCAACAATTTTAGGACCATTTGCCATGGATGGAAATAGTGTCATGTATCACTTAGTAACGTAGTGGCCGGCCAGATAGGCTCTTAAACTTCCCGAAAAATATGTCTGTTATTTTGTGAATTCGATAGTTATATACTTATATTGCTAAAATTTGCTGTATGGACGTAAGCATAGATATTTTATTTTGTTAATTAGTAACTTTGAGAGAATTTATTCTACAGATTTTGGGATTTGCAAAGTGATACGTGCTCCAACTCCAAGGTTGAACTTATTTTGTTGGATATATCATCTAGCAGGCACTACGCCTCGTTTATAATGAAGAAGGGCGTGAGGAGTGAGATCAGGGGTGACGATCCTACACTAGACCTGAGGGATAGTTTGAACACCAATTTGCTTTATTTGCGAGAAGTATAAGCATATACTACTATGACTTTAACTAGCTACGGGATGATGAGTATATAAACTACAAACATAACAAACTTAACACATGTAACGTACATAAAACATTTAAATACATTACATATTTAAAACATGCTATTCCTTATCACCAACCTAAATAGTAAATATGGTTTTCAAAAACCAGATATCGTTTTGATATCGGATTGGAATAACTGGTTTTGATTATATTAAAATGGTCTTTTCCATTTGAATTCGGTACCAATTCGGGACGTATTTTGGACCGATTTGCACCCCTACCTGTAGCTATGTGGTCATTGTGGTCCATACAAGTTTGTGGTAGAAGTATTCCCTTTTCATTTTGAATAGCTGTACAAGTATTCCTTTCATAAGGGTATCATGGAAGGGGCTTTTTACACGATTATCATATCATCTATATATAGATATATATATTTGCTCTTACGTCATATATTGTTTTTCCTGAGAAGAAAGTTGATTTTTTTTTTTTTTGTTTAATGAGTATTTTGTCATGTGCATTTGCATGGGTCATCACTAGTATATTCACTTAGGAAAATGCTATTTTACCCATCTTTTACGACCCATCTTTACCATCCACCTTATGTGTTGAAAATATGTAAGTAAAAGAAAACATATGAGGACCAACATGAAATACGGAGATGTTGCCACATGTAGATGGGTGGAAGAATGTGAGTGAAATAGCATTGTCCATTCACATATAAGGTCGGTTCTCCTATTAGGCTGAACCGAATCAAATGGAGATATGTTCTAAATTTTTTAACGTGGGACAAAATCAAAATAACTTAAAGAGTCTATCTAAACCAATCCAAATGATCGATTTTGGTTGGATTCTCGTTTTACAACCGACCAAACTGCACTCCTTAGATGATGGCTTCCCTAGTGAATGGAGATTCAGTGTTCGTGCATGCGCCAGTCCCTCCCACATTGGTAATTAAGACTTTAAAAGTTCCATCCATATTGCGTACTGTCCTCTATAAATACGGTCTAGCTCTCCTGCCCGCCTTGCTCATTCGCTCATCTTGAAATACTAAGAAGCCATGGCTACGAAGACTCCCAGCGCCTCGTCTGCGGCCCCGAAGTCTAATAAATTAACACCAGGTAACGAAGTTCACAAACCTCCTCCTCTCGGAGAAAAATGGTTAATTTTTTCTAAGAAGAAGAAGAAAAAAAAAAGAGAGTAAATTCCGCCAAATTTCCCAATGAGTAAGGGAAGATCGAAGGGTGTAAATAGTCACAATTTAGAATTATTTGTACAATTTTAGAGTTCAGTGGAAGTTTTGTAAAACTCATCTATGAATTTTGTTTTTTATCATTTTTTTTTTCTTTTGATAATGGATAGAACCTATCCCAATTTTCATTGATATCAACAAATAGGTATCAATGCTTCACGATAGGCTTGAATCTAATATCACTCACTTAACAAATAAGACAAATTAATGCCATTAGACTATCATGTTATCGTTAACTCATCTATACTTTTAGGGAGGTTTTAAGAAAATTTACCCTTTAATGATGCACCATTTCTCAATATGCTGATTTGTTGTTGCATAGTGCACGTCCACCGTCCCTCAAAAGAGTATGAAGCCGCACGTCAATTTCTAGACCGTCTCATAAAAATGAAACACACGGACGCAGCTGCAGTTGTCTGTGCGACAGTTGAAGCAGCGAACCTATTGCAGTTGGTCACCTCAGCACTCAAAAACCTTAGCCCGAATGCAGTAGAAGCACTTGGAAAGCTTAGCTTGGAAGAAAAACCACCAGGAACCCAAAAGCCGGGCAAGTAATACATATACGTTATGGTCTGCTACAACCGACATGTCAACTTCCACTGAATGATTTCTGTGCTTCAATTTTATTTTTCTTTTGCAACTAGCAATGCTTCTTGCTGCTTTCAAGAAGTAGGTTTTTTTTTTTTGTTAAATAAATAAAATGCTTGTTTAGCGCTTGAACTTGAAGCTAAGTAGTGGAGTTGGACGCAATAAGTAGTTCAGACTAGCTTGTGCTTGTTATTATCTAAATATGGTTGTAACTTTGGTTGTATTTCAATAAAATCGTATTTTATAGCCTTGTTTCTGTACATTTTTCTCTCTTTTTGTTCCTCGATAGTTTTCCGGAGATACTATGAACCCGCCACTTCACTTTTTGCAGTAATACTGTTTCATTATTAGTTTTTATCGTGAATTCCACTTCTAATTTTTATCTTGAATCTCCAACAATTTTAGGACCATTTGCCATGGATGGAAATACTGTCATGTATCACTTAGTAACGTAGTGGCCGGCCAGATAGGCTCTCAAACTTCCCGAAAAATATGTCTGTTATTTTGTGAATTCGATAGTTATGTACTTATATTGCTAAAATTTGCTGTATGGACGTAAGCATAGATATTTTATTTTGTTAATTAGTAACTTTGAGAGAATTTATTCTACAGATTTTGGGATTTGCAAAGTGATACATGCTCCAACTCCAAGGTTGAACTTATTTTGTTGGATATATCCTTCTTTGGACTGGTGATCAAATTTGATATCTAAGCATGGAATTTTTGCTGATGGTGGCTCATCTTTGTAATTTTTGTGGTAATTTTGAAAGGTGGGCAATATGAGGGTTCTTGGAAGCGCTAGCTACTTTTTTTGTGGCAAAAAGCCAGAGTTTTCTCGAGCTCTTTATTTAAATACATGTTTAGCTTGTCAGAGTTTTAAGGGATTTCCTTGAGTTTTTGGGCACTTCCTTTTCCAAAAAGTCGTTGTTTTTGCCTCACATATAGATTTGAGAAAATCTTCCCACAAATATTTGCGATCACATTATTTTAATGTATGTTTACTGCTTATATTTTTTATACATAGCTTTTGTTGGTCATATTAAGGAGAACGAGATACCCATGCCTCAACTCTACACTTCGCTTTTACAATAATATTGTTTCATTATTATTTTTTATCATGACTTTTATTTATAATTTTTATCGTGAATTGGGGCACTGATATCTTGTTCTTTCTTTAAGATGATTTATATCTTATTCACTAGCACGTCGTCATCCTCGGATACAAAGCCCAATTACTTACGCTGTAGGTTCTACGAATTTGTACTATTCAAAGAGTAAAAGTTCTACATAAATACATCATTTTCTTCATCCGTAGCAAAACAATATGTGTAAGAAAAAATAGTTCTTTAAAAAATGTATGTATTATTGTCTCTTGGCCAACACTTACAAGCAAAGGAGAAGATATAATATAAAACTAAAGAGTAACATACTTGGCCTCATAATATTCCAACGACTATAACTGTCATTATATCACTAATGAACACATAAATAATGTACTGACCAGCACATACAATGGTTAGAATAGCAATAACTATAATATTATCTTTATAATAACTCAATATGTCTTAGCATCTCCAAGGGCCTTGTTATCCAATCCCAAGCCTTCGGCGTACTATATGGAATATACAATGCCAAAAAATGGAAAAAGATGAAGAAACATAAGTAAAAACTCGATCAGGGATAAAGAAGCTTGCCACCTGATAGAATCCATCAAAGGATATAAGAGCAAGGATAGCAAAAAGATCGAACTCCAACTTCTTAGAAAACCAAAGGCTAAAAACTCATTCAAAATTCTAATTATTCCTTTCAATTACAATGCTTAGAGCTTAGATCGATAAGCATTAGTATGGAACAACCTTCCAACCATGGGTGGAATTCACTTCTTCCATATTAACAACACAAGTTCCAAATATGAAGGGCAAAAGAACTATGAAAACTATGACTAAAAATTAAATACCAACCAACCAACCAACCAAAATTAAAGAGACATTTTAGAACTTGAAATAAGATTAAAAAGGACCAATAATCTAAAATATAAAGCAAGCAAAAGAACCAAAATTAAATTGGAATGAAGTTTGAAGTAGAAGGAACTATAAGGCTTTAGAACCCTTGCCTCTGTTCTCCATCAAATCTTATTCAGCTAAGGTCATTTTAGCTAACAAGCCTTATACTATTTTAAATTTATTGAAACTTAGTTTATAATGCTTTAAACTACTCACGATTTCGAGTCTTGTAAGTTAAGTAATGACCATTTTTCAAGTTGTCTGTGGTAATCCGAAAATATAAATTTCATTGAATTTGCTCTTTTGATTATTCAATTAAGGCTGAGCCATTAGGCCAATGACATGGCAATGATGTCGCACCCCAAGGGAATCGTATTAAACTATTAATACACTAAAATTGTTTTATTTCAATTCCATTTAAACGACCAAACACACCCTAAAGAAATACAACGGCATGATTCAAAATATCAATCCTATTTTTGTACCATTCCTAACGCCTCACCTACCCAGTATGGAATAAAGTCTCAAATTGAACATTTTTTTATTTATTATTATTATTATTATTATTATTATTATTATTATTTTAATGGCTATGGGTAAGATGGGAAGAGGGAAGCCACAAGTCGGTTATCCTTTCTCACCATTATATATATACTAGTATGAACCCGCGCGATGCGCGGGAATCACAAATAGCTTAGTGATCTGAGTTTAGGCCAATATGTTTTCATATATGGTTCAACTTTTTGCATACATGATCCCAATGTTAATCTCAATCACATATCCAACCCAAAGTACCCAATTTTGCATTCATTACAGTTTCAGCCTAAAAATGAGAACGATAATGATAATGGAAAAAATGATGTAAGGGAATTGCTGGGATGATAAGGAATTGGGAGTTGGAGAGATCAAGAGAGAAAAAATAGACAGTCAGTGGCTTTCAAATTTTGAAATTTGAAATACACAAATGGAAGAAAGAAAAGAAAAAGAAGAGAGAAAGAAATATGGTCTGAGAGGGGAAATAAAAAAATAGATGTGGGAGGAAAGAGAAAGAAAGAAGAGGTAGAGATGTGGGCCCAAAGTGAAGGAAAACTTAGGCTTTAGGAGGGAAAGGCTCTCAAGCAGCCACCTCATACACTGTGCTGATGTCAGCAAAAAACTCCTAAATATAATATAGTATAGATATGGGGAGGGTTCCGTTGACACCAGGTGTAAGTGAAAACTTCTTACACCTTTTTTAAGTCTTAGATTTATTTTAATCCAACGATCTCACTTTAACTTACTTTATACCATTTTAGTCTAGATTTGGGTAGGAATGCGGTTGGGTTAAAATAAACCCATACCATTTGTTTCAGGGAGAACTCCCACCCATTCTCTCTCTCTCATTTGAAGTCGTAATCCCCAATTCATGGCCATGGGGTGAGATCCTCAATATGTATCCACACCAACATGAAAAAGCAAAGCCTTCAACCAGAATACGATTATGGTGTAGACAGGTAAACCATTGGCCATCAATCCTCTCAGACAAACTGGTTGCAAACTAGAAAAATCGGGAACTTGGCTTTGCATTCACATCTCCACTAGGATTTGGCTAAGATTTGGGTTTGGCATCTACACCTTCTGTGTTTTTTTTTTTTTTTTTTTTTTTTTTTTTTTTTGAAGATTGAAGAAAAGAAAGCTAAACAAGTACACCAAAAGATGAACATAAACTCAAGTCAAAAAACAAAAGGCACGCCACCATTGTTGGTTTCTTTAGCTCAAGGCAGTTGCTCTGTTTTATAGAGACTACCGGTTATTTTTTACCTTATCCACAAAGTGACATCAAGACATCATTTGGAGCATTTTTATGGCTAATTGAAAACAATGTTGGTTTCTTCATCTCACATCAAATGGGACAAATTGACAAATTGCTAAAAGCAAAATTCCCAAAATTTATTTAAAACAAAAAAAGAACAAAAAATAATAGAAAAAAGAATAGAGGATGGTCGGGTCTTCCTTTGCACCAAGTCCTCATGAAGGATCAAATCTTTTTTCTCCTTTTTTTTTTTTTTTTTAATTATTATTTATAAACAAGGATCAAATCTATTTGCTAAATTTATCCACACACATCAGATCTACCACTCCATCACAAATTTAAGTCTGCAACACTCTTCTTCATCCAACTCGTCCCTCCCACACAACGTCGCAAATTATATAAGAGATGTTAAAAACGAAACGTTGTTCTGTAATCCACCTTGCAAAGCCCTCGGTACAGTTTGGCCTTGGTTTTGCTTCTTCTCTTTCGATTACAACACGGTTTCCTTCCTTCAGTTTGCAAAGGATGACCAGGTGAGCACCAAGTTGAAATAAAAATAAAAAAAATAAAAAAAGGGACAATGGGTAATCCCAACCATGGCTATGAATTAGGGCTTTTGAGAGAGAGAGAGAGAGAGAGAGAGAGAGAGAGAGAGATATGGGGGGGGGGGGGAGAGAGGGTGGGGGGGAGTGAGAATGGGTTCTACTAGAAAGAAATGGGTTTGGGTTTGATTCTAACCCTACCCAATTCTGATCCAAATATGGAGTTAAATGGTATAAAGTGGGTTTGAAGTGGAACCATTAGAATAAAATAGATCTAACGCCTAAAAAAAGGTGTAAGAGGTATATATATATATATATATAGGGGAGGGTTCCGTTAACACCTAGTATAAATGAAAACCTCATATATATATATATATATATATATATATATATAGGGGAGGGTTCCGTTAACACCTGGTGTAAGTGAAAACCTCATATATATATATATATATATACTAGTAGAAACCCACGCAATCACAAATAATATCAAGACAGCAGTAGTTTAGTGATTCAGAACTTAGGATAACATGTCTTTATGTATGGTTCAACTCTTTGCATTCCTACTTATAAAATAGTGTGTGTCCATCTTCTTATTAGTTGCCTCAGACAGTTAAGGATTGTTATCTATACCCAACTTCTTTATAGCACCCAAAAAAAATAAATAGGAAACATATATATATACCCACTTCAACCTACACCATGTTTCTTGGCATTTGCAACAAATTAAGCTACCCAAAATAATAATAATAATGATAAGATCCAAATTAATATATCAGAAAGCTCTACAACACAACAACTCGAAGGGGCTGAAAATAAGAAAACCTTGCTATACAAAAGAGAGTGAAAATAAATAAACTAAAATAGTTTTTAAAAAATGGCTAAAATTAAAAACAGAATAAGAACTTGCTAAACGAAATAAAAAACGGAAGAGGAAAAAAAAATCTGATAGTGAGAGGAGAATGAAATGTGGGAGAGAAAAGGGAAGAGGGAGGTTTGAAATCTGATACTCCCTTCCCCATCCCCATCCCCATCCCCATCCCCGTCCTATTCCTCTTTCCATCTCCCACCTCTTCAATCAATCAATCAATGGTCTACTCCCCTATTTTTTTATATATTTTTTTTTATTTCAAATTAGGTGAAGGTGACTCTTTAAATTTTAAAATGAAAGACATCAGCAAAAGAGGAGAGTCATAGACGTTGGTGGGCCTATAGTTAAAGAGAGGAGAGGGTTTTAGAGGGAAGGCATTTTAAGATCCTACGTAGCAAAGCTGTGGCATCAGTATAACTCTTAAATATAATAGATAATAGATAGATATATATATATATATATATACTAGAATGAACCCGCGCAATGTGCGGAAATTGTAAATTTATTGTTGAAACAAATTGCTAGACAAATTTAGAGCTTAATCTCCATGTTAGGAGCAAAACCAATGCATCGCGCAGGTTCATTCTCTAAATCCACACCCCTTCATCGATAGTTTTGTCTCTCTTTTTTCCTCTTCCTATTCTCTCCCCTCTCTTCAATTTTTCTTTACCCCTCTACTCTCCTTCGATCACTCACTTCAGCTATGGAAGATTTCCCAAGTTTCCATGGCTCTGCTCCCTTTCTTTTTTTTTTTTCTTTTTTTTTTTTTTTACTCACAACCCACAAATTGGGATGATAAAAATAAAAATAAAGAAAATCCACAAATTGGGTCTCATAATCTCATGGAAGGACACCAGCACAAGAAGAAAAGAAGAAAAAAAAAGAGGGCTGAAGCAGATCCAACCCAAGCATAGTGAGTCAACTACACGTACATAAAGAAGAAGACATCAGGTGGGGAAAAAAGGATGAAGAAGATGAGTAAGCATCCATAGAAGCTATGGACATGAAACCATGGTCAGCCGACCCACTCTCGTAGCCATGGTGAACCCACCGCAGGATGAACAACCCTTCATCTTCAATGCCATAAAACCCCAACCTTCACTCCATAAATTGCCCTTACTTCAAGAACCACAACATGAAGAACCTTAAGGCAAACCCATTTCCGGCAAGCATTGGATGTGTCCATGCCACCCATTTCCGGCGAGCATTGGTTGTGCCCATGCCAACCATTCCCAATTGGTGAGGATTATGTGTTCACAAGAGAACATGGAGGACAGGAGGGAGGAAATCAAATTTTGAAATTTGAAAGAGAGAGAGTGGGTCAAACAAAGAAAAGGATAGGTGGGAGATTGAAACGGAGGAGTTGTTTGGAGAGAGAAAGGGAGCAAGATGATGACATCATATATATATATATATATATATATATATATATATATATATATATATTTTTTTTTTTTTTTTTTTTTTTTTTTTTTTTTTTTTTGTTCTATGGCTATGCGTAAAATGGGATGGGGGAAGTCACAAGTCGGTTATCCTTTCTCACCATTATATATTTATATACCAACCATCTGCCACCCATCTCCTATGCCAAGTGCTACGACAGTCAACAGAAAGCTTTTTCACCCTTTCTCTTCTATGGCTATCCTTCTAACACCCATTTTAATAGTTTTCATTATCCTTGCTTACAACCTATATCAACAGCTCAGATTTAAGCTCCCACCCGGCCCACGTCCATGGTCAATCGTCGGAAACCTTTACCACATAAAACCAGTGTGGTTCCAGTGTTTCGCCGAGTGGTCACAAGCATACGGTCCGATCATATCGGTGAGGTTTGGTTCCACGTTGAACGTGATATTGTCGAACTCAGAACTGGCCAAGGAAGTACTTAAGGAAAACGACCAACAATTAGCAGATAGGCATAGGAGTAGATCAACCGCTAAATTTAGCAGAGACGGGCAGGACCTTATATGGGCTGATTACGGGCCCCACTATGTGAAGGTCAGAAAGGTGTGTAACCTTGAGCTCTTTACCCCAAAGAGGCTCGAAGCTCTTATACCCATTAGAGAAGATGAGGTTACAGCCATGGTTGAGTCCATTTTCAAAGACGTTGCTAATCCTGGTATGCTTTTTCTCTTATTTTGTTTTGCTCCCTTTCTTTAACTTCCTACTAGATATTGCCTAAACTACAAGACTATTAATTAATAAAAATTAGACTTTAATATATATTAGAGAAAATCTTAGGCTTAGGGGGGCAGCCACCTCTCCTCATTTTCTTTCCAAAAATATTTTATAACTTAATTTTTCTTGAAATTTTACACTTACCTCCTCAAATTTTTTTCAAAATCCTTTATTTTTCTTTTCCACCGATCTCATTTTTTTATTTTTTCCTCCCTATAAAAGCTATAATCCCTTTTCCAATCTCTCATTTTATACAATGTTTGAGGCCTTATAGAAGATAATTGCAAATGTATTGAATTGAAATATAGCTTATCAATAGATTATATAAATTTTTAAATTCTTTTCACCTCAAAATTACAAGATAAAAGAAAAAATTTTGAATTGTACCAAAGTTCGCCTGCCTCCCTTGATTCAAATTCCTGACTTCACCCTTGTCTGAAGAGAACTTCCTTCCAACAGAAAAACAGCCATAGCAATATAACGTTAAACCAACATGAAAAAAATAAAAAATAAAAAAATCATGAATATCTTTTGAGTGGGACCTTAGCTTCTACGTGATTCACACCTTTCTTCAATTTTCCATATTACGACCGCAGGATTGGTGAGGTCACTTTCACTGCTAGCTTTGATCAATGGGGTGGATCCCGTCTTACTAGCTTTGATCAATGTGGAGAGGTCACTTTCAGTAC
Organism: Liquidambar formosana; assembly: GCA_039720395.1. Lineage (NCBI taxonomy): Eukaryota > Viridiplantae > Streptophyta > Magnoliopsida > Saxifragales > Altingiaceae > Liquidambar > Liquidambar formosana. The sequence goes on along the minus strand of JBBPBK010000087.1, from coordinate 49,031 downwards.
TGCTAGCTTTGATCAATGGGGTGAGGTCACTTTCACTGCTAGCTTTGATCAATGTGGTATGAAAAGTAGACCATGTATTAACCTAGATGGAGGACAACCACGCCTTATCTCCACTAAATTTTTTGGGCCGTTTATTTACTAGTGAAAGAGTAATCATGCATTCACCCCTGTAGAGCTGGTCGAATGGTCAAGTCCTAGTGTCTCTCCAAAGGTCATCGATCATTTTAACTCATCGTAGCTATCACTGTCTATGTGAGAATAAAAAGTTTCACAAGTGTCATTAGGGGATTAGTCTATGCTAAAATCTCGGTAAGAATAAGGCCTAAGATACCCTAATCGTTACAAAAAAAAAAAAAAAAAAAAGGAGAGAGAGAGAGAGAGAGAGAGAGAGAGAGTAATGTTGCGGCATTCATCAGTTTCATTAATAGGATTCATTCACAGCTGATGACTGATGAAGCTTTTAGCCATTGTATGGATGGACCATGTGGACTTCCAAAAATAAGCCTTTGTTTGCTAATGATAATCCAACTACTCACAGTTTGCTCAATCAAATTGCCAATTATTATGGGGTTATGATTGTTTTGGGTGATTACATAGAGCACAGCATGTGGAAATATTAGACACATTGAGCGCCCTACCTAGTTTATTTGAACATGTCAATTCAGAATATCTTTATGTGTTAACAGAGGATACTATCATTTTTACCCCTTTTTTTTTTTTTTTTTTTTCTGTTAAAGACCCAAAGGATCAATTCCCAAAATGGAATAATGATAGAAGACTACCGGCCTTGGAATTAGATTTGTAATTAAACTTGGACCTTGTGGAAATGGGCTTCTGGCCGAGTAGGTTCTCGTTGGGCCTAAGCTTTGTGATCTTGTAAAAGTTTTAACATGTTGCAGATTATAATGGGAAAAGTTTGCTGGTAAAGAAGTACTTGGGAGAAGTAGCATTGAACAACATTACAAGGCTCGCACTTGGGAAGCGATTCGTGAATTCAGAGGGTGTAATGGATGAGCAAGGACTCGAATTCAAGGCAATTGGGGCCAATGGAGTGAAGCTTGGTGGCTCACTTACAATCGCCGAGCACATTCCTTGGCTCCGTTGGATGTTCCCCCTCGAGGAAGCGGCCTATGCCAAGCATGCGGCACGTAGGGATCGACTTACCAAAACTATCATGGAAGAACACACAGTAGCTCGTAAAAAGAGTGGCGGTGCCAAGCAGCATTTCGTGGATGCATTGCTTACCCTGCAGGAGAAATATGACCTCAGCGAGGACACTATTATTGGACTCCTTTGGGCACGTGGTTGTGTTATTTCCTTTATTTAAAAAAAAAAAAATGTTAATATGATGTTTTTTTTTTCCTTAAATTTTAATTTTATGGTGGAGGGTGCGCATCTAATGATTATCTGACTCACGCAGGATATGATCGCTGCAGGCATGGACACAACTGCAATCTCAGTTGAATGGGCGATGGCCGAGCTAATTAGGAACCCAAGAGTGCAAAAAAAGGCTCAAGAGGAGCTAGACCATGTGATTGGCGCTGAAAGTGTCATGACTGAATTGGACTTCTCAAACCTCCCTTACCTACAATGTGTAGCCAAGGAGTCACTAAGGTTGCACCCTCCAACACCACTAATGCTACCCCATCGAGCTAATGCCAACGTCAAAATTGGTGGCTATGACATCCCCAGGGAATCAATTGTTCAAGTAAATGTTTGGGCTGTGGTTCGTGATGTGGCAATGTGGCGTGATCCGCTGGAATTCCAACCAGAACGTTTCTTAGAAGAGGATGTCGACATGAAGGGTCACGATTTTAGGCTATTACCGTTTTGTGCAGGGAGGCGTGTTTGACCTGGTGCACAACTTGGCATTAATTTGGTCACATCCATGTTGGGTCACCTATTACACCACTTCTGTTGGACCCCTCCTGAAGGGGTGAAGCCAGAGGAGATTGGCATGACAGAGAATCCAGGATTGGTCACCTACATGCGGGACCCGTTGCAAGCTGTCCCAACTCCAACGCTGCCTACTCACTTGTACAAACGTGTAGCTGTGGATGTGTGATTTTCACTTTTTTGTTATCCTTCTTGAGGTTTTTAGTTGTGCTGTGTGTTTGTGTAAGTGGTTATCTCGGAAAGAAAACCTAATAGCTAGTCCACATCGGTTGGGCTTGGGTGTGTTTGATTGTACTTAAAGTCACTCCTCTCTCCAAGAGTTAGGCTCTTAAGAATTTAATAATGGATTTAGTGCCTTTAGTACCTAATATGTGTGAGTTGTTAACTCCAAATGGTTAGTGTAGTGGCAAGCCGGACCTTGACAAGTATTTTAAGAAACATAGGTCAAGTATTCGAAACCCCGCAAAAGCATTAATCCCCTTTGGAGCCAATAGGGCCTGGTTGTTTGGTGCGTATGGAATAAGAAGACTACATGTGCTCAAGGGATTAGTCTGAACCAAAGCCTCAAACTCCCTTGTTATAATAAAATAAAATAAAAAATAAAAAATTGTGTGAGTTGCAAACTCGTAAAGAGAAAAAGGTCTTGGATTTTGTTCCAATGAAGGAAAGACCAAATAAAAAGACTACAAGCACTCTCTTTTTTTCGCATCGAAGACTGTTAGTACTCATGAAAGTAAAAGTCGTGTGTTAGTATGAGAATTGAAGACTGTACAAGGTGCTTCATGAGGCACAAATAGTTATCAATTTTGAATTGAGGTGAGCAAATTCAGAATCACTTCTTGTAGAGAGAAGAGTTTTATGGTTACAGAACATCACTCCCATGTACCCTTGGGAATGAGCCAGCACGAGAAGTGAGCCAACTAATTGATTCTTAAGACTACAAACACAAACATTAGTCCCTTGTTTGTATATGAATTGAGTTTTCTTTTCTTTTCTTTTCTTTTCTTTTCTTTTCTTTTTGGTTGGGGGGTGTGGGTCCTTTTTTTTTTCCTTCCAACTTTTGGTCGATATACGAATTGATTTCCAGGACAACTTTTTTCCATATTTTTTCACCCTTTCTAAATTTCGACTAGGTATCACTAATTCCCAACTCTTCAATAAATGGGTAGGTCCTGGAGTTGTATTTTCCAAGTATCATGATGAAAATTAAAAAATATAACAACATGGCGATGCGAATAGGGAGATGACAATGAAAGGCGTTACAGTTCATAGACCATCTCAATTCCATTTTTCAAGGAAAACATCATCGCAAAAGCTTTCCGGTTGGAGACTCACAAAGATCCACCAAGCCGCTACAACTCATGCTTTCTGGGGGTAGTAACTGGAAAATTAATAGTTATCGTCATTACAAGAGATAAAATCACAGTTGACAAACACTACGTTGAATGTGCAACCAACACTACATTACACATACACTACACTACGTACGTGCGGCGTTGGTTGGACCTAGAAACAGCAGCAGATCTTCTGGTAGTTCAATGTAGTCGGTTTATATCAAGCAAGGAAAGAATAGAATGTAGAAGGGCATACCAAGTGTTGGTTCCACTAAGTCCTCGGAGGTGTGACCTAGATACGATCCTAAATTCCTAACACCAACAACCCCCCCCCCCCCCCCCCCACTTTTTTTTTTCTTTCTTTTTTTGTGTAAAATACAAGACCCCAAGTCGTGCCTTCGTGCTTGGCAGCCCGATGCCTTTACCATCGCACCAAGCAATGGGCCCTACCAATGTATCAACATAATAAAACCATAACAAAAAAGAAGAAGATTAAAAACCTATAACTGTCGTATCTTAATAGAGAGAATAGGCGGATCAGTTCACAGATTTACAGATGTTGGAAAAAGGAAACCTATAAAGGCCATATTTGTATCAGTTAGCCAGTAGGGCTTGTCAATTTCACAATAGGATAATTGCCAAACTCAGGGTTTGATTGTGTTTTATATCTCGTAGTAGATAGGCAGCAGCAATATATATACCTTATAACATAATAGGCAGTCTCTATTCACAAAGTCTTTACTTAGGATGCTTATCAGTTCAGGAGTGATCATGTTCCATCTGATTCAAATAAAGTGTCCCTTCAGTTCTCTTATTTACTTCAACCTTAAACTTCTCTTCCTTGCTTCCCCTCCTTACCTTCAGAAGCAACTCAAACTTGACAGAATCATCAATGACCTGCATTTACCCAAAGCAACTTCATCAATGTCCATAAACTTCTAAATGTGAAAATAAACCCCATAAATGTATATTGCGCACACCCAAGAGAGAGCGAGAGACCCTAAAACCAATCAACGTATCAACGTATATGGGAAGATATTAAGAATAAGTTTGGAGGGAGTATGAAAATGCCAACCTCGGCCTCAGCTAGAATGATCTCTATAAGTTCATACGGCGACAACGAGTTGGACCTCTGCTGGAGGGTCTTAAGAGCATGATTTGCAGCATCTTGGACCTCAGCATCAGGAATTGGCACTGCTCGCCATCCTGGTCCACGGCCATCTAATTTACAGCTCAGGCTCAGTTAATCACAGGTTGTCAATCAGGAAAAATGAGCAACCGCTATAATAAAGTTCAGATGATTAAGGGCAATGGATGGCCTTTAATCCTGATTATTTTCTTCTTGTCAGGGTAAGGTTTTGGAATTACATACTAGTTTTTGGAAGTAAAGGAAAATAATTAATCCTTTTTTCAAGAGGCGAGTGTGGAAGGCCTTGGCCCCTAGGAATAACTTAGGATATAGAGTGAAGTTGAGAAGTTCTTAGTCTAAACCACATGAAACCAGCAAGGCAGCAACCTCTGTTTCATTTTCTTAATGACAAAGAGAACAGCAGGAATTAGTCTGGACATTAAACAAACTGACACAGACCTTATAGCCGGCAAAAGTACACAAAATCAACAAAACCATCAACAAAAAGACAGAAGCCTTGATATACCCCGAGCCCTAAGACATGCAAGTGATTGAGAACCGCCATGAAGTTACGAAACCCAAAACCCGCTTTCCTATTGAGGAAGGGATGAATAATACGAAACCCATAACCCGCTTTCCTATTGAGGAAGGTCTGCATATTCACCCTGCTCATAAAAAAAACACAATCCTTGATATGCCCTGAGTCCTAGAACGTGCAAGTGATTGAGGACCACCATGTAGTTACCAGACCCATAACCCGCTTTCATTTTCGAGCCTGCAAGCAGCAAGCAACAACGGCTGAAAAGCCGTTGCGCGCTAGCTTGTAGTTTAGGGGTATAGTAGGGGTGCCCCTTTCTAAAACTTTTCTATAATAGAAGGTAAGCTTTTTGGAACCCTAGTTTTGGAGTTTTCCCCAACCTATACCTTACTAATAAAAAGGGGCTTACGTTTTTCAGCTGCATCGCACTGCCGCATAAACAATGGATCCATATGAGTACACTGAAGAGTATCTACAAGTCAATGAAGGTCTGAGGAGTATCAAGTACATCTAGAGTCTATGCAAATGAGTATCAAGTACATCTAGAGTCTCGGTATCAAGGGCGAGGTAATAAGATGGTAATGTGCAAATCCCACACTAACTTTATACAGCTGGCCAAGGACTTTAATATTGATATCATTGGATATATCGAGGGTCCAAAAATATGGATATATCGGATATATCGTTGGATATATCGACAATATCGATATCGTTTTAAAGATATGGTGGATATTATTATTTAAACACGGATATTTTTATTGAAACTCTGAAAAACAATGATTTAGACTCTAATACACAATCTAGCATCAAAATATTGCAATTTAAATGTGTATAACACAAATATGTATTGTGTAGGTATAAACAGTGTGATGCGCTGAGTAAATATCTATTTGAATTTAACATTTAAATGTCATATATATCATTAAATATCTAAAATACATATCATTTATACAATTCTTTTACATAAAAACAAACAAAGAAGGCCTGCAATAGCTGCCTGTCCCAAAAGAAAAGAAAATAAAGACATCACTTTATAGAAAGACAAAAAGAGTTGATGCCAAATAATATTAAACTAATAATGATTTCTCTACTTCATTTAATAATTATTAAAAAAAAAAAAAAAAAAAAACACAAAGTTAAAACAGCTAGGAGAAGGGAAAAAAAAGAAAAGAATTTCTCTTTTTTTTTTTTATTATAGAAAATTAGAAAGACTCATTTATATATAAAAAGAGTTTTTTATTAAATGAGGAATAATAAAAATAATTATGGTACATTATTTTTCTTTATGAATTTGGTGAAGTGTAATACTATTATTTATAGAAGTGTAGAAAAGTCAGACTTTTGACCAGTTACGACTCCCCACAAAGGTAAGTCTAATTTATATATATATATATATTATATATATGTATACACCCACACAATACAAGATCTGAATTCCCTGCCTCAATCGAAGTCTGAAGGCTTCGACAACGACAAGGTGACCTCGACACTCGACAGTGAGGCAACGTACATGGAAGCTGGCAGCGAAGCTACCAAAGCAACATCGACAGTGAAGAACCCTTCTCAACTGTCAATTGTGGGTCTGTGATCTAACTTTCTTCCATTAGGCATGATGATGGCAATACAACAATGACGACAAGTAGACGGCGGCGAGAACACGGTGCACTCTCTACTTCTCTCTAAATTTCAGATCTGATTTCTTCCTCTCTCTTTCACTCACAACGGTGCACTGCAAATCTCTGCAACCATCCAAGTGGGTTTCGTGCTGTTCTTGTCGATAATCCAAGATATTTCTTCGAAATATCGTCAAAATATCGTCGAAATGTCGCGAAACAAAGCCAAAAAAATGACTATTTTCTCGAAATTCGTCGATTTTATCGACATAATCCGATATATCGACGATATGCCGATATATCTCTCGATAAGTTACCAAAATAAAATCGCACGAGGATATCGTATCGAGCATTTAAGTCCCTGCAGCTGGCCCATTTTTCAAAAATTAAGCTCAATCATGTTTTTAATGTAGGCCGACATGATGGCTCGTTCCAACTTGGGTCCTAGTGGTCGCTTTATGGGATATAAGAATATGACCATAGTGGTCACTTTGTGGGATATGAGTATATATGACCATAATATTGAGGACACTGCAGCCTGAGTAGAAAAAGGGAGCCACCCTAACAAATTGTATATATTCTCTTTTTTTTTTCCTTTTTTTTTCTTTTTTTTTTTTTTTTAGTCAGCAACAACAGGAGATTTTATTAATAATAGAAAAGAAAGTACAAGAGGAGGACAAGAAGTCCACCTAAACAAAAGAAGCAGCAAAAACAAAAGGAAAAGAACAACAGAAATTAACACAAAACAGCCCTCCAATCAGATTTTAACAAAAAGAAAGGAATATCCCCCATTTCTTTAGAAGAATGAGCCCAAAAAGAAGCAAGAAAATGAACCCCATCCCACAAATAACTCAAAGAGAACTCCTTATCTTCAAAAATTCTCCCATTCCTTTCAAGCCAAATAACCCAAAACAAAGCCAAAAAAGCACACCTCCAAAGAATGACAGCCTTCTTACTCTTACCAAAACCCCAAAAATCAATGTCAAACATTTTACTAACACATTCCAGCACCACCCAAAGCTCCTCACCACAACCAAACAACTTACTCCACATCCAACTCGCAACGGAGCAATGCAAGAACAAATGATCAATACTCTCCTCTGCTGCCCTGCACATGACACACCACTGAGGCCGCACTAATAAAGAAGGCCTCCTTCTTTGAAACAAGTAATTAGTATTGATTCTCTTGTGAACAACAGTCCATGCAAACACCTTAACTTTGAGAGGCACACAAGACTTCCATAACAACACAGAAGGAAAAGAATATGAAGAACGAGAGCACTCAGTCAATCTGTCAAAATAAGATTTACAAGAAAAGACTCTGGAATTATCAATAGACCAAACCCTCCTATCAGGGACAGCCGGATTCAAAACTACCCCATCCAATAACAATAACAAAGATGATAACTCAACACTCTCCCTATCATTAAGATTTCGCATAAAATTGAAGTCCCACCCATGAGAATGAGCATGTACAGACATCATGGAAGAAATAGAAGCATTGTGAGACAAAGAAAGACGATACAAGCGAGGAAACAAATAGCAAAAAAAAAAACCCCCTTCCAACAATCCTCCCAAAACCGCATTCTCTCCCCATTACCAACAAACAAGGACGTTAAACCCAAAAAATTTTCCAAGCCCTGCGAGATAAATTTCCATGGAGATCTGGCCGAAGTTCTAGATCTTGCTTGTGCATCCCAACCATTAACTAAAATACCATACTTGCTTTTAATAACAGCATGCCATAAAGACTCGCTCTCCAAAGGAAACCTCCAAAGCCATTTACTAGTTAAAGCAATATTCCTCTTCACAATATTACCTATTCCCAACCCACCCTTAGATTTGGTCCTAGACACAATCTCCCAATTAACCAAATGATCTTTCTTACCCTTCCCACTCCCTTCCCACAAAAAAATCCCTCATCATCTTCTCTAGACCTAAAGCCACTTTACCAGGAATCCTAAACAGAGACAAAAAATAAGTAGGAATACTAGAAAGGACAAACTGAATTAAAACCAACCTACCACCTCTAGAAATCAAAGCTTTCTTCCACCCATCCAACCTCCTCCTAACTCTCTCCACAACTAGATTCCAAAAGGATTCAGAATAACAATTCCCCCCCAAAGGCAAACCCAAATAAATAAAAGGCCACTCACCCACAGAACAACCGATCTTCTCAGCTAACCTTTGAATTTTAACCCCATCACAATTGATACCCACCAAAGCACATTTTCCCAAATTAACTTTCAACCCAGAAACCATCTCAAAAACTTGAATTAAAAGCTAAAAATTTAAAAACTTACCCTCATCCCCAGAAGAAAAAAACAACATATCATCCGCAAATTGTAAATGAGAAATTGAAACCCTATCCCTCCCAATCATAAACCCTCAATTAATTCAACCTCTCTAGCCCTATCAACCAATCTCTCCAAAACATCAGCTACCAAAATAAACAAAAAGGGGGATAATAGATCACCTTGCCTCAATCCCCTAGAAGCTTGAAAAGTACTTCCTGGCTTGCCATTAACAATCACTGAAAAATTAACGGAGGACAAACACTCAAAGATCCATTTCTCCATCTCTCACCAAACCCCTTTTTCAACAGCACAAAATCCAGAAAATCCCATTCCACAAAATCATAAGCTTTCTCAAAATCAATCTTGAACAATAATCCTTCCTTCTTCTTCACTCTATACTCTTCCACTGCTTCATTAGCAATTAAAGACAAATCCAAAATCTGACGCCCCTCCACAAAAGCACATTGAGATTCTACAATAGTACCAGACAAAACCTTCCTCAATCTAATGGATAATACTTTTGCCATAATTTTATACAAAAATGTAACCAAGCTTATTGGCCTAAAATCCTTGATCTTAATGGAATCACCCTTCTTTGGAATTAAACAAATAAAAGTGGCATTGGTTCATGCATTAACAACACCATTTTCAAAAAATTCAGCAAAAACCTTAAAAAGATCATCCTTAATCACATCCCAACAATCTTGAAAAATTGCACTAGTAAACCCATCAGGACCCGAAGCCTTATCCCTACAATAATCAAAAATAGCCTGCTTGATTTCCTAGAGCTCAAAAGGTTTTTCCAAACTACCCGCACTACAAGCATCAATAGGAGCCCAAAATAAACCCTCTAAACTCGGCCTCTCCCTGCCCCCTACCCTGAGAGGTATAAAGAGAAGAAAAAAACCTCACAATCTCATTAATAATCACCTCTTCATTATCCAACACAACCCCATCCTCCAATTCCAATTTGTTAATCAACTTCCTTTTCCTATTTCCGTTAACCACCCTATAGAAAAACCTAGTATTACTATCAACTTCCTTTAACCGTTTGACTTTGGCCTTTTGAGCCCACGAAATTTCCTCTCTAAAGGTAATCTCCTCCAAATTCTCCCTCAACTCTTTCCTTTCAACCCATTGAATATCAGACAACTCTTTCCTTTCCTCTCTACAACCTTTTTAGAAATAGATTCTTTAGCTCCCCTAATATCACCAAAAACCTCCTTGTTCCATACTTTAAGCTTAAGTTTAATTGCCTTCAACCTTCATAAATTTAAAACCTTCCCAACCCCTACTATCACACTCCTAACATCTCCTAAACAGATGATGCTAACCACATATTCTCAAATCTAAAACAAGAAGAACCCCAAGAAAACAACTCACAATCCAACATAATTGGCCAATGATCAGAAACAACTCTAGCTAAGGCAACCTGTCTCACATGCGAAAACAACTCTTCCCAATCAAGAGAAAATAAAAGCCTATCAAGCCTACAACAAACAACATGCTCCTGAAAATTAGACCAAGTAAACCTGGCATTATTCAAAGGAACATGCCTTAAAAAACATTCTCCAATAAAATGATTAAAATCCCTCATACTCCTAGTCACTCTTCCCCCACCAAATTTGTCATCTACGATCCCAATCACATTGAAATCCCCTCCCAAAACCCACTTCGGACTACACAAACCAAAAAGACTAAACAATTCATCCCAAAAATCCCTCCTGACTCTGGGTGTATTAGGACCATAAATACCAGAAAACCACCAATCAGAACCATTGAGAGATTTGAATTTTACAGAAACAGTAAACACTCCACAAACCACCTCTAAAGCTGAAACAACTCTCTCGTCCCAAAAGATCAAAATACCTCCTAACCTACCACAAGATGGCAGAAAAGACCAACCTTTATACCTAAACCCCCAAATACTCTTAATAATTCTCCTATCAATGACTTCTAACTTAGTTTCTTGAAAAACAATAATATCTGGGTTATGTTTACACAAAAAATCCTTTATAACACTCCTCTTTCTCTTTGAACCAAGACCTCTCACATTCCAACTAATCATCTTCATTTAAAACCTACTCCACCCTTACCAACTTTGCTTGCACTAGGCCCATCATAATTGATATTTGATCGGAGACCTTTCAACTCCCTAATACCCTTCCTAGAAACAGCCTCATTACCCTCTCTCAATCTTGAAACCCCATTGCCTTTACCTACCACTCTACACTTCTTTTTAACGAGAGACAAATTCTTCCTACTTAAAAACACTTTCAACTGATTCCACCCTTCCTTATCAAGATTAAAGGAATCTAACTCATTAGAGTCAACACCCCACTCTCTGACCTCACTGCCCAAACTCTCTTTTTTAATTTAAAAACCTCCACCATCTGCTCCCCCTCCACTAAACTCTCATTCTGCTGAACTAACAAAGGCTCAATGTTTTCCCTTTGTAGAACTAATTCTTTACCCACACTATTATCAAAAGTTTCATTATGGCAATTAGCATTTAGAAGAACCTCAATTCTAGGAGAAGAAACTCCACCAGAAACCATATTCAAATTATTCTCAACAGGGACTGAATCAAATTTTGGACCAACACCCTCACCGACTGTCCTCAACAGAATAACCTCTTTGGAAACCCCCAACTCTCTCCCTTCATCCCCCATGGAATTTGCCAAATGCCCCTCAAAGTTATTAGCATTATTAACATGAACAATTTCAAGAGAACATACCTTTGAACAAATTGTATATATTCTCAACACTTGAATAATGTAATTTTCCGAAACAATGATAGCCCGATCTCTACTGTGCTTTGGATGATTACATGCAAGACTTTCATTACAACAAGTAGACTAATGTTCTAGTCATTTTCAACAACTTTTCAAATTCCAAAGGGTTTTAAAAGATCAAAATCCAAGTTAAATTTAGCGAAATCTGAAGGCCCAAACCGAGTAGATGTAAAAATCCAAAAAGGTGCAACATGCCAACTAGTCAACCTAACGTTGTCCTTACGGACCTTACCCTTGAGGAGTTTTGCTCTCCTCTAGTGGTTAAAAGAACTGGACCTTTCATCTTTTTGAAGGTTTGTCCGATTTACATGAATTCTTTTGCTTCCATTCTTGGACTTCATGTTTACGATCTTGACCCTTTATTCGTGATGACTTAGTGGAGTTGGGAGCTCTGGCTATGACATTCAAGCCCTTGGGAAATCAAGAGGAATTGACATTCTTGCTCTATCGTCACCATAGGTACTTGGTATTTGCCTTCCTACTTAGTCATTTCCTTCATACTAATGGTAATCCTCAAGCTCCCATGGAAATTTGTGTACTAATTCCCTATCCTCATAAGCCTCACAAGGTTGTCCCCGTGATTTTGGTTGAGAGTTTGAAAGGAATGTTGTCCGTGAAAATTTGGATGCCCCATTTTTTGGGAGCCCATTTCTTCTCCAAATGTGGTGCTCGATAAGATGAAGATGTTGTCTAGACCCAAGGTGACGAATTATGAACCAAAGCATTATCGAAAGAGGAACATGCAAAGGAGAAACTGAGAGTTGTACGCTAGGGAGCTTAGTGACTACACTGACCGGAGCGCATTTGAAAAGAAAAAAGATACGGGACTAGGATAGGCAATCAAGAACTTTGCTATATGTCACAATCAAGAACTTTGCTATATGTCTCTTTATTTTTAAAGGGACTACATGGTGCGGACACTAGACCTAGACCTCAGGTCACGCAGGTTTATGAGCGCCGCCGACGTCGTTGGGTAGCACACCCGGTGACCTTATGGCTGGACATGATGGATTATTAGAGGACCGGAGGATTTTTGTTTCCTTTTTATGACTATTTTTATTTTATTTGGGTTATTTAGATTTTATTTTGCTTATTATGTTTTATTTCCTTATTTGGATGTAATTGAGCCTATTTAAAGTTCTTAGTTTTAGGGTTTACAGACACTTGATTACTATTAAAAATTTGAGACTTACGTTTGGACTGGTTCTCCAGACAAACCCTAGCTTCTGGCTTCTTTGCTTCTTTGCTTCTTCTTGCTTGTTGCTCCTTTTTCTTCTTTGTTTGCTGAACCGTGAACACTATTACTGTGAATGGTGTGGATATCCTACATCAACTTTGGTATCAGAGCAAATTTAATCCATGGAGCCAAAACCTGCCGCTAATCCTCGCTTCAAGATGCCCCACGAGTTCTTCCCACAAAAGAAAATCATTCCTTACCCCTTTGTCCTTCCTCACAAGATTTTTGAAGCCACCCGCGCTGCCCTTGCAGAAGAACAAGCCCAGAAATCCAAAACCCCCGTTGAACAACCCAAGAAACCCGAGTTCCCCCTTCATTCTCGCCTCTGAAACCCTAGCCGACCCCTCACCTACCCTCTGCCTCCACCGCCACAACAAAAAAAAAAAAAAAAAAGGAACAATCACAAACCACTGTGAACCCAAACCCCAAATCCTTGGAACTCATACCCCCACGAATCCGTACCCACCGTGAACTCAAACTTCAAGTCCTTCGCACCCCACTGTGAAATCAAAACCCACCCCAACCCTCAAATCATACAAACCCATCACCACTGTCAACGACACACCCAAACCCCATCCATTCCACCACCGACATCCCCATATCTGACAAACCCCATCGTCACCACCGGAGGCCACCCACGCCAGAAACCACCCTTGCACAACGCCATCTGAGCCCTCTATCACCACCGTCGAAGAACACCCAGACAACCCCCATTACAGAGTCGCACCCGCGTGCTCATGCACTCCCGTCGACCCCGTGCCACGATTCTTTGTAGCCAACATTTCACCGTCGCCTCAGCGCCGTCGAGCCTCCACCGTCAGACCGCCGGTGATTTTCCCCGTCGAGGCTTGCCGTCAAGCCTCAGCTCTCCCTCCCCCATTGTATCGTGTTTGAGAAGTTTCCAAAAGGCTTTGGTTTAAAACCAAAAGGAAATATGGGCCTTTTGGTTGCGAACAAAGTCTATTCCAATCGTGGATAAGGAGCTGTAACCTTGGATCGGGTTATTCCCATTTCAATTTCAGATCATCTAATCCAAAAGGGAGTTTAATCAATTGGAACCAGAATTTGGACAAGGATATCCCAACCCAGAACAGGCTGTCTCATTGGACTCAGTTTGGACAGAGGTATTCTACTTGCAATTGGTTTATCCTAAACCAGGTTAGTAATATCCCTACCTTGGTTGATTTAATTTGCTTATCTTAAACTGTTTCAATAACTTCGTTTGTGCTTGATTGGAATTCACTGCAAAAAAAAAAAAAAAAAAAGGCCTTTTTCCTTTATTTATTTAGTTTACCCATTTTGCAAACCCACCCCAATTGATTGCCCAATTTGTCCTATTTTCCCTTGAATTGAACCGAATCATGTTCACATGCCTTAAAGCACTCGGTTTGATTTATTAATTGTAGAGCATTGTCACGTTAGTGGTAGTATTTAACTTATTTGGTTAGTTAACACTTTGAATACTAGCACTACCTGCTTGCAACTATTTATTGAATTAGGACTTAGTCTCTGTTATTAAAAGCTTATTGGGCCAAAGTGAGTTGGAATTAAAAAATAAAAAATAAAAAATAAAAAATAAAATAAATAAAAATAAAAATAAAAAATTTTGCTTGTTGGAATTGCTTGCTCAAATCTCAGTGCACTTAGCTACCTCGTAGGATTCTTGTTTCATTGTAGCACCCCATACCTAGTACATCTTTGCATGCACCTACGTAGTGGTCGTGTTATATCTAATCCTGAGTGTCAGTTGGTCATGGGATCGAGTCAAGAGGACTCCCTAAGGAGACTTCTCCAAGATTTGTACACTAAGTTTGATTCTCAGCTTACTGAGGAGCGTGCCAGAACTGACGCTCGATTTGAGTTGTTAGAAGCTTCCGTTACAAAAATTGTCGCTTCCCTAGAAGGTGATAATCGCCAGGAATCGTGATTGACAATACAGATAGAGCACACCCTAGGCCACCTCCTAGAAGACATGAGCAAAATCCTAATCGGCATTACGCTGATTATAGAGACCTTAAGGATCCTGACGACAGAGTTAGGGGAACAATCAAAATTGAAGCGCCTACTTTTGATGGTCGACTCGACCCAAAGATCCGAGAGATGGACTACTTCTTTGAGTGGTATGAGTTGTCGGCCGACCAGAGAGTTAGGTTTGCCAAAATGAAGCTTATTGGTAAGGCTAAACTTTTCTGGGAAAGTACTAAACTCCTACTCGCTCGAAAACACCAGCCTCCTATTAATGATTGGGTGGAAATGAAAGAGAAGCTCAGAGATAAATATTTGCCCCAGTCGTATCAAGGCAACCTACTAGACCAATGGAATAACATAAGGCAAGGGAACCAACCTGCCACTGAGTACATTGCCCAGTTTGATGAGTATATGATGAGATGTGATGTGGTTGAGGATGAGCGTATGATCTTGAGTAGGTTTAAGAACGGTCTTAATGATGACCTCCGAAAGGAACTTGTCTTACGTGAGGTCTCAAATTTAAGCGACGCCTACACCTTCATACAAAATCATGAGTTAGTTGCTAGGCCTCCGTTTTCAAAGCGCACTGAAATTAGGAGCCCATTTCGTTATCCTTCATCTTCAACGCCTAGAACAACAGCCGATTCGCCTCAGGTTAGACCCAACCCTACTCCTGCCCAGTTGCGAAAGAGGTATCAAATCCCTTTGTACCAAATAAGGGTAAAGAAGTGATTGGTGCCCTCCCAGACCAAACTCTCGCATCCAATGCTTCAAGTGCCATGGTTTCGGGCATGTATCCTCCAGTTGCCCCACCAAAGAGACCTTATATATAGAAGGTCCGAATCATGAGGGAACTGAAGAAGAGTTGGACGAGCAGATATATGAACCTGACATAAAACCATATTGATGATCTCAATGATGAGTTTAATGACTCTAGTCATCAACTTACAATGGGCGTAGTCAGGTGTGCCTTAGCGTAATCTAAGGAGAATGATGACTGGAGACGGACTGCAATTTTCCACACTTACATCAAGTGCGGAGAAAAAGATTACAAGGTGATCATAGATAGCGGGAGTTGTATCAACGCTGTTTCATCTAGCCTTGTCTCTCGTCTGGGTTTAAAATCCATGCCCCACCCTAGTCCCTACAATGTCTCCTAGGTTGACACCTCATCCATAACCATTAAAGAGAGATGCCTTATTCCTATTCAGTTCCTTTCTTATAAGGACCAAATATGGTGTGATGTTGTCCCCATGGATGTGGGCCATATCATTTTAGGGCGCCCATGGCTTTTCGATTTAGATGTTACCATTTATGGTCGCTCTAACTCGTGCTCGTTTGTCTTGGGCAGAAAATCAAGCTTAACCCTCTACAGCCCAAACCTACCAACAAGGGTCAAAAGAAAGACATGGTTAAAGAGAAAGGTTTACACATCATTAGCCCCAAAGAGATCGAAAAAGAAGCAAATCTAGGATCTCTTGTATTTGCCCTAATCGCTAAGGAAGTCCCATCTATTACTCATAAAGAGCCACCTGAAGAAGCTATCCCTATGCTTCAACAGTTTCAAGACCTTTTCCCTGAGGACCTCCCAGATCAACTACCACCAATGCATGACATTCAACACGCAATTGATTTTGTTCTAGGAGCAGCACTCCCAAACTTGCCCCACTATAGAATGAATCCTACAGAGCATGCTGAGTTGAAGAGGCAAGTAGATGAACTCTTGAGAAAGGGATTTATTCAGGAAAATTTAAGTTCATGTGCCGTACCCGCACTACTAACCCCCAAGAAGGATGCATCATGGAGAATGTGTGTGGACAGCCGTGCAATCAACAAGATTACGGTGAAATACCGTTTTCCAATCCCTAGGCTTGATGATATGCTAGATATGATGGCCGGAGCCAAGATCTTTTCAAAGATAGATTTGAAAAGTGGCTACCACCAAATTCGAATTCGTCCCAGAGATGAATGGAAAACGGCCTTCAAGACCAAGGATGGTCTTTATGAATGGTTGGTCATGCCCTTTGGGTTATCCAATGCTCCTAGTACTTTTATGAAAGTCATGACACAAGTACTTCGACCTTTTATGGGTAAATTCCTAGTTGTGTACTTCGATGACATTCTTATCTATAGTAATTCTAAGGAGCAACACTTAGGCCATCTCACACAAGTGTGTTAAGCCCTACAAGAGGCCAACTTATATGCTAATCTTAAGAAGTGTTCATTCTTCACTACTAGTGTTATCTTCTTAGGGTTTGTAGTATCCTCTGAAGGAGTATCGGCTGACCCACAAAAGGTACAGGCGATAGTAGAATGGTCTGAGCCCAAGAATATCCATGAGATTCGAAGCTTCCATGGGCTCGCTACTTTCTACCGTCGCTTCATCAAAGGGTTTAGTGCTATAATGGCCCCCATTACTGATTGTCTCAAGAAAGGGGAGTTCCAATGGACCACAGCAGCCGCTAAAGCCTTTGTGGAGATTAAGAAGAGAATGACTGAAGCGCCAGTTATGCGCCTCCTAGACTTCTCAAAGGTGTTTGAAGTAGAGTATAATGCATCTGGGTTAGGTATAGGAGGAGTGCTCTGTCAAGAACAGCACCCAATTGCCTATTTTAGTGAAAAACTAAATGAGGCGAAGCAAAAGTACTCCACCTATGACAAGGAATTCTATGCTGTAGTGCAGCCTTTGAAGCACCTGCTGCCTAAAGAATTCATTCTTCACTCTGATCATGAAGCTTTAAGGTATATCAACACTCAGAAAAAGTTAAACTTTAGACATGGTCGCTGGGTTGAGTTTTTACAAGCTTATACCTTTGTACTCAAACATCAATCCGGAGTTGAAAATAAGGCAGCTGATGCCTTGAATCGCCGTGTTTTGTTACTTTCCATGATGAAAGTACAAATCACTGGGTTTGAACGCCTCAAAGAAGAATATGAGTCATGCCCAGACTTTGGCGATGTTTACCAAGTCCTACAAGATGAACAGACCCTTGAAGTTGATGGGTTTATTCTTCAGAACGGGTATCTGTTCAATGGTAACAAATTGTGTATCCCACGTTCATCAGTGAGAGACTTTATAGTGTGGGAATTACATGCAAGTGGTCTATCACGTCATTTTGGGCGAGACAAAACTATTGAAGAGGTAGAGCGCACCTTCTATTGGCCTAGTTTGAAGAGGGATGTTGCCAAAATTGTGAGTCAGTGCCGTACATGTCAATTGGCAAAACATAGGAAACAGAATACCGGCCTCTACACTCCACTACCTATGCCCGATTGTCCATGGCAAGATGTGAGCATAGATTTTGTTCTAGGTCTTCCACGTACCTTTAGGAAACATGATTCTATTCTTGTGGTCGTGGATCGTTTTTCTAAAATGGCTCACTTCATCCTTTGCTCTAAGACAGCTGATACTTCCTATGTTGCCAAATTGTTCTTCAATGAAATTCATGAGTTACTTTTGGCCTTCCCAAAACCATAGTGTCTGATAGGGATGTCAAATTCATGAGTTACTTTTGGAAAACACTTTGGCATTTGTTAGGCACAAAGCTGAAATTCTCCACCGCCTATCATCCTCAAACTGATGGTCAAACTGAAGTTGTTAATAGAAGTTTAGGCAACCTCTTGAGGAGTTTGGTAGGTGACAATAATAGGAATTGGGATTCCATCTTACCCCCAGCTCAATTTGCATACAATAGCTTTATCAATAGGTCTATAGGCATGAGTCCGTTTGAGGTTGTGCATGGTTACAAACCTAGGAAACCTTTAAACCTCCTCCCTATGTCTCCTCATGTTAGGACATCTGAATCAGCTGAGGCATTTTCCCGTCATGTTCATGATTTGCACCATAAGATTAGCAAGCGCATTCACGCAAGCAATGAAAAATATAAAACACAAGTTAACTCACATAGGCGCTATATAGAGTTTAATACTGGAGACTATGTTATGATTCGAGTTAGGCCTGAGCGGTTTTCTTCTGGAACTGCTCGGAAATTGCAAGCTCGTAGTGCTGGGCCATTTAAAGTGTTATCACGGGTTGGACCCAATGCTTATGTTATAGACTTGCCATCTGACTATGGGATTAGCTTTACTTTTAATGTTGAAGACCTTGTTGCTTATAAAGATCCCATAACTATACCTGATGAACCTTTTGTTGACCTTCCCCAACTCCCATCTACTAATATTGTTCCTGTTTCCCCTCCCCTCACTTTTCGACAAGCACAAAAAGATTTTATTGATGCTATTTTGGATGAGCAAATTGTTTCTACTAGCGATGGCGGATTCCAGCGTTTCTTGGTTCGTTGGCGAGGCCGTCCTGAGTCAGACTACACATGGATCACGCGTGATGACCTCCAGCAGCTCGATCCAAATTTATGGGAGTACTATCAGAGTCGACAGGAGCCACACGCGACGGAGTCGCGTTTTCTTCACCCCGGGGGAGTTGGTGCGGACACCAGACCTAGACCTCAGGTCACGCAGGTTTATGAGCGCCACCGACGTCGTCGGGTAGCACACCCGGTGACCTTATGTCTGGACATGATGGATTATTAGAGGACCGGAGGATTTTTGTTTTCTTTTATGACTATTTTTATTTTATTTGGGTTATTTAGATTTTATTTTGCTTATTATGTTTTATTTCCTTATTTGGATGTAATTGAGTGTTGGGAATCTAACTAGGGAGGAAAACTACAAAGGGCGGAATTAAAATTTTCCTACGATTCCCAAACCCATGAATCCGATTATGCATAATACAAAAACATAAACCCTAACTACCAAGAGAGTTGGGATTACTTACAGTTGATTAATGTCTTCTCCTTTATGCTCCAAACTTTGTCTTCTCCTTTTTGCTCCAAGCTTTGTCTCCGGACAGCGGTGAATGAGCAGCCCAAGTGTGCTGCCTCCAACGGTATCCACACCTAGCTTGAGCTTGAAGTCCTTTCCTTCTTCTTCCTTGTTGTTGCTAGAGGTGGAGAAGAAAGAGAAAGAGAGAGGGAGAGCTGTAATTTTCAGCCAGCCCTTGGGGAGGAGTGATTGTGATGATGTCATCACCTTATAGTGGGCATTATATAGCCCACTAATAGGGCCGGCCAAGGGGGGATTCCAAACCCTAATCTAATTTGTGTAATTACTCTTAATTACACAATTAACCCACTAGTTTGCATCAAATACAAATTAGCCCCTTAAAGAACTTTTCTTTAATCACTTATACCCTTTCTCTCATAGACAATCAAGCTCTCTTAGCATGATCAGTGTGTGACCCATTGGGTTCACATCATCAAGTAGTAGGAACAGCACAAGTTGTGCACAATGGAACACTTTCCATTAAGGGTCTAATTGAAAGTCCTTTCAATTCCCTAATTGATTATAACTCATTTATATCAATTAGGGCTTCTACTAACCATGAGTAACACCTAGCATATGGCTCATGGTGTGGTCCTTAATGAGGTGAATAGTCATTTACAAAGAACCCTTCTGTTATAGTTTACAGGTTACAATTCCATCCTTCCATCAACACAATGTCTCCAATTGAACTAATAGGACATGGAAGTCTGTCAAGTCCCTAGTTCAATTACTTTATACTCATTCATTAATATTAACTCAATGATGAACTTATGGAAACTCCTTTCCATATTCATTCTACCATGGGCCCATGGATTTAATGAGTTATATTCAATGAATGCTGTATGAGACATTCACTCTCTTTTTCCTGAGAGTGATGGATTCCTTGTTGATCACTCACATGCCTTCACACACATAGCAGTAGGGCCAATGAACACCCTTACAGACCCCTGAATAGGATCTGCACTTAGTGTTATCAAACTTCTAAAGCTACATGTATAAGACAACCATGGTGTCTCAGGTCTAAGGATTACTTGTACCACTATAACAATGAGAAACTGATTGACAGGCAGGTTAAAACTCCATTCAGTTTATCTCATATCTTTGGTCACATTCAGTGTACCTATTCTGATAATAGGCACCCACTTGTTGGTTGTAGTGTCTCCACACAAATAGCTTGAGACTAGCTATCCTCCTATAGAGTCAACCTAACAAGTGCTAGTCCTATGGTTCATTACTGTCCATCATAGTGAACCTTCAACTAGGAATGATTTAAGAGTTTAGTACAGAGATATATTTACAGTCTCAAAATTACAACCCTTTGTAATTTCATATTCTCAACTCTAACTCCATGGACATATTATGTAAATATAAATGATGCATATAAACATAATAGAATAAGCCCTTTTATTAAATCAATAATAAACGTGACATATATAAATGAAATCAATTGATTGTTCCTAATCCCTAAACAATCATCTCCATGATTGGCTCTAGGGCATAATCCTAACATTGAGCCTATTTAAGGTTCTTAGTTTTAGGGTTTACAGACACTTGATTATTATTAAAAATTTGAGACTTACGTTTGGACTGGTTCTCCAGACAAACCCTAGCTTCTGGCTTCTTTGCTTCTTTGCTTCTTCTTGCTTGTTGCTCTTTTTCTTCTTTGTTTGCTGAACCGTGAACACTATTACTGTGAATGGTGTGGATGTCCTACATCACTACATGTGGGAGATCTTATCCTCAGAGGCATCTCATGACTCCATATAACCATCATCATCATCATCTAGTGAAGTACTCTTATGGTCTGTTTGGATGAGGCATTTGTAGGAGGGATTTGGGCTTAGATGTATTTGAATGACAATTATGGTGGTGGCAGTAGTAGCGGATAAGGGATTCAAATGTGAAATCCCATCTTAACCCAATCCCTTTTGCAAATCCTTCATTCAAATGCACCATTAGCTCAATTTATAAGGACCATCTGTAAAGGCCACAGGTGAAATTCCAAGCCAGTCTTGTCTTGCATTACCCAATCCACTTCATATAGATATGACAAGTCGAGGCAAAATTTAAGATACTCCATAGATAGTCAACAGATTTGGGATAGGTTGCTTTGCTCCAAATTTCCAGTAGAGCTAAATTGGCCAATGAAAGGAAAAAGCATCCAGTCCCATCAAATTAACATGTGACCACCCAACGAGGAAAGAACAATCTTCCCATGCGTCCACCATTGTATGAACCAAAGGATGTCATCCCAAGTTAAGTCATTCAGCCATTCACACCAATCGCGCAGGGTTATGTTGTTAAATTAGTTCAGCTTATGACTTAAGTAATGCTTTGGTTCATAATTCCTCAAGTAAGGTACAATCAATATCTTCAGCCATTCAAACAACAATCACACTTGGAGAAGAAGTGGGCTTCTGAAAATGGGGCATCTGGATCTTCATGTACGGCATCATGGCCATTCTAAGTCGCAAACTCTTAACTAGAATTATGGGGGAAAAAGTTGTGAGACTTACAGAGATAGGGAATTAGTTCACAAATTCCTATGGGAACATGGGGAGTATCATTGGTAAGAAGGAAACGACCGACTAAGAAAAAGGCAAATACTAGGCACCTATGATGATGACAGAGCAAGAATGTTGAGTCCCGTTGATTTCCCGGGATATTAACTGTCATAGTCAGAGCTCCCAATCCACCAAGTTATCATGAACAAAGAGGCAATATTCATTAATCGTAAGTCCAAATAAGGCAATGAAAGAATTCATGTAACCTGGGCAAACATCCAAAAAAATGAAAGGTCCAGTTCTTTTAATTGCCAGAAGAGAACAAAAATCCTCAAGGGTGGAGCAGAATTCATTGAGATTGAAGCAGAAGAGAAGATATGATGGATCCCAAAAGTGTGCAGCAGCTCACAAGATAGTCCACTCTTACAAGTTCAGGTATGTTGGGTGGCCAGATATGGTAATTGGGTTACAGATGAGATTGCTAAGAGGACCACTTTATCTCTACAGCCTTATAGAAGGCCTTTTTATCGTCCTTGAGGCTGTTTTTTGAGGGTCTGTTTCGTTTTGTAGAGGGTTGTTTTGTTTTGTTTTGTAGAACCCAGTTTTCTGTTGCTTGATGTTTGGCTTAGGGAGATGTTCTTTTGTTTTATTGAAGTTGGATTTGTGTTTGCATTTTCAGGATGAACTCTTCCTCCTCTCGATCGTATATCTTTCCTTTTGTTAACAAAATTTGCATTTCTTATCCCAAAAAAAAAAAAGGATCCCATCCGATGTGTAAGGAAGTTGTTTGGGGTCTCCATCGCTACTTTAGATGTATGTATGATAATTATTCTTGAGCGAGTGCTGTGTGGGGGACCAAGAGGGTATTCCCACACTTGCAACTCAAGATCTTGTAGAATAAGTCGTTCGTGTGGGGTGACCAAAGGGGTATGTGCACACTACAAGACTCAAGCTCTTGAACTCCTCCAAATGAGTGCTTGTTGATGCCACCAAATGAGGGGGAAGGACTTCTATTTATAGGCAAGGGTTGGTGGGGATAAATGGCTAACAACTGAATAAATGTGCAAACGTCTCAATCTGGGTCAATTAACCAAGATTTAAGGGAAATTAGCTCACTAGGGTCAAAAATGCAATTTTGAAGGAAGAATGTTTTTACCTTCCAATTGAGTTATTTTTGTAATAAAAAACCTTCCAAAATTTGAACATTTAAATCATCAATTAGAAGCTTGATTGACTCAAATGAGACCTTCAATTGGGAAAACAAGACTCGATTCAAAGGTATTTTTCCAAAAACCAATGCATGGACTCAAGAAGGCCCTAAATGGATCATCCTTGACCAACTCTAGTCAAAAGCCAACCAAATCTCAATTCGATGTTACAAATGACATCCTTAGGCTCAAATGAACACAATG
Source organism: Liquidambar formosana (assembly GCA_039720395.1). Classification (NCBI taxonomy): domain Eukaryota; kingdom Viridiplantae; phylum Streptophyta; class Magnoliopsida; order Saxifragales; family Altingiaceae; genus Liquidambar; species Liquidambar formosana. The sequence continues at coordinate 25,469 of JBBPBK010000087.1, read as the reverse complement.
AAACAAATGTGAAACATGAATTTGACAAGTTAAATGACCAAAATGCCCTTGTCGAGTACTCTGCTATATTTCTCCTTCAAAACTCAACCGAATTTGCTCCAGAAACTCATCAAAAATTCCTTAGAATGTGTAGAACCCAATCGAATTGACAAAACATGAAATGAATACAAAAACTCACATGTGATGATAGCCTCAAGGGGCAAAATTATGGAAATGAGGTGTCTACACCGACATAGGGAAGTTAGACACATTCCCTAAGATATGTAGAACCCAACGCAACTAACGAAACATGAAATGGATGCAATACCTGCATGTGATAATAGCCTCAACATGCGAAAGTATGAAAATGGCGTATCTACAATGACTTAGGCAAGTTATACATACCATACCAAGGTCATGTATTCTTGCTATGTTCCACACGTGTACTTCACACATCAACAATTAGGATAATCATCTATATGGGAGGAATGCCTTACTAATCAAGATAACTACAGTATCCAATCCGATGATATATAAAATCAAATTCTGAAGATTTTGCAAAGATGTAAGTGTATTTGGAATGGTCTATTACCTCGTTTAACACCAAGGTCTGAAGAACTGAATGAAGAGGTATCATGGGCATGCTTGAATTCCTGCAACTCCTTGAAGTTCATCCATGGCTTCACCCAAACTTTTGCTTCATATATCTTCTTCTTACCAGCATCAATTGCTTCCAAAGTAAGATGGTACATCTTTCCAGTAACCACTTGCTCTTTAGCCTTCAACACCCTCGCAAACTCAAGAAGGGCATTCTGTACAAAGCATTCAATGTAAATGGAAACATAAGGAGCTTACACAAAACAATTTAGAAAATATGGGTAATTTTAAAACTGGAACAACTAAAAGATCTAAAAGAACTCGACGCATATTTAAATATATATAATAAATATGTTTATATATCAAAATATTTTTTAAACTATGAAACAGTATCAATCACATCAAAATATTTCTGAAATTATGAGACAGTATCACAGTATAAACCATATTAAAATATTTCTGAAATTAAGTGACAGTATCAATCACATAATTCACAAAGAAAATGTCACTCAACAACCCCACCCCCCCCCCCCCCCCCACCCAAAAAAAAAGAAGAAGAAGAGTTACTAAATTTGAATAATAAAACAAATTATAACTGCAAAAGGTCATTTCACATTCAACTTAGATTTAAAAACTTCATATCCAGAAGTCAAAGTTTACTCTGTTTTGGAATTCACTATGTTAGTTGGGTAACCATAACAAATTTTCTGTGTACCCAAAATGAAAAAAAAGTGTCCATTTTTTTGGGGGTAAATAGTTTTGAATTTAATAATACATCATCAACATGATAATATTACGAAGAAATTTAGAAACCCAAATATATTGTTTATGTGCTACTCCGTATTATCTACCACCAGGCTCTATACTGTAATGAATTTGTTATTAAAAATAAATAAATAAAATAGCAACTATTTTTTTTTTTTTTTTGATAAGGTAAATATGTATTGATGATCAAAAAGGGCTTGGCCCATGTACATAAGCCATATACAAAGAGTAAGCACTAACCCCTAACAAGTTTAAATGAATCCACAAAATTTATAAGAGAAAGATTACAAGTATTGGTATGACTAGAATACCACATAAACAGAGACTTGAGTAACGATGAAAATAGCAGCTATTATTGAAAATATGAATCCAGAGAGATTAAAAAATCCATACAAAAGAGGACAAAAATACTATACACAGAGACCTCCTCTTGACCAACTAATAAATTACAAAGCAAGTAGCAACCCCACACAAGATAAGATCCTTTATGTAAATTTATACCTGTGTATGGATTAAACAAACTAGTAAACCCCACAACACATATGAGATCTAGTCGAAGTTAGAGAGACAGATATGCATATACTATCCCGTAATATGACGCCGTCTGTGGGCAATACGCGCGCATTCAGGCACACGCGCGTCGTCCACAGACGGCCGTGATTTATTTATTGAGATCGAATTATAGAAAAGAAGTAAGACCTCTTTCTTGTTATGCTCGTCGACGGCGAATCGAGCGAGGCTTTCAATCTCAGCGCTGTTTTGCATTCCTTTACAATCGTGAATCCCTCCAAGAGTTGTCTTCCTCGTCGCCATCTCTATATGACCGTCCTCTCTGCAAAGCCCTAGCTCACCGAACGAACAAAGCACCACCACAACAACACTCAATAAAACCACACAAAACCTATTCACCTTCATTGTCTCTCTTTTCCTCTCCTGTCCTCTGCTCTTTATTCCCCTAAAAAGGATTTTGGAATTTTGGATAGCTTTGATTCTTTCAGTTTACCTGTTGCGTGTTGCAAAGACAGTAGAAACCAAACAGTCCAATATTTGCTTACAGTGGTGATGTGGATATATACACTGTGAATGGTAGTTGGAAACTTTAGCTGCTACGGAAAGGCTAGTTTGTAGTATCTCCATGAAGTGGGTCGGGTTTATTCGACATCCAAATCCATTTATGAATTATGACCTTGGCAGTTTGGCAACAATTTCAACAAAAAACCCGAGGATACGCCCGGATTAAATGGGTTTGGATAATATTTTAACGGCCGGGTCGATATTTGTTACCCAATAAGAACCCGATTGTAAACGGGTTATGTCAGGTTGACAAAAAGGACCCATCCGAACCCAATTAAAAATGGAAAAAATAAAACTATAATCCTATTGTGAACCCATTGAGACCCGGTTAAAAAACATGATCATGATTTCTTTCACATCGGATCTGATTATGTATGTTTGGAAAGCTTATGAAGAGTAATATGGCTTTGATACCATTGTAAACTAAGAGAAGGGTGTCCAAAATAACTTCAGGAGTAATGCACCCATAAGTTCATATGTCTTTACTTGGATTACTAGTCCCCACGTGATCATGAATCGCATAATGCACCATGTTGTCAATAGAATACGTTATTGGAGTCTTTCTTATAATATTCACACTCCAAATCCTAAGACACTAATTAATCATGGTAGCCTTAAGGAGATTGAGAGAGAGAAAGAGTGAACAATTAAATTTTTGAAGTTTCACCCACATGTATACTCTTGAGATTTTTGAAGTTTCATCCACACTCTAACTTAACATTTTTATTGTGTATTATTTAGATTTTAATATCCATAGAGATATGGTCCAACATATAGTGTGAATGGGGAATTATCATTAGCCACCGCATCCATTACTTATTAGTTATTACTTCCCAACTCAAATTCAAATATATGGTCTTATCATTTTGCCCATATGGATGTTTCATGGGTCAGGTATTGGATCTGATTGGATCCGATCCAACTTCCAACAAAATTAATATTTTCAGTCTTTACATTTGATGATATCATATGGTAAGGATAAAGAAAAGGAAAGGAAAGGGCAAAGGGTAGTTTAGGGTGGGGTGGGATTAGGTTAGTCCAATGTAACGAAAAAGAAAGAAAAAAGGATGGGGAAATTGACGATTAGTTCACTTTTCGGTAAAATATTGGCAATTAATCTAGTAAGAGTTTTTCTAAGTCAATTAGTCATTGGAATTGAAACTTATTTATCAATTAATCACACATTTTTTAAAAATCCCTACTTTACCCTTATTATTACTAAGCACTCCCTTTTTTGTTATTAAGGTCACCCTTTGTAACTTACTTAGCTTTTTAATATTTTAATTTTTAAAAATTTATAACTTACAATATACATATCCATTTTTAAAAAAAAATATATTTTGGAATCTACTCATCGACATCTTCAAAAAAAGATCCATATTGATTAGGTAATTATTAAAAAAATTAAAACCGTAAAATTTTACTACTTGATGAATTAATAAATTTTATAGTGAAGTAGTAAAATTTTAGAGTGAAATAGTAAAATTTTACTATTTTATGAAGTAAATTTACAATGAAGTAGTAAAATTTTACTACTTTACCAAGTCTTTTACAACCTGTGATGACCTGAATTTTATAAATATATTTATGATATTTATTTGATCCTATGTGTGCAACTTCACCATAACTTAGGCAAGTGTAGCATAAAATTATGCACCCACCACTTGCATCTGCTTTGGATGTGTGTATATATATATATATATATATATATATATATATGTAAAGAGGGATCATTAGCCGCACCACCACTTCCATTTGCTTCAGATATATATATATATATGTTAGAGGGATCATTAGCCGCACCCATAGCCGCACCCACCACTTGCGTTTGCTTTGGATATATATATATATGTATAGAAGGATCATTAGCTGCACCTACCACTGGCATCTGCTTTGGATATATTTATATGTATAGAGGGATCGAGACAGAGAGTTAGAGAAAGAGCAACAGAGAGAGGGAAATTGAGGAAGAACAGAGGAGAAAAAAAAAGAGTGGTCTGGTAGAGGTTTTTGGCTGAGTTCGTGGAGCTCTCTTAGTGAGGTAAAATCCTCACCTCCTCTATCATTGATTTCATATATATATATATATATATATATATATATATATATATGTATATATAAATATCACGTACTGTGTATATATATATATATATATATGTATATGCAATTTTATTTTTTTATGTTATTCTTAGAAAGGATGATCATATTTTATGTTTTTGGGACCAAGGAACACCATGGTAGTGTCAAATTTTAGAGAAATTGACTGTAGGTTGAAGTTTTAGAAATTTTAGAATTTTGGATCATGAAAACCCGAAACTTTAGGCTTAAAAACGAATATGATTTTATAGGACTCTGAATGAACAATTTATAGTCGCACGTAGTACTCCGCATGAGCTTCGATTCGACACTTGAATCACTGAAAACGGTTAAGAAACAAGAGAGATATTAATCGTCGAAGTTGGCCCGTTGAACACACGGTGTAACCCGGTTACACAATTCAACCCGCGGGAGGTTGAAGATGACCCCATAGGTCTATGATCCTGTGTGGGTGCATCTGTGTACCTTACCGTGTTCTCACGCATTTAAAAGCCATACGATAATCATATGAACCCCAAATTTGACCGTTGTACTCGTCTTGGAGGGCCCTACCATGTGGGACCCTTAGTTGACCATTTTGACCAAGTTTGACTGTAGTTTGACTTTTTGGCCAAATTAATATTTATTAAAAAATTCCAGAAAATATCAGAAAATTCCAAAAATTACAGAAAATTCCCAGAAATTATAAAGAGTGTTTTAAAAATTATTTTGATGATTTTGGGACCATAGTTCACTGTTAGAAGGCCAATAGTAATTTTTGAGTGCGTTATATTTATTTTGAAATTTACTTAAAGATTACGTATGCATAATTATCAGATTTTATCGGTCCTCGGGAGGACCCTAGGGAGCATTAACGCTGCATTCGCATTTTCAGTGTCTATCACGTGGTTTTGGGTTGGTATTGCTCGCAATTGAGGTAGGAAATGTGGCTTCTTTACATTTAATATGGTGTTGTTCTATAAATGTGATTTTAAATGCTTTAATGATATTTTTAGATTTTCCCACTGATTTATAACCAAATATTTTTATTACTTGTTCAAAATTTAGGGAATCCTTCAATATATCATTTGATACGACTGTTTTATATTGTTCCTTAAAGATACATGGTTATATACTCGTTTAAATGTTATTGTGAAATATCTGTTAAATGTGTGGAATTTTCATGATACTTGGATCTTGGAAAAATGCTTTATAAATGTTGTTTACTTGGAAATGCTTTAGAAATGTTATTGAAATTCTAGAAATTTATCAAACATGTTTATGGATACTTTTGGACACTCGGATATTTATTTGAATGATGGAAAATGTTTTGGATATATGGACCTTGGGTCTTGGTATGCATCAAACGGGTGGGGGCATCACAATGAAGTGGTGTCCTGCGTTGAGAATACTCCGCGAATAGCAAGCAGGGTAAAGTACCCTTGGGTGAAAGACCCTGAAGCCCTCGAGGAAGAACGCCGCGTAAGTGTTGGTTATTTTCGTGCTTGGCTGAGCCGGGGGTTGACGTGACGACGTAACCTGTGATTAGCGACGGTTGATGTATGGTTTGATCCCATAGTCTTGGGAATTGGAGATACTATGAGAATTTTGGGAAATTAACTCAAAACCCACATAAAGTATTGATTTGTGACTGATATTTGATTTTGAGTTATTAAATAATTTTAATTCATATACCATGTATCTGCACATATATTAATTGCATAGAATCCACACATATTTCCTATTGGGCTTTGCAGCTCATCCTATTATCATTTCAGATGATCAGGTGATGAGTGAGGGTTTGCCGATGGCGGATGCCTAGTGGCATAATCTGAGGTTGGAACTTGAAGGTGGCATACTAACATAGTCATGGATGAGGATAGATGCACGTGCATTACATAGAGACTATGTTATTTTGATGTATGGACATTTCTATTATTATTATTGTTATTACCATTATTACTTAATGAACCTTGAATAGTTTGAATCCAACCTATGTGCCAGGGATGTTGGCATTATTTTGGGACCATATATTATTATGGGCATGATGTGTGAGCATAACATTTCATATTAATTATTTGGGTATTATTGATGAGCTGGCACCATTATTATTAAAAATATTAAAAAAAAAAAAAAATACACGTGGATTTGACTAAGTCTTCCGCAACTTTTATACTCTGACTTATCCACGTGTACACCTTTTTACTTTGACTTTTATCCACGTGTCGACTCTCCGAGTCGGGGCGTGACAATTTTTGGTATCAGAGCTCATTAGTAGATCCGAATTGGGATTACATGCACTTCATATGTGTCAGTTAGGTGAGTTAGAAGTGTCTCATGCATCATACATATGCTTGTGGGTAGACATCAAGAAATTAGAGGAATATTACGATTTTATTAACATTTTGACGTGATTTTTGTAACTTACACAATCCCAGTTGTTTTTTTTTTTTTTTTTTTAACGTGAGTATTTGATAGATAGTTTCGAATATTTACTAAATGATTTTTATAGGATGCCACGTGCTCGAGATAGATCTTCTCCTGAGCCTTCTCACACCTCACAAGCTAGAACTAGAGGTGGAGTTTCCGCTCCTCATACTGAAGAAAGGGGCGATATGACTGATGCTATACGGGAGTTGACTACCCTATTGCAACGTCAGAACGAGATACTTCAGCAGCCTACTCTTAGAGCTGCAGTTCCTGACACACAATTAACCAAGGCTACACATTTTCAGAATTTTCGGCGGATGGATCCTCCTACTTTTCGTGGTGAGACAAATCCGCAGGAAGCTGAAATTTGGCTTCTAGAGGTCCACAAGCTACTTAAGATTGTTGGTATACCCGAGGAGTATAAGGTAGAGTTTGCTTCTCATTACCTACGGGGTGATGGTGACTTTTGGTGGCAGCAGGTGGTGCGCTCTCAAGATGTGGGAGCCATGACCTGGATACAGTTTGAGGGTGTGTTTCTAAACCAATATCTCAGAGAATCATATCGAGATAAGAAGTTGCAAGAGTTTCTAAACCTGGTACAAAGGAATCTTTCGGTGGCAGAGTATGATGCACGCTTCACAGAACTTTCTCGTTATGCTACATCTATCGTGGCAATGGAAGCTGACAAAGCAAAAAGGTTCCAATGGGGATTGAGGCCTCAGATTCGAGACCTTGTTGCAGGAAGTAGGATTCGAAATTATACAGAGCTAGTTGACAGCGCCACGGAAGTGGAGGCGACTTTAGAAGACTCCAAGAAGATAAGGGACAAACAGAGAATTAGAAGTGGGGACCAGAAAGATCAGAGCTTTAGCCAGAAGCAGGGTAAGAGTCAGCAATCTGATGGGTATCACTCAGGAGGACGGCGCGTAAATCGAGGTCAGGGTAGCGGTGGTAGTTTTAGTTATGGGTCCTCAGATGGGCGACAAAGGAGTTACCCTTATCAACCTCCTACTCTGCCTGGGAGGAATTTTAGTGGACAAATCATTTGTTATCAGTGCGGACAACCAGGACACATTAAGATTGACTGCCCATCTTTTGGGAACCAACGATCCCCTCCACATACAATGCAATCTGGCTTACAACAACAGCAGAAACAACAACAAAACCAGCGCCAGTTCTCTCGATCACAAGGATCTCAGCAAGCCTCGACTACTCGCCCAATTCAGACCCAACAGCCTAGAGGAGGAGGGCATAGTGCAAATACTACAGGCAGGGTGTTCGCTTTGATCCCACCAGGTGTTGGGACATCAAATGCGGTCGTGGAAGGTACATTTTTTCTTTATAGTTCATGGGTTCGAGTATTAATTGATACAGGTGCCACACATTCCTTTATAGATGTTTCTTGTGCTTCTCGTTTGGGTTTGACATTTGAGCCATTGGGACACGTGCTCAGTGTTGACTCACCAATGGGTGTGGGTATCCAAACAAGTGTGATTTGTCGTTCCTGCTTCATTCGAATTAGTGATCAGGAGTTAACGGTAGATCTCATTGCTCTAGGTATTTCTGGTTATGATGTGATTTTAGGCATGGATTGGTTATCGTCGTACCATGCAATTATTGATTGCTTCCAGAAAAAGGTGACTCTCCATAAAATGGATGGGTCTATTTTACACTTCTACGGAGAAAGAAGTGTTTCTCTTCCTTTTCCTCAATCGAAGAAGATTGCTCGCCGTATTCAAATTGCAGGTCTGCTTAGCTCATTGGCAGCCTTGGAGTTGGAGGAACATGTTGAACTTAAATCGGAAAATATTCCTGTTGTACGGGAATTTCCAGATGTCTTTCCAGAAGAGTTGCCAGGTCTACCTCCTAAAAGAGAGTTAGACTTTACCATTGAGGTATATCCAGGCACATCTCCTATTTTTATTGCTACATACAGGATGGCTCCTGCAGAGCAAGCAGAGTTGAAAAAGTAGCTCTCAGAGTTGGAGAGTAAAGGTTTTATTCGTCCTAGCACTTCGCCATGGGGTGCACCAGTGTTGTTCGTTAAAAAGAAGGACGGTTCTTTCAGATTGTGCGTAGACTATAGGAAGCTAAACAGAGCTACAATTAGGAATCGTTATCCTTTGCCCCGCATTGATGATTTATTTGACTAGTTAAGGGGGTCGCATTTCTTTTCAAAGATTGATTTACGCTCTGGCTATTATCAGCTTCGAGTCAGAGAGGAAGACATCCAAAAGACAGCTTTTGCAACTCGCTACGGGCACTACGAGTTTTTGGTGATGCCGTTCGGTTTGACGAATGCACCAGCAGCATTCATGGACCTGATGAACCGGGTGTTTAAACCATTCTTGGATCAGTTTGTCGTGGTGTTTGTGGACGACATTCTCATATACTCAAAGACGCAAGAAGAGCATGAGAGGCACCTTAGGAATGTGTTGCAAATATTGAGGGAGCATCAGTTATATGGAAAGAGAGAGAAATGTGAATTTTGGCTTCATGAAGTGAAGTTTCTAGGCCACGTGATTACTGAGGAAGGCATCTCAGTAGATCCAGCAAAGGTGGAGGCAATATTTAATTGGGGAAGACCGACCAATGCTACAGAGATTCGCAGTTTTCTGGGATTAGCTGGTTATTATCGTCGTTTCGTCGATAATTTCTCTCGCATTGCTGCACTGTTGACGAAATTGACAAAGAAGGGCGCGAAATTTATTTGGGATGATGCTTGTGAGGAAGCTTTCAAGGAGTTGCAGAAGAGGTTGACTACTGCTCCAGTTCTTATTGTTCCTACTAGTGGTGAGGGTTACGATGTATATTGTGATGCCTCATATCGAGGGTTAGGATGCGTTCTTATGCAGCACGGGCGTGTTGTGGCATACGGTTCTCGACAGTTGAAACCGCATGAGGTGAACTATCCAACACACGACTTGGAGTTAGCAACAGTGGTCTTTGCATTGAAGATTTGGAGATGCTATTTGTATGGTGAGAAATTTGATGTATACTCTGATCATAAGAGTTTGAAGTATATATTTACACAGAAAGAATTGAATATGAGGCAACGTAGATGGATGGAATACCTTGATGATTATGATTTTTCACTTCATTATCATCCGGGTAAAGCGAATGTTGTAGCAGACGCCTTGAGCAGGAAGTCACAAGCAATGATGAGCTGTTTAGCAGTTCAACGGTGGAAGATGTGGGTTGCATTCAAGGATTTTAAATTACACCCCAATAAAGATGCTTTCACAACTCATCTGAGCAATCTAGTTGCACAACCTGATCTCATCACCAGAGTGATAGAGGCACAACAAAACGATCCAGAGTGCATAGCCATTCGTAATTCGATAACTCAGGGTACTGCACCAGAAGGTTGGTTAGTTTCTAGTGATGGCAGTGTACGATTCATGGGCAGGATTTACGTTCCTACTGGTCAGATTCGTGAAGATGTTCTTAGTGAGACTCATCGTTCTAGGTTCTCTATTCATCCAGGCGGTACGAAGATGTATCAGGATCTGAAACGACAATTTTGGTGGAGCGGTATGAAGAAGGACGTCGCAAGATTTGTTTCACGGTGTCTCACGTGCTAACAAGTGAAAGCGGAGCATAAGAGACCAGCAGGTTTACTACAACCATTACCAGTGCCAGAATGGAAGTGGGAATACATCACAATGGATTTTGTCACAGGGTTACCTCGTACACGACAGGGTCATGATGCAGTTTGGGTGATCGTAGATCGGTTGACGAAGTCAGCACATTTCTTGCCTATTCGGGTCGGAGATTCATTGAGTACCTTAAGCCAGTTGTACATTAATGAGATCGTTAGACTCCATGGAACCCCAGTTTCTATTGTATCCGACAGAGATCCTCGTTTTGTCGCCGAGTTTTGGCGTACGTTACATAAAGCTTTAGGAACACAACTTCATCACAGTACGGCTCATCATCCAGAAACCGATGGACAATCAGAGCGTACCATTCAGATTCTCGAGGATATGTTGCGTGCTTGTGTCTTAGACTTCGGAGGTAGTTGGAGTAAACATTTGGCCTTAGCAGAATTCGCCTACAATAACAGTTATCAGGCTAGCATTGGCGTGGCACCGTTCGAGGCATTATATGGGAGACCGTGTCGATCTCCTGTATGTTGGACAGAAGTTGGAGAAAGCAGTCTTCTTGGACCAGAGCTAGTGAAAGAAACAACAGAAAAGATTCAGATCATTCGTGATCGTTTACGCACTGCACAAAGTAGACAGAAGAGTAATGCAGACAAGCGTAGGACAGATTTGAAGTTTCAAGTTGGGGACTTCGTGTTTTTAAAGGTATCACCTAGGAAAGGCGTTTTTCGATTTGGGAAGAAGGGCAAGCTAGCACCGAGATATGTTGGCCCTTTCGAGATTATTGATAAGAAGGGTGAAGTGGCCTACCAGTTGGCTTTACCTTCACAGTTGGGGAATGTACATGATGTTTTTCATGTCTCAATGCTTAGGAAATACGAGCCAGATCCATCTCATGTTCTATCTATACCCGATATCCAGCTCCAAGAAAATGTTACATATGAAGAGCGACCAATTCAGATTTTGGACGTCAAGGAACAAGTGTTGAGGAATAAAGTCATCTCTTTCGTAAAGGTTCTTTGGCAACATCACGGCATCGAAAAAGCAACTTGGGAATTAGAGTCAGATGTTCGAGGAAAATATCCGCATCTTTTCGATTTGGGAGGTTAGTACAAATTTCGAGGACGAAATTTCTTTTTAGAGGGGTAGAATGTGATGACCTGAATTTTATAAATATATTTATGATATTTATTTGATCCTATGTGTGCAACTTCACCATAACTTAGGCAAGTGTAGCATAAAATTATGCACCCACCACTTGCATCTGCTTTGGATGTGTGTGTATATATATATATATGTAAAGAGGGATCATTAGCCGCACCACCACTTCCATTTGCTTCGGATATATATATATATGTTAGAGGGATCATTAGCCGCACCCATAGCCGCACCCACCACTTGCGTTTGCTTTGGATATATATATATGTATAGAGGGATCATTAGCTGCACCTACCACTGGCATCTGCTTTGGATATATTTATATGTATAGAGGGATCGAGACAGAGAGTTAGAGAAAGAGCAACAGAGAGAGGGAAATTGAGGAAGAACAGAGGAGAAAAAAAAAGAGTGGTCTGGTAGAGGTTTTTGGCTGAGTTCGTGGAGCTCTCTTAGTGAGGTAAAATCCTCACCTCCTCTATCATTGATTTCATATATATATATATATATATATATATATATATATGTATATATAAATATCACGTACTGTGTATATATATATATATATATATGTATATGCAATTTTATTTTCTTATGTTATTCTTAGAAAGGATGATCATATTTTATGTTTTTGGGACCAAGGAACACCATGGTAGTGTCAAATTTTAGAGAAATTGACTGTAGGTTGAAGTTTTAGAAATTTTAGAATTTTGGATCATGAAAACCCGAAACTTTAGGCTTAAAAACGAATATGATTTTATAGGATTCTGAATGAACAATTTATAGTCGCACGTAGTACTCCGCATGAGCTTCGATTCGACACTCGAATCACTGAAAACGGTTAAGAAACAAGAGAGATATTAATCGTCGAAGTTGGCCCGTTGAACACACGGTGTAACCCGGTTACACAATTCAACCCGCGGGAGGTTGAAGATGACCCCATAGGTCTATGATCCTGTGTGGGTGCATCTGTGTACCTTACCGTGTTCTCACGCATTTAAAAGCCATACGATAATCATATGAACCCCAAATTTGACCGTTGGACTCGTCTTGGATGGCCCTACCATGTGGGACCCTTAGTTGACCATTTTGACCAAGTTTGACTGTAGTTTGACTTTTTGGCCAAATTAATATTTATTAAAAAATTCCAGAAAATATCAGAAAATTCCAAAAATTACAGAAAATTCCCAGAAATTATAAAGAGTGTTTTAAAAATTATTTTGATGATTTTGGGACCATAGTTCACTGTTAGAAGGCCAATAGTAATTTTTGAGTGCGTTATATTTATTTTGAAATTTACTTAAAGATTACGTATGCATAATTATCAGATTTTATCGGTCCTCGGGAGGACCCTAGGGAGCATTAACGCTGCATTCGCATTTTCAGTGTCTATCACGTGGTTTTGGGTTGGTATTGCTCGCAATTGAGGTAGGAAATGTGGCTTCTTTACATTTAATATGGTGTTGTTCTATAAATGTGATTTTAAATGCTTTAATGATATTTTTAGATTTTCCCACTGATTTATAACCAAATATTTTTATTACTTGTTCAAAATTTAGGGAATCCTTCAATATATCATTTGATACGACTGTTTTATATTGTTCCTTAAAGATACATGGTTATATACTCGTTTAAATGTTATTGTGAAATATCTGTTAAATGTGTGGAATTTTCATGATACTTGGATCTTGGAAAAATGCTTTATAAATGTTGTTTACTTGGAAATGCTTTAGAAATGTTATTGAAATTCTAGAAATTTATCAAACATGTTTATGGATACTTTTGGACACTCGGATATTTATTTGAATGATGGAAAATGTTTTGGATATATGGACCTTGGGTCTTGGTATGCATCAAACGGGTGGGGGCATCACAATGAAGTGGTGTCCTGCGTTGAGAATACTCCGCGAATAGCAAGCAGGGTAAAGTACCCTTGGGTGAAAGACCCTGAAGCCCTCGAGGAAGAACGCCGCGTAAGTGTTGGTTATTTTCGTGCTTGGCTGAGCCGGGGGTTGACGTGACGACGTAACCTGTGATTAGCGACGGTTGATGCATGGTTTGATCCCATAGTCTTGGGAATTGGAGATACTATGAGAATTTTGGGAAATTAACTCAAAACCCACATAAAGTATTGATTTGTGACTGATATTTGATTTTGAGTTATTAAATAATTTTAATTCATATACCATGTATCTGCACATATATTAATTGCATAGAATCCACACATATTTCCTATTGGGCTTTGCAGCTCATCCTATTATCATTTCAGATGATCAGGTGATGAGTGAGGGTTTGCCGATGGCGGATGCCTAGTGGCATAATCTGAGGTTGGAACTTGAAGGTGGCATACTAACATAGTCATGGATGAGGATAGATGCACGTGCATTACATAGAGACTATGTTATTTTGATGTATGGACATTTCTATTATTATTATTGTTATTACCATTATTACTTAATGAACCTTGAATAGTTTGAATCCAACCTATGTGCCAGGGATGTTGGCATTATTTTGGGACCATATATTATTATGGGCATGATGTGTGAGCATAACATTTCATATTAATTATTTGGGTATTATTGATGAGCTGGCACCATTATTATTAAAAATATTTAAAAAAAAAAAATACACGTGGATTTGACTAAGTCTTCCGCAACTTTTATACTCTGACTTATCCACGTGTACACCTTTTTACTTTGACTTTTATCCACGTGTCGACTCTCCGAGTCGGGGCGTGACACAACCAGTGGATTGGATGAGATGAGGATGAGTTCGTTGGCTCTCAGTTCATCATCGATGTTAATGCGTACTTGTTCTATACCACTTATGTTGCCCTTCACAACCGCTTTATTGCCTAAGGGTGGAACCATGTGGTAGAACAAGGTTAACCTCACGACACCTTTGCTGTAGCTCCCTGGTAGCAGGCTAAAAATTGCTTTGAGTGCTGGGGATTTGAAATTGAAATTGCTTGGGTTGGAAAACCAACATAGATAGCAGCAACAGCAGCAGCAATTGATGAATGAGATATCTAGTCTCTCCTCCCCATCCTGTTGGAACAAGGACTTCAACAGGATTAGAGAATTGAATCCCACAAACCTTAATGATCGTCATTTATGATTAGAGGTGAGTCATGTGATCTCGGCAACTTCTGCTTCTTTTTTGTACCGAAAAATCTTAACCTCATCGGCTTTAGGAAATTGACCGCGTTGACGATTTTCGTAAACGATGTCATGAAATCCACGTCGATCGGAGCTTTTCAGCATGACCTCTAAACCACCAGGGATTAGATTAAGGCCGTTCGGTTCTACTCGGTGGTGTTCTAAGATCTGATTGCAGAGGGATACCTTTCGTTGGCATCGAGAGCGCTATGCGTTGAAACCCTAGCCAAATACGACGTGTTCGCGTTGAAGGAGATCGGAGTTTCGGACTCTATCAGAACACACTGATGAGCTTTAGATCTGGTCGGTCATCTTCGTTGGAGGTAGTCTAGTTCTCTTATGGTTGTTAGATAGGTGGAGAGAAAGGGAAAAAGAAATGAAGGTGAGGGTATTTTGATCAGTAATGACTTAAATGGACTAAGTAAGTTGAAAAAAGAGTTGGGTTACTATTTGCTAAATAAGTGTTATTTGGTAGACTGATGACCAAATCCCTCAAAAAGGATATAGTCTTTTAAAAACTTGGTCATTACTAAAATATTGTGAGGAAATAATTCATAATGCTAAAAATAATAATAATAATAATTAGAAAAAAAGAAAAGAAAAAAAAAGGGGTGGTGTTTCAATGAGTCCGCAAAATGGAAATCAAGCAATCCACTATGATAAAATTTGGGTATTTGATTAACCAAGAATGGTACGTAAGTGAAAATATAACTGCTTTTCTTCGCTTTTATTCTTTGGATAATACTCAGAATTAAACGTGGACTCCATCCATAATTATTTTCTTATAATAAAAGATTTTCCTCAAATCATTTTTTTTCTTCATGATTTTTGTTTTGCTTTAAACACGAAAATGCATAATGAAAAGGACGGGGCTTTACTATGAAGAATACCTTACTTTCACTTATCAGAAAAAAAAGAAAATAAAAAAGAATACCTTACTTTCTCACATTTCAAATTTTTTTACATAAATACTTTATGATTGAAATGAGTATAGAGTTGGTTGATATGATGGATTTCCTCCAAAATTACACGACATTATGTGGTTCGTTATATCATGAATCAAACTTGCTTTCCATGTTTTGTTGTGTGATTGTGCCATTATGCATAAGAAAATTACTTGAAAAAGTTTTACATATTGTTCTAATAAATGAGACTCAATCACAAGTCAATCATTATAATTATTTTACAATAGTTCAGTTAAACACGTTGTAACCATCTGTCCATCTCTACCTTCCACCTTTTTGTAGGCTCAAATTCAAATTTGAGTAAAAATGGCCCAAAAAGCATCTCCAATTCACTCAAACAGATACCAAATAAAGAGTCTTTTATTTAGAGGTGTTCATGGTTTAAGTTAAAACCGGGAATCAAACCGTCGGTTTGGCTTGGTTTGGTTTGGTTTTTCTTTCCTTAATTAGGTTTGGTTTTTGTTTTCATTTTTAAAAAACCAAACAAAATCGAAAAATATAATATATATATATATATATATATATATATATATATATATATATATATATATATATATTAAAGTTTAATTTGTAAATTTCCTATTCAAATAAGGGTAAAATAGGTAATACCATAGTAGGAAAACAAAACTTACTGAATTAATAGTCAAACTAAAATTTGTTACTTTGTTCTCAATCTCTCGTTATCTGTTTCCATTTTGATAGAATGTTTAATACTTTTTTTAATTATTAATGTAATGCTTTTATTAAAATTGTTTTTATTTGGAGTTTGGATTATCAATTTTTTCATTTTGTTAGGGGTAAACAATTTTCTATTCATTTGTCTTTTTATTCTTCTCATCGATCAATTAATGATCAAAGTGGCATGAACATAAACTTTAGAGGCATAATGGATGAACTATGACCAATTAATTTGGAAACAATGATAAGCTTGAAATGGTTAGCATAGGGACCACCCTCCCAAATGAAGATAGAGAACTCATCGGGCCATTCAAGAAAGACTTTGAAGCCTTTGAAGATCAAGAAGTTGAGCATTGAACAATTCAAAATTAGACTTTTAAGAAGATTAGCCTATGTAACAAAAAAGAAAAAGAAAAAAAAAAGATTTTAAAAGAAAAAACAAAAGACAAAAAATGTTTGAGTGGAAAAGTGATGGCAGAATCATCAAGAATGTCGAAGAAGATTGAAAGAGAATTGTTAAAGAAATACTTTGTGATCAAAGAGGTTAGAGCATCAGTTCATGACTCGGAATGAGAGTTGAAGATCAAATTAGGGTGGTTCCTATATTAATAAAAATCTTTGGCATGTGTAGAGTCCTAGCCCACTAGATTGAAAACCTGAAAAAGCGGCCTAGGCAAAAGTTAGGGCTTTCAAAAAAAAAAGAAAAAAAAAATCGTTTGAACTACGAAGACCTAATTCCCTACAAAAGACAAGCTTTTCAATTGTGTGTGTTTCTTTCAAGTATTAAGTGGGGATACGTAGGTAGCTCATAAAGTTACCTTGGGCGCGGTCTAAAAGAAAAATAAAAAAGAAAAGAAAAAAGAAAAAAAAAATGGGGCTTTGCATGTGACCAATCATTGAAGGTGATTCTTTGTGACTAAGTTGAAAGCGAATAGTTTCATCTGTAACCCTCTTAAGAGATTTAACATGCCACTGAGAAAGTTGATCTGATTTTTCCACTATCTTTTGTTACTTTTTGTCTTATTGATTCAAAAGAAAAAAAAGAAAAAAAGAGTCCCTCATCATTGATTCTCTCATGGTTGTCTTTGTGTTTAGTTTTGATCCTGTGTCTTTATTAGTCATTGACCTTGCCCTCTAAAGAAGTCTTGATTGTTGTGATCCCATTCAATCCCATGGTTAAACAAAATGCCTCATTTGTAACACCTTACCATGTCTTTCAGCCGAAACTCTCATCATAGATTTCATGACAAAAAAAGGGGTAGCAGTAATTTTTGAGGAAATGATTTGTTTTATTTGGTAGAAATATTTGATGACTCAATGAAGAGCGGGGCTATGAGATTTCATGAATTGAATTCTTCCATGGATAAAGTAGTTTCAAAATTTGAATGGCTTGTGGCCAAAAGAAAAAAAGAATAGAAAAAGAAATGAAGAGAAAAGAAAAGCCCGCTAGGTTGAAAACCTGAAAGGACGGCCTAGGCAAAAATTAGGGCAATCCGCCAGGTTGAAAAGAAAAAGAAAGAGGGAAAAAGAAAGTGTCCATTTTGTCTCCATGCTCTGAAAGACAAGAAGTTCAATCTAGGCCTCTTAAAAGTACATATTTTTCTAATAAAGCGTGTCCATAACTAAAGAAAATGGTTTTAGAAAAAGGCTCTATGATTGTACTAGATTTGTTTAGGTGACCCTAGAATTGCTTTCCATAGAAAAAATGGTGAATCTTGATTGAAAGCCCCTGTTGGCCTTTCCTTTCTTATGCATTTATAGAGTTGTACACATTTTGTTAAGTCTTGTTGGGTCCAGGTTTACTAATTTCCCTCAATGAGTTGTCGTCATTTAGTCTCAAGGCCTGAATACTTTTTGTGAACCTACCTTAAGGTTTAAGGATCAACTTTGTTCAGTTTCAAGGTTAAGGGACTTTACAAGCTTGTGGGCCAAATTAATGTACTCTGGGGCTGAGAGCCCTTACATGTCATCTCGGGGCTTAAATGCTTCAATTTTGTCTTAGGATTTGTGAGTCAATCCTAGTGATTTAGAAAGGTTAGAAATAAGTTGAGGAATGAAATTCCAGAGAAGCTTGGTGTGTATGCAAAATGTCCATAAGTGATTTTTATGAGCATTAGGACTCCAAATTCATATAAAAAAAGTGTCTAAATAATGTTTAGATACAAGTTTACAGCTCCTAATATATACATGCATAAACCTCGGATTGGGTTATCCTTGTTCAAAAAATTACATAACATAGAATATCAATGGAAGCATAATAGTTGATTGTTCAATTCTTTTTCTTTTTGGTTGGTGGCTTATACTTCTTAACTATGATGTAAGGGAACTTTCTTTCATTAGTAGATGAAAAGGAAGCCATTGACAAAAATTGAAAAGTTTGTAAAAGCTTGTTGTTGATGTTGGGTTTTGGTGGAGCATGAATTCTCCAATTAGTTGATTCTTGAAGCTTGAATGTCCTTCTTTAAGTTGAAATAATCCAATTTAGTTGAATCCTAGGATTTGAGAAATCAATTTTAGTGATTTAAAGAAGTTGGAAATGGGTTTTGAGTTGGAATTCTAGAGAGAGAAGTTCTCAAATTCGTGTGGGGCTTAGGGGTGCATGAAATGCTCACATGTGAGCATTAAAAAGAGAGGAAAAAGTCTTAAAAAGCTCACTGTTGGCCAGCCGGCCCTTGGGGAAGGCCAAATGGCCACCCAAAGTGTCCAAACGGCCACCAAGGGTGGCTACTTGGCCACTAACCCCTTTTGGCTCATTTTGGCATCTTTTTTAGGGTTTTTAGAGAGGAAAAAGGCTTAAAAATCCCACTGCTGGCCAGCCGGCCCTTGGGGAAGGCCAAATGGCCACCTAAAGTGCCCAAACGGCCACCAAGGGTAGCCACTTGGCCACCAACCTCCTTTAGCTCATTTTGGCACCTTTTTTGGGACTTTTTGGTATTAAAAAGGCCTAAAAAATCAGGGAAAGTCCAGAAAAAAATAAAAAAGTCTTGAGAAAATTTTGAAACATGGAAAATATAAAAAAAAGGGGAAGGTTTGTTTGCAAAAAAAAATTTCAAGGAAGAAGGCATTGTTTGTGGAAAGACTTAGAAGAGTCCATTGCTTTGAAGGCTTAAGGCATTAAAGATGATGTTTTAAAAGAATTTAAAAACATTATAATGCTTTCTTTAAAAAAAAAAAAAAGGTTTAAAGAATTTGAAATGAAGTTTAAGGGATTTGAAATGATATTTCTTAGGAAAAAAAAAAGATTTCCTATAAAGGTTTTTGTGGAAAAGGAAGCAAAACATTAGAAATAATGTTTTCCATTTTAAAAGTGATTTTCCTTTGAAAAAGGAAGAGGAGGTTTTTGAAAAAAAAAAAAAACATTAGAAATGATGTTTTTTTTAGAGTAATTATCTTTGAAAAAAAAGAACCTTTGATTTTCTTTGAAAAAGAAAAAGGTTTTTGAAAAAAAAAAGAAACTTTGGAAATGATGTTTCGATTTAGAAGCATTTGAAATGGTGCTTGAGTGATTGAGAGTTTTTGAAAAAGAAAAAAACATTAGAAAGAATGCTTGAAGGTGTTTGGAAAGTATTTAAGAAAAAAAAACATGTTTTTGAAAATCATTAAGGAATAATGATTTAAAATCTCTTTCTAATCATTAAGAAATAATGATTTGAAATCTCTTTTTAATCATTAAGAAATAATGATTGGGAAACCTTTTAATCATTAAGAAATAATGATTGAACACTTTTTGGAAATAATGATAAAAAAAAAAAGAAAAAGTTTTTTTTTTTAAAAAAAATCATTTGAAATGATGTTTTAATCCTTTTAAAACATTTGAAATAATGTTCTAAACATTTGAAGTGATGATTTACTAAGTGATGTTTGGAAATAATGTCTCTTTCTTGAATGAATTTTAAAAGAAATTTTGAGTTTTCATGAATTAAGTAGTCACTTTATTCACAATTTTGAAGTATTTACCAAAGATTGGTACATTGTTAAGTCTTGTTTTCCCTATTTTGCATTGAGTACACCAACTTAGTTGGCATGCTAATAGGACACAAGGGAATCAATAAAAGAAAAGATAATTGAAGTGAATCAATGGGTTAAGTAGTTGCTTTTCCTATTTTGTGTGAGCGCACCAAAGAATTTGGCATACATTAGAAATTTTTGTTTCCCTGTCTCACATCGAGCGCTTCCAATTCATTTGGCGTGTGGTCAGGATGCCTTGTCTTGCATGAGGTCCAAGGTTTTGGCATGTAAGTAAAATGATCATAGATTTGGTGGATTCATCTCCAAGCTATGTGAGGGCTCCATAGAATTGGCACATAGTATATCCATTACCCAGGGGTTAAGTAGTTGCTTTACCCATCTTTGTGTCAGCGCACCATTGGCACACATTAGAAACCTTTGTTTCCCTGTCTCACATCGCGTGTTTCCAATTCATTTGGCGTGTGGTCAGGATGCCTTGTCTTACATGAGGTCCAAAGTTTTGGCATGTAAGCAAGATGATCATGGATTTGGTGGATTCGTTTCCCAAGCTATGTGAGGGCTCCATAGAATTGGCACATAGTATATCCATTATCCAGTGGTTAAGTAGTTGCTTTTCCCATTTTGTGTGAGCGCACCATAGAATTTGGCACACATTAGAGATTTTTGTTTCCCTATCTCACATCGGGCGGTTCCAGTTAATCTGGCGTGTGGTCAGGATGCCTTGTCTTACATGAGGTCCAAAGTTTTGGCATGTAAGCAAGATGATCATGGATTTGGTGGATTCGTCTCCCAAGTTATGTGAGGGCTCCATAGAATTGGCACATAGTATATCCATTACCCAGGGGTTAAGTAGTTGCTTTACTCATCTTTGTGTGAGCGCACCATAGAACTTGGCACATATTAGAAATTTTTGTTTCCCTGTCTCACATCGGGCGGTTCCAGTTAATCTGGCGTGTGGTCAGGATGCCTTGTCTTACATGAGGTCCAAAGTTTTGGCATGTAAGTAAGATCGTGGATTTAGTGGATTCGTCTCCCAAGCTGTGTGAGGGCTCCATAGAATTGGCACATAGTATATCCATATCTTTCCTTATCTCACATAGAGTGCACTAGGTAGTTTGGCGTGTGGTTAGGATGCCTTATTTTGTATGAGTACCAATAGGCTTGGCATACAAATTAGGACGACCTTATGGGCTAAGTTGTTTTTCCCACCTCAAGAAAAGAAGTATTGTTTTGGAAAACTTAGAAAAAGTTTAAGGTATTTGAAAAAGTTTAAAGTATTTGAAAAAGTTTATGGCATTTGAAAATCATTTGAAGTAACGTTTGGAAAATCTTCTAAAAAAAAATATTTGAAATAATGTTTTGACAAATCTTTTTAAAAAAAAAAAAAAAATCATTTGAAATAATGTTTGAAAAATCTTTTAAGAAAATATTTGAAATAAGGTTTAAAAAGAAAATCTTTTAAAACATTTGAAATATTGTTTGAAAAATCTTTTAAAAAAAAAACATTTGCAATAGTATTTAAAAAGAATTTTCTTAAAATATTTGAAAAAATGTTTGAAAAGCTTTGGCTAAGTGATATTTTGAAACAATGGTTCTCTTTCTTGAGTAAATTAACAAAAGTTCTAAAGGAATTGAGATTTATGGGTTAAGTAGTCATTTTCCCCATCTTGTGTGAGCGCACCATAGAATTTGGCCCACATTAGATATTTCGTTTCCCTGTTTCACATCGAGTGCACCAACTTAGTTGGTGTGTGATCAGGATGCCTTGTCTTACATGAGGTCCAAAGTTTTGGCATCTAAGCAAGATGATTGTGAATTTGGTGGATTCGTCTCCCAAGCTATGTGAGGGCTCCATAGAATTGGCACATAGTATATCCATGTTTTTCCCTATCTCACATAGATTGCACCGGTTAATCCGGCATGTGGTTAGGATGCCTTAGTTTGTATGAGTACCAATAGAATTTTGGCATACAAATTAGGATGACTTTTTGGGTTAAGTAGTGGCTTTTCCCGTTTTGTGTGAGCGCACCATAGAATTTGGCACACAATAGAAACTCCCTATCTCACATTGAGTGCACCAACTTAATTAGCATGTGGTTAGGATAGCTTTATTTGGCACCAATAGAACTTTGGTGTACAAATGGAAAATGTTTGACATATCAACGAAGTTGATATATAATGAGTTTACCTACACTCCCCAGTGAGTTTCTCCTCATGAGTCTTGACGAAGTCAACTCATTCGGTTCTCTGAGGGTCTAAAAATGAGTGTCTTTTTTAGGTCATTGGCGTTCGCTTGCTAAGCAAACTTCGCCAATGAGGGGCTTCTGTAGACACCCCATTTTCATATCCTAACATTTGATCTTTCCACCTTAGGAGCATCATCACATGTAAGTTTTTGCATCATTTTGGCACCAAATCTTTTTAGTTAGCCCCTATACATCCCAAAGAATCCATGGTATTTTCCGGGGTTCAATTTGGTTAAGTCTTGATAGCCAATAAGAACTTTTGCGATTTGGAGGCATTTATGTCATTTCACTTGCATAATTCTTATTTAATATCCAATTCTTACCAAATTCATCCCGGGATGATCCTAATGGCCTTAGGATATCATGAATAGGCTTGGTTTAAAGTTTGGTTAAGTTTGGAGATGATTTGCTTAAGGATGGTCCAAGTAGGCTCGGTTTGACTTCGTTCGTTGGCCCTTCTTATAATTGCTTCTTAATTTGATCCAATTGAGTTCAATTAATGCTTCATTAATGTCAAATGAGTCTTAATTAAAGTGTATTAGTGCTTGGAATTATTTTTGGGAGAGTTTTAGGGTGCAAACCCTAATGTCATCCCGGTAAGCCTTAATTGATCTCTATGAGCCATATGGGCTTAATCCTTGATTAATTGACCAAATGTGGCTCAATTAGGATTGTTTAAACCAGATTTTGAGTAGAGAATTGAGCCATGGTCGTTTTCAGACCAAAATCAATGAATTTGGACTTAAAATGGACCAAGTACATAGCAAAAAAGGGATAAGATGCACAAAATGGTACAAAAAAGTACTAAATAAGCTTTTGGTGACCGTATGGGCACCTAGAAGGGCCAAACAGCCACCCAAGGGGGCCAAACGGCCACCAAGGGTGCCCGTTGGCCTTTGACTGGGTTTTACCCTAGTTTAAGCCTTTTAGACTCCTTCTCTCGCTCCAACTCGAATTTCCTCCGGATTTTTGAAGAGTTTGAGATAAGAACTAGCTCTTGGGAGTGTTTTAGAGCCCTTGGATCATCCTTAGCTAGATCCAATCTTGGCCATTCATTCCACCCACCTTTCACTATAAATAGGAGTCCTCCCTTCATTCATTAAACATCAAGTCTTAGTAGAGTATTCCTAAGCAAATAAAGAGTTTGAGTTCTTGAGTGTGGGGTCAACATTCCTATTAGTATCCCTTCACTTGAGACCCATTCTAAAGAAGAGCTTGGCTCAATAATAGTTAGTGGGGAACATTCCTATTAGTACCCTCTAACTTGCGACCCATTCTAGAGCTTGAAGGCGCGGAAGTTCTGCCCAACTTGCGACTCCCTCCCTTGAGGCCATCATAAAGCTTGGAAAGCGTGGAAGCTCTGCCCAACTTTAGACTCAAAAACCCCGAGGTTGCAAACAGAACTCTGCCTCAGTTCTGTCAGGTATAATATCTAAACTCCATTGTCATGATGTAATTGTTTATGTGATGATGCATGCTCCCATGAGTTTTATTATTCATAGGATTATATTAGGGTTTTGATCCTAAATCAAACAAATTTTTAAACCAAAGTTGTTTATTTCAAAGCAAGTTATTTTAAAAAACAAGTGTTTGATTATGGATTGGATTCTAATAGAGTCCTACGAGGAGTGAAACTCTTCCCCCCAACATGATTGTTCGAACTACGTGGACTTTGATTTTCGTCAGAAGTACGTAGGCTGCTCATTTGAGCCCAAGTTCAACTCAGCTTAGTTTTTTTCTTTTTATTTTCGTAATTTTTAGTTATTGCATGGTTGAAATTAATTAAGCCCAATCAATAAATGAGACCGATTTATCAAGTGAAATGGGTGCCTATGGGCCGTGGCTTAGAACCTTCCTATTTCGTAACCTCGCCCCCGAACCCTTGTTTTTGGTTCAAGGCTTGCCTATTTTCCATTAATGTAGTCAAATTTGTTTTTCTTTAAAAACAAATCTTTTAGTGGTTTCCTCGTACCCTAAAAATGAGGTGGCGACTCCTTTGCTTTTTGAAAACCCTTTTTAAAAGTGGAAAGAGAAACTCGATTCCCCCCCGAGTCGATTTCCGGCGTCCACAGTAGGGCTTTTATGTCACCACTTTTTCCTGTACCTAATTCTCTATGTTCTATTGAACAGGTAAGGGTTCTTGTTAAACCCCCAACTATTACCTAGAAGGTGGATTTATAACACTTAGCTACTTTTCTGTGTTATGTTCATTTTATTTTATTAAGGGTGATATGTTCCAATGTGGATCAGAGTGAGCTGTACAAGATCTGTGTAGGCAGCTTTGAGTAGGGATAAGGCTTAATTAGCAGAGATGAATTTTTTGGCTTCATGGTAATTGAACAATTGAAAACATAAGAATTTAAAATTTATATTCTTTCCCTCAGTTATCTTGCTACCAAACTGAAGATTTGATGAGTTTCTTTTTGGATGGCTTTAGGATAAAAAATTCATTCAACTTCATCTAGAAGTTTTTGGCCAGAAATATTAGCCTTAATTCATCATTCATCACGTTAAACCATATTTTATGTTCGTCATACTGCACAACCTAATAATTCATGTCAACATGAAATAGGGTTCCTCTTAAAGCCATCTTATAGCTTGGTTCACATTCTATATTTCACTAATCCTGCAAGCTGTTTATTGCATGTGTGTATCCACAGTTTTATAATCATCTCTTCGGCACAAGATATTAGGCTTTGGCTGGAATTCCTTTGTTTCAAAAGACAATTTTTTGTTGTTCAGTTTGTCATGGACATCTAAAACTTTTCAAAT